>CM018682.1:12400064-13000064 GCA_009363875.1 Mikania micrantha
GGGTTATTCAATGGAAAATCCTAATTCAACTGGTGTTATGGGAAGCTCAATTTGGTGATTTTTTCTAATGGCCGCAGGTGATTTTTGATCAATTCTTGAGCAGTGGTGAGTCTATCTAAGTGGCTGCGCCAGACCGGGTTAGTTGTGTTGTCTACCTCATGGTTATGATGGGCAAGGGCCTGAACATTCAAGTGCAAGACTCGAGCGTTTCCTTCAGGTATCAAATTCTTACGGTTCTAGAAAATTAATTTTTTTTTAATTGACAAGAGCAAAGGTGGCAAATTGGTACAATAGGTAGGTTGGGTGATTGGTCCAAATGGATAAATTTTGATACAGATAAAAATGAATTGTTACATATCACTCTAGTTACTTTAATTAAGCGATCTGAAAGTTTGTATGCATCAAAATACACCTCAAACATCTTTTAATCTGTTTGACTTTTTTTATGTTTTTTTGCAATTTTATATGTATTCTGACTATTCTCATTGTTGTCTTGGTCTCTATTATAATATGTCATCGCAGATGAGTGATGATAATCCATTTGTTATACCTGAGATGGAGCCAACACTACGCAATCAAATTCAAACATGCAATATGCAGATTGTTAATGTTACAACACCAGCAAATTATTTCCATGTGTTACGTCGACAGGTGTGTTCACATAAATTGAGAAAATTATAAAATTCTCCACTTACATTTTATTGTTGTAACTCAGCTGCATAGGGAGTTCCGTAAGCCACTTGTTGTAATGTCTCCAAAAAATTTGCTTCGTCACAAGACTGCAAGTCAAATTTATCTGAGTTTGATGACGTTCAAGGTCACCCGGGTTTTGATAAACAAGGAACTAGATTTAAACGACTCATTAAGGACCAAACGACCACTCGGATCTTGAAGAAGGGATAAGGCGTTTAGTTCTTTGTTCTGGGAAGGTAATGACAAAATGTTTATCTGCAAATGGGTTGGGTTGGATTACATGAGATCTCAAACTGGCCTGGCAAAAAATATTTGGATAAAAGGAAACATGCTGAATGAGTAGAAAGTCATTTTATTTGCGAAGTGAATTTACAGCCTAGTTCAGATTTAAGAAATCTGCTTGAAATAGAAACATACTTTCCATCTGTTATTAATTTAGCGTCGAATTAGGGGCAAAATAGAAACCAACTTGCAATTCATTAACAATTTCAACATCAAAAATATTTATAACATATTTTATTGTTAATATGGCCCTAGTTGGTGCAGTGTTAGCCGCACATAAATTGTCACATGCAAAAAATGCTTATGTGTCATGAAATTAAATTATAGTTTATTCATATACAAAAATATTTCCAAATAACCATTACATGTCACATTGAATGCCAAGTGGCATATACACATATGCACTCAAATGAAAATAAGATGCCTTGTTAGCAATATTTGAAAGTCAGCACTGTGCGGTTGATACTAACGCTGTTAGAAAGTGCTATGCTTTTGTTCAGTTTCCTCTATACCGGGCAATCTTGACCCATAACAAGATAAGTGGATAGAATTGGGTAAACCATTATTGCATTTTGGGTTGAAATGTGTAACATTATGACATAGTAAGGTTGAGATGGGTAACACCTTAACACAAAGCGGGTCAAGATGGGCAACTTAAAAACCATGTGAACATAATGGATTTCAATGGGTAAGGATGATCAATAATATATTTAATGAGAAAATCATTAAAATTATTCAAATAAACTATTTGTTTAGTTACAACTCATTTTATCTTGAGCGAAATAGATTTTTTAAAAATGACCCTTTTAAACCCAAAAATTTTGCTTAAAACCCGTCCTAACCCGCACCTGTTCAGACCCGCTACTCAACCAGCCCAACCCGTCCATTTTCCAAGCATAGTTTCCTCTTTAAACTTCCAAAAAATAAAATAAAACAACTCAGCAGATTTTCATCTTTCATGGCTTGCCTTTTTTCATTCATGTTACTGTAACAAGATAGCATTTTTGTAGGTTTATTATGAACTTGATGAACGAAGGAAGTCAGTTGATGGTAAAGATGTTGCAATATGTCGTGTTGAACAACTTTGCCCATTCCCATATGATCTCATCCAGCGTGAATTAAAGCGTTATCCAAGTAAGTTTGAACTTTAGGGTGTTTGGGTACGTGTTTGCACTATTTATGTGGTATTGAATAAACAGAAACATATACTCAGTTGTAGGAAAATAGAATGTAATATAGATTGTAGAATGTGCTTTTGATAATTAGATGTTCAGGTGCTTGGTGAGCTATGATATTTTACCAAATGAATATCTGAATTAAAGACTAAATAAGTAATTTGTTTGACGTTTCAGATGCAGAAAAGTTTGGTGTCAAGAGGAGCCAATGAACATGGGGGCCTATAGTTACATTGCCCCACGCCTTGCAACTGCCATGAAGGCCCTCAACAGAGGTATTATTGATGATATCAAATATGTGGGCCGGCCCCATCTGCTGCAACAGCAACTGGTTTCTACACTGTTCATGTCAGGGAGCAGTCTGAACTCGTGCAGAAAGCCCTGCAGCCCGACCCCATCACTAATCCTACACTTAGTTAAAGACCTCTGCCAGGTATGAATCAACATTTTTTATAATTGCAAAAGTCAGTTTCAACTTGCTCACTTATGAATGGGTTGACGGTCCTGATGAAAAAATTAGCTATAATGTTAAATGAGCTTGAATGGGTCCAAACGGGTGAAAGTCTTGTGAATTTATAATGCATACTTCCTCCTAAATCATAATATTTAAAAAAGTGTTGGTGTCATAAAATGCGATTTACTTACGTATTTGTTCGGTTCAAATTAAAAGTCAAATCAAACTGTTTTTGTCAACTCACTCCGAGCGGGCTAAAAGTGGACCCAGTTGATACAATTATATTATAAGTCACTCCGACCGGGCTAAAAGTGGACCCAGTTGATACAATAATTATATTATAAGTCAAGAGTCAAGACTAAAGAATGTTTTGGGCCAACTCGCTCCGCCCAGCTAATAGTGAACCCAGTTGACCCAATTCTATAATTAGCCGTATAGACGTATAGTATTTTTATTAGTTGTTTTATCTTATCATCATCTAGGCAAATAAGGATTTGAAATGATATTTTTTACTTATTTTTCAGGGTATTTAACTTTGTCGAAGTATGGGCTTGGCATCTTTTTTGCTTCATTTTCCCCAAGTTTTTCGCGTGATAATTTTTACGCATGTAATAAAAATACATACAAACTTTCAGGTGAAATCTGTACAATTAATTTTTACTCACCTCTTTCTTTTCAGTCAATTTCACACAGATTTACCTTGTATGGATACTTTTTTTTTCTTTGATGACGTCTATGGTATTACTTGAATGTGTTAATCAAGTTCATAGATGCTGTCAATTATAATTTTTTACGGTGATCTCTATATTTGCAAGATTTCTTTTTTAAGAAACCAATTATTTAGTAAATTGATCGGGTGCTAAGGGGCTTATTTTTTTTTTTTATCTATATACACATGATGATCTATTTGTAAACATTGTCTGTGTTTATGTTTCAGTTTCTGGTATTAATGAATGAAAATTCTAAGTTAAATTGCTAATCATGTTTCGAGAAATGGCAAACTTAAACGGCTGATTTTGATGGTTTAGACTGATTTGTTTTTGTTTCAAAATCTTTGTTATGCGTTATAAAATTACAAAGATAAAAATAATTCATAATTATGAAATATAAATATAGATTCAAAAAAAAAAAAAAAAAAGGTTAAATAAATGGTTTAGATTATATGGGTGAATTTAGGTTTTAAATGGACCAAATCATGAAAACGAATCATCTATATCTTGAATTGACTGATTCCCTTCACTTTGAGTGATTGGATTTACTTTGCAATGGTTTTTAAACACCAATATGTGCAAATTATAGTGTATTTAGCTTTGGTGTTAGTTAACTTAATTTTGTAGGTAAATTAGTGGGTTGGGGAAATTAAAGAAAAGAGGAAAGTTGCATTATTAATGTGAGTTTGGGCCTTAATTTCTAAATCGACACTTGGCACAACTAAAACAACATATTTGATCTTCTAACTTTCTTCGACACATCATCGATATGTGTCACTTGATTGATGTGGGAATTGATTATGGATAACAACAAGTGATGGCTTTGATCATCAACCAAGGCACAATCCACCAACACGACATGACACCGGTAGCTTCCATCAAAATTTTTTTTCCTTGTTAAATTATCTTTAGCCACTAAGACCACCTGTCGACATAAATTGTACTTTACATGTTGGTTAGTAAGTATTCACATAGACTTATCTAAGATTTTTTTATTACAAGTTTTCAATGTTAAAAAAAAAAAAAAAATGTCATGGTTCAACAATGTATAACCCATTAGTAATGTTGCTTGACATTGCTATTCTACTTGCTAAATGTCAATTTGACGTTATTTAACTTACTAAAATATTATTTTTTTTTTTGAAGTTTTTTCTCTTGTTTCTTAAATTAATAATCTTTTCTTTTTCTTATTCTTTTTTCTTATTTTCATATTCACAATTAATTTATTTAATTAAATCTTATTGACCCCTATTTATTTTTATTTATGTGTGGATATAAATTTGAGTCGATCTACCTTTTGACAATAACTTTGTACGAAAACAAGTCGTATTAAATATAATACATGTCTTTGTTTCAACATTGTTGTCGCAACACGCGGTCTTTATCCTATTTGTGCTTATTTTCATGCACGTGTTTGTATAAGTCAAGTTGCTCTATGTTTCAACACAAATTTTGTTCAAAAGTAAGTTTTAAATATAATATGTTTTGGTTTGACGCCATACCTGTCACACGTGTAACTAAGTTCTTATCATGTATAACACTACTTTGGTGGACTATGCATACATGAAATGTTTGCAAAACTTTCATATCGTTTTTACGTCTAACCCCGACATAACGCACATACCAAATTTCTAGTATTTAATAAATCAGCAAATCTAAATAGATAAAATATAAAAAAGATATAGACATTTATAAATGTAAATATTGATTCATACAGTCCCATGTTACATGCAAATTGTTGTTTTCATGACGGTCAGACGGACTTGACTAGTTTTTTTTTCCCGGTTTTTTTTCCCGGGGGGGGGGGGGGAATGCCGAAATCTTACGTGATCAATTTTTTTTGTTTGCAATCAACCGTATGTCTCGGTTAGTTGGGTTTGTTCGGATCTGTGATTTTCGGGTCAAACAAATAAAAATAAAAATAAAAATGTCTAATAATTATCGTTATACGTAAAAAACTATAAGAATGGGTACCTTAAAGAAGAACAAGTCAATTGTTTTCATATATCCCATGATATATTGAGGATTTTTTACGTTTATCTTGATTTGTAATATCACATTCTCATACAATAACCTTTCTTTTGAAAAACGAGCCAATTGTTTTCAACTTTCGTATGATATAATGATTCAAACTAAAACCTAAATGTCTAAACAAACAAAATATATCAATTAACATACCAGTTCTAAATCATAACAAATAAATATACTAGGGGCATCAAATATAAAAAATAATAACATAGCAAAGTGTCTATTCTCTAGTTTTTCATATGGCCAAAGGGTATTTTAGGGATTAAGAAAAATGAGAAAAGAGAAGGGTAATTTGTGAGAAATGGGGTAAAAAAGTGAGGAGGCTAATGAGGTAATAAAATAAGAGGGATGTAATGAGTATTTTTTAAAATGTGTTTGGTTAAAAATTTTTTTTTAAGAGGGACGAAACCTGTATTTAAAATTTTTTTTTGGCTTACAGCCCAAAAGTTAACACTACCACAATGCTTCGGTCCCTGATGACGGTGAACTTTATTTTCTTGGACTTACGTAAGAAATTATAATTTGATTGATTAAGAAAACATGTGAAAATGACTTGAGAGTAATCTTTTGGTAAAGAAATAACCACTTGCTTTCCTTGTCGAAATTGAGGAACATGGAATATGTGACGATAGCAAACACCACTGATGGCTTATGCGCTGTGCATTGCAACCATTTTTCTTGAATCGTCACTTAAGCAACAACACTTTGCAATTTAAAATTAGAACTTCAATTTTATTACTATTTTTCATTTTAGACCTAAACTGGTCAACTCAATCATGATTTGTTAATAGACATTTAAGAAATTTCACTTTAAATTACTCAATTTTTATATTTTTATTTGTGGATGTGTGCAAACTCATGTCCTACATATATAGAGGAGCAGCAATTTTGAAATTAAGAAAGAGAGACACAAATGTTTTCTGCCGTAAACGTGCGGAGTAGGGGCTGTAAATAAACCGAACGTTCAGCGAACAGTTCGTGAACCGTTCGGCGGGAAGTTCGTTTATGTTTGTTTAGTTAAATGAACGAACATGAATAGAGGCCGTGTTCATTCATTTGTATTCGTGAACGTTCGGTAAAATGTTCGTTTACGTTCGTTTATGTTCAGATAAGTTCATTTATTATATTTATTCAATAAATGTGTTGTATATTCTTAATTTTTTATTTTTAGTTTAATACCATAATATTTAAGTTATTTTTAGTTAATACCATAATATTTAAATTTATATATTTATATAAATGATTATCTTCAATGTTTGAGATTAAGAATGTTAATTTTTATTATTTAGATAATATGTGTTCGCCAGCATTCGTAAACAACTTAAATTCCTTAATGGACGAACACGAACAAGAGTTTCCGTTCGGTTAGCGTTCGTGA
This sequence comes from Mikania micrantha, assembly GCA_009363875.1. Taxonomy (NCBI): domain Eukaryota; kingdom Viridiplantae; phylum Streptophyta; class Magnoliopsida; order Asterales; family Asteraceae; genus Mikania; species Mikania micrantha. Next base: position 12,406,785 of record CM018682.1, read on the forward strand.
ACAAGTTAAAACTTAAACGTTTTAACTCGTTAGTTAACATAACCCAACTCACCTATTTTTCCAGACATAAAAACAAATCTAGATGTATTGTATTTTTATAATGCTTTTATATATGAATTTATTTTGATTGTTTTTTTTAACATGACCTGACTTGATTCAGTCTAACCTGACCTGAACAAAAGAGTAAAAAAATTTATTTATAACGGGATCAAATACCATAAAAAACTTCCGTGTTCGAAAATTTTTTTTGGGTCTGCTACTGGACACAACACAGCTTTAACATATTTTATGTTTACCTTTAACATTTTTATTTTTGTGTCTAAATATGTAAAATACATTATTAAGACGTGTTATGATATGTTAAGAACTGTTTATAATTTAAAATAAATAATATAATAAAACAGACGGGTACCCGATTACTTTCTAAAATTTTTAATTACTTAACGGGTCAATTATAGTGTTAACTGCTAACATGTTTCTTAACATGTCATTTCGTGTTTACTTGTTTTAAATGGGTCGTGTCTGTGTTTGGAAAACACACACGATAATTATTCATGCCGTGCTTATGTCTACTCATTTCGTGTTTCGTGTCTTAATGAGTCGTGTCTGACCCGTTATGCCAGTCTTGCTCTTAACCAAGAGATTTGCATGTCATTTTTAAATATAAGCGACGCAACACGCGTTAAGGTACATTTTATGGGAAGAATGGTGGCTGTGAGATTAGGAATATGTACCGATCTAGAATTTGAACAATTGTACGTGTTACATGTTATAGTGAAATTTAACTGGGTATGTTTATTTGAATGTGTTACGTATTATATTATTAGTTATCAACATCAAAGACTTTTCATACCAATGTATTCTTTTTCTAAGTATAAATACCGTATCCTTCAAGCCTAGACAAAATGACTTGCCGGTTTATATCTCGTTCCTAACCTCACTCTCCCACACCCAATAGGCCAATATATATTAAATTGATAGCGACTATATATGGAATTGAAAATGAGTGCTCCACGTAACAATCACACCTGGAATCTCTAGGTATACGTATTATGTTAAAAAATTAAAAAAAAAAAAACTTTTATCATAATAGTCTATTCGAATTATAATACAGAATTGAAAGAAATAAATAACACATAATAAATTATCCGAATTACAATAAAAAGAGAACAAAAATAAAACAGTTGTCAAATTACAGGATATTGTTTGAACAATATTCTTTAAAACAAATTTTGGGTCAAATAAATGAACCCTTTTGTTCACTAAGATACAACGTCTTAAGCAAATTGTATTACCGGGATTAACCAAGAACTCAAAAAAATAACATAAACAAGAAAACTTTTTTAATGATATATATATATATATTAAAATGCCGACCCATCGTCTTAATATTTTGCGATCGTCCCTTAAATTTGCATAATTAAATTGGTGATAAGATTTTAAACGATAGTTATATTTGTTTTGTTAAAAAAGAATTGCTTAAGACAATCCTGTTAGACGATATTTTGGATAGATTGCAAATAATGAAAACTTTTTTTAATGATAAACGGTTTTCATTGTTAACAACTTAAGTCGGTAACCACACAATATTAGAACAAAAGTTAGTTGATATTAATTTGTCTGTTATAAAATTATTTGTCTCGGCCCAATCTATAATCTCAATCTCCTACCACTCGTTAATTTAAGGGCCATGAGATACAATATTGAAAGTGATTGTATACATCCATTGGCCAACAGGCTCTTGACGTACGTACACCACCTATTGCTCACAATCATTGCCATTTTCCAAAGAAGATCAACAAACAAACAGTCACCCATAAATAAATACTCATCCTAACTTCATTTGTTTCTTTTTCTACCAAAGGGCTTATAGCCTAATGTTACCCCCTTGACTTCCCGAATGAAAGGTCTTGGGTTCGAGTCTTGGCTGGAGCAAAAAAAATGCTTTAGGTTGAGCTAGAGGGTTTTTCCAGTGTGTGTTTCCTTCTACAAGGTGGCGTCAATGTATCCTTTTAAACAGTGGTACTTGGTGTTAACTGTTTAAAAGAAAACTTGTTTCTTTTTCTTAAAATTTTTGTCCAACACTCTAATTAAGATGATTATGCTTGGTAGCGAAATGAGGGGAGTATGGGTATACGTTTATTTATGCTCAGCTAGTCAAATGTGTTATGTCTGCTCATTTGCTCTATTTAATGTATATGTATTACACACACACACACTATTTAAAGGCCACAAAGATGAGTCGGAGGACTCTTACAAATCAACTTCTCTGTCTTTTAGATAAGGTGTGTCTTTATCTTTCTCTTCCCAGACCTCACTCAAAATAAGATTTTAATTAGGTATGTTTGTTGTTGTACTCTAATTAAGATGATGTGTGTATGGAACACATTAATCTCACATATCTATAGGTAACTAATTACTAAAGTAATACACGTAATATAAAAATATCTCTACGTGCCTATACAGATGCGGATTGGGCTGGTTGCCCAGACATGCATCGTTCCCCATCAGGATATTGCATATACCTCGGAGAAAACCTCATCTCTTGGTCCTCCAAACACCAGTCTACAATCTTCTGCTCTAGTGTAGAATCCGAATACCAAGGACTTGCAAATGTGGTAGCCAAACTATGTTGGCTTCGAAATCTTTTGTTGGAACTTCATCAGCCTTTTTCAACTGCTTCCATCGTCTATTGTGATAATGTTCGTGCTATCTATTTGGGTCAAACACCAACGCACTAAACACATTGAAATAGACATCCATTTTGTTCGAGAACAGCTGCAACGTGGCATGATTCGGGTTCTTCATGTCCCTTCTTGCTACCAGATAGCTGATATCTTCACAAAAGGCCTCTCACTTGTTTTATTTGAGGACTTCCACTCCAGTCTCAGCATACGATCACCTCCCGCTTCGACTGCGGGGGTGTAATAGATGGAATATAAATATAGGAATGATTGTAACAAGCCTCTCTGTTTTGAATGTTGTTTTCACTTGACTCTCTTGACTTCCACTTGTAACCTTCTTGACTGTCAGCTGCTTGACGTAAGCTGTGTTTTATCTTATCTCATTGGTTAATAAGGTATTAAAGAAGGTCCTTATTTTTTTCTTGGCACAGGTTATTGTCGTTACAATACAAATAGCCATACATCCTCAGGTTTGATAAAATTTACGTTAATACCTGCTAAAAAAACTTATGTTTGGAGCAGAAATTAATAAACAATAACATAATATACAGACAAGTATTCATCATCATTTCAAATTTACACAAAATTATACAACATCATTAGCGCTGTACAAACTAGCGTTGTAACCAACAGAAAGAACAAACTAAAATTAAAGAAAAGCAGTTTGCACTTTTGAAAAAGATTAGGGACTTAAACTACAGAATTTACAAGAAGGAGGACTAAATTTCGAACAAGTCAAAAGTGGGTTAACAGTATGACACCCGATGAACACCACGATCTCTGAGAATTCCAGAGTACAGGGCCAATCTATTTGCAGGAATACCCTCGTACTTTCTGTCTATTTTCTTTTGACCTCCTTCACCTTTCAAAGTTGATGAAAATGTCCGATTTTGACCAAGATTCTTGCTTTGAAGCCGCCTCCTAAACTCTTCTCCATTCCCACTTGGTTCCATCACATCCTCAGCAAAGTGTACTTTCTTGTTTTTTTTCTCTCTCTTCTTCCCATCTGCAAGCACATAAAACTAAATTCATATAAATATATAAAATAAAAATAAAAAATCAGTTATAACAGGAAAAAAAAAAAAAGTAAATTTCCAATTTGTCCATTTTGACAAAAAAGGACCAAAATGTTCAAATGGTTTTTATGGGCTTAAACTATGGGCGTCCCGGCCATAATCGGATCCAACTATGGGCGTCCCGCCCGTTTCAACATGGGCGGTTATGGGCGGGCCGCCCATAGTTGGATCCGATTACGGGCGGGACGCCCATAATTTAAGCCAATAGAAACCATTTGGACATTTTTGTCCTTTTTTGGGTCAAAATAGACAAATTGGGAATTGACTTGAAAAAAAATAGAACGAAACCAAATCTTTAATCTATCCAAAGATAGCAAGGTTCCTCCCAAAATTCGATATATATATATATATATATATATATATATAGGGAGAGAGAGAAGTGATGTTAAAAGTTTGATCGAAAACAAAATTCAAGAAAATCTTCAAGAAACCAAATTAGTAGAAGAAAACCTGAAGAGATGCAGGGTCTTGGGTGATGGATGATCGGAAATTGATCGACGCCGGTGAAGGAGGGTTGTTTCTGGAGGCGGAAGGCAAGGAGGAGAACGGTGCCGGAGACGGCAGCCATGGCGGTGGCTAACACCATCCCATTTGAAGCCAAGATTGATGACATGATACACCTTTTTTCACCCTCTTTTTTGCCAATTCTTACGAATTTGAAAGATTAACGAAATGGGTATGAAAAAAATGGAAAAAAGATGAAGATATGATCAAGAAACTTGTAGTATGAATACGTGTGTGTAAGTGTGTGTGTGTGTGTGATATTATAGAAGTGAAGGATTGAAAAGTTTAAACAAAAGTGGGAATTTTGTATTGTTTGGTTCTTGAAAATGAGGGTGTGAGTTTTTCTTTGAACAAGTGAAATAAAAGCATTCAATGATTGGTTTAAATAGGAACACTTCTAAAGAAGATGACTTCACATTTCCAACATTATACTAAAGTAAGATTTACGCTTTAATAATTGGATTTTATATATTAATTAATTTAGACTAACTTATTGGAAAGGTGAATAAACCTTTTTTTTAATTGATGGTTTTATTCTTAAATTCAACTAATCTTATCTTTACAACAACTATTTACAAACATAAAATAACCTCATGAAGCTTGTTTGCATATTTTGTGATGAGTACAGTTTACCTGAAAGTAGTCTTTCTACGTTAAAGAGAAGAAAAGATTGGCGTATATCGTGTTCTTTTTATATTTTATCAATAATTTTGCTATACATAAAATTTGGTGGGTATAAATTAATGTTTATCTATATATAAAACATTACTACATCCAAAATGATTTACTCATAAAATTTGGAATTTATTTTTTTATGAAAGTAGATAGAAAGTAGAAGGCGTTTAGTAGCAAAATAAAAAGTAAAAATTTGACGGACGAGAAAGTCTTGCAAGTTTGGTCGTGCAACGCTTGCAAACATAAAACAAGTTTTCATTTGTTGTCATTATTTGGCTTCTTTCCCTCTCTTCACATGCCTAGAAATTTCCTCAATACTACTTTTAAATAATATATATTATACTGGTTTTATCTTAAACAATTTCTTTAATTTATACATGTAAGTAAACAGTCACTAATTTTGGTTAAAATATAGATTATATTAGATCACGTAAAGATCGCATGTATTTTCTAATTATTATAAGCTCTAGTAATATGTATATATATTTTTAGTGGAAGGTGTCAAAGTGATATCTAAACAACAAAATTTAGTGTAGATAATAAAAAACAATAGTTTTTATAAACTTGTATTATAATCTTTTTATGTCTGTCGTGAATGAACTAATTTGCGCTAAAATATACCTCTCTTTTAAAAGAGTCACTTAACTAATCATTCGTTTAACATAAAACAAAGTATAATACAATTATTTAATGACATATGGTCAAATAATTATGCTATATTATATATATAAACAAAAGCAATTTATGAATAGTGAAAATTACGAGAAAATGATTTCAAAAGAAAAAATCATTTTCTTGTGATAAATTCAATTTCTCAAGATAAATTCATTTTTTGTCATGATTTTCCGCGCAATAAATTCATTTATCGCGATTTTTTAGTAAACAATTGAGATTTTTCATTGAAATATTATTTTTTTCACGAGAAATTCATTTTTCGTGACCAATTCCTTTAGATAAGCCATTCTAATTTCTCATACATGATAATTGACATGTTGTTTTTCCAAGTGTTCTATTTTAGTTTTATTTTTTTTTTATTTTACTTCCATAATAAGTTTGTTTTATAGTCACGACTCTTTACATGTTAATGTTTTTTTCCTTTTGAGTTCGTTACCAAGCGAAATCAAGGGTGTTAAATTTGAGCGGCAACACACGAGAAGCGCCATCTAGTTACTATATATGAAAAACATGAATAGTATTTTACAAGTGTTAAAGAATAGGGGCTTGTACGATTTTTTTTTCATTTATATTTTTTATGGTTTTATTTTTTTTTTTCTAGCATGTCTCTCATCACGAGTATTTTTTTTAATTATGGGTTCTTTAAGGTTTTATTTTTTAATAACATTATTTTTATGGTTAAATTTGCATCAAATAATCTGTTTAGGATCTTTTAATTGGTTAAACCATGTTAAATAGATCAGGTTATTCGTAACAACGCATGATCAACCTTCATCTAATTATATACGTATATATATTTACAAAAGACAATAGTTTCATAACAATTATTAACAAAAGAATTCACAACTCTAATGGTAACAACTAACAACTGCCATTATAACCCATAGATCATGGGTTTAAATCAGCATCTCTTATTTGTATATAAATATAATAAATTATATAGATGCATCTACTAAACATAAACATTTCAAGATTATATAAATAATTATAATAATTAAAGAATAATATTATTTGGTTTTATGATATTTATGTTACATATTTACATTAGGTTCGTGTTAAGTTTTTTATTGTTATGCCTTTATATTTTCATGTTGTGCTTACAATCGGTTCATGTTATTTTGCGCTAAATTTAAAGACCAAGCATGCATTTTTTTATTGTTTTGCTTATACGATTTTTAAAATTGCATTCATATGTTTGGGTTCGTGCTTTTGAGAGTATTGATTTAGTGTTTTATGACGGGTTGATAGTTGTTGTTGCCTTTTTACTACGTTTTGATATTTAAAATCATGACAAAATTTCCGGTCCAATGAGCGGGAGGCAGCCTTAGAAAAACGATAGGCTGGGTTTAAAGAGGGAGGTACTGAACTGAGGTAGTGAGGTCCATAATTCAAAATTTCACATCACCTTTAAGATATCGTGGCCCGTCATTCTTCTTTTAGATGGGCTGCCGTCTTGTTTCTATTAACCAACCCAATATCTGAACTGTCTAGAATTCTAGAAATGCAAAATTGAATCTTAAGTTTTCCAAATTACTCTATATACATTTTGCAAAGGATATCATTGCGTGAACAGTAATAACATTTGTTTAATCGATTCTAAATTGTTTCCAATAGACTTTTACGAACACCATTCTTCAACCACATTCTAGAAGTTAATTAATTTCTAAATTTCAATTTGGACCCTCAATTTTGAGCAAATATTTTTAAATCACCCTCACTTTTACTCGCATATTTTTAATGTTCACATGATTTTAACACGTTTTTATATTATCAGATAATAGTCATGATTATATTAATTTGATCGCAATTACCTCACGAACGTTTATATAAATTTCAAACCCAAACTAACACAGAAATTTTTCGAGTTGTTAACAAGCTTGTAATGCATCCGTTCATTATCGAGTATTTGTATCATTTATATCATTTCAATCGTGATTAATTCACAAACATTATATAGTTTCACTTTATAGCCTAAACTTTGAACACTTATTTTTAAATCACCTCTCACTTTAAATTCAAAGTTCACATGGTTTTTACATGGATAGTACCGTTGGAATTATTTCTTTAAGGCTATTGGGTATGCCCCTTGACCCACTCACTTCACATGGATAGTACCGGTTGAGTCATAATATTCCTGAAGTTAAATGAAAGCACATCTATTTGAGCAATGCATTCAGCCTACTATGATTATGATATGTTTATTGTTATAACGTGAAATATTATTTGGAAAAAGAGTTTATATAATTGATAATTTGTTTGAACCCACATTTAAATTCTCATGATCGGTCATGTATGTGTTATTTAATTTCGAAATTCATATTACTATATATACATTTTACAAGCGACATGATTGAGAGTGAATAGTGATAATAATTAAATAATGATTATTATATATTATTAATACTAATTAAATATTTATAATCATATAATATATGATTTTGGGTCAAAATAAACGGCGGCTACATAGCTTGCCGTAACAACAATTAATAAAAAATAATTATTATATAATATTATTAATAAAAAATAATTATTATATAATATTAGTAATAATTAAATAATTTATTATTTAATACTAATAATATACTAATCAAAGGCTTCTCCTAATTGTACATCCTTGACTTCTTTATGAGAAGTCTTGGGCATGAATTTGGGTCGAATCATATTTGTTGAGTCAGTGTTAGGGGATTTACTCAATTGTGAGGTTCCTCCTAAGGTAAGCTCAGACATACGCCCCTGAGCGTCAAATCCGAGTGAACGGTTGAAATTCCATCTTAGATGTGGTCATACCACGCTGTTCAAAGAAAAAAAATACTAATATACTAATTGCTTTATAATAATTAATTAACTAATAGTCAAAACTTTTGCATGTGTTTTGATTTATTGTTTTAGGATGGATTGACAGTCGTTGCAATTAATTTTTTATTTACGTTTTGATATTCGTGATTCCGTCACTACGGCAGGATGAGTCTAAAAGGCGACTACAAGCTGTAATTATAATTAAAAATTAATAATATTGATCATTATTATTATATAATACTAAAACTAATTATTATATAACAATTAAAGAATAATAATAATTAATTAACTAACAATGAAAACTTTTACACACATTTTGATTTAATGTTTTATGATGGATTGATAGTCGTTGCAACCAGTTTTTTGTTTACTTTAGAGCCAACAATTAATTTGTCATGGTTCCAGTGTAATGAGAGAATGAAATTTTTAACGCATGCATAAATTAAATAACTAATACCAACAATACTATTAAATAACAATAATAATTAAAAAATAACATTAACAATTCTTAAATTAAATATTGATGCCAATTAAAAAAATAGTGATTTTATGAATGCGAATGACTTAATATATTTTTTGACATAATTTTAACTGATTAGATACTGTTTTTTGTATTAATTTGGGTTACCGCGGCAACGCGCGGGTAAACCCCTAGTTACTATATATACATTTTACAAACGACATCATTGCGAGTGAATAGTAATAATATTTAAATATTAATAATAATTAAATAATGTTAATTATATATTATTAATACTGATTAAAAATTAATAAAAAACATAATATACAATCTTTGGTCAATATAAGCGGCGCAGCCGTATTACAATATTTAATAAAAAATAATTATTATATAATATTAATGATAACTAAATAATTTATTATTTAATACTAATATAATAATCAAATGCTTCTAATATAGAATTTTTAATAGGTTATGTTTATTTTTATGTTTTTAGAACGAATTTCTTATAATAGTTATTTTAAGTGGATGGAAACTGTAACAGTTGTGTATATATATTTTAATTTTAGAGCCAACAGTTAGTCTATCATGATTTACAGGGCAATGAGAGAATGAAATTCTTAACGCATGCATAAATTAAATAACTAATACTAACAATACTATTAAATAACAATAATAATTAACAAATAACATTAACAATTCTTAAATTAAATATTGATACCAATTAAAAAAAATAGCAATTTTATGAATGTGAACCATTTGTTTGTTGTTTTGATTATATAATTTTTCACGTTGTGCTGCTATCTTGATTAAATACCTATATCAAAGGACGATTAATATTTGTGATGTTGTTACCACTATCATAATTAGATATCAATATTTATATTGATAGAGTAATTGACTTAATATATTTTATGACATAATTTTAGTTGATTATATATCGTTTTTTGTATTAATATAGGGTTACCGCGGCAACGCGCGGGTAAACCCCTAGTTAAAATACAAACATCACCTTAATATAACAAAGGTGTCTTCTCCAAGAAGATCCGAAATTTTTTTGAATGGAGGCGGAAAATTTTTAAGAACGTTTGAGCATTGACATATAATTTTTTTTTCTATTATGTTCAGGTCAGTTTGAGTTAAATATAGTCAGATCATATTAGAAAAAAAGACAATCATATAAATTACATATAGTAAAACACAATAAAAATACAAATATACAATACATCTAAATTTTTTCTCTATGAATTTTCATTTTTTGAAATATAACCAAAACGTCGTTTAGGGTGACTTTTCTAAGTAACTTTTTTTTTTACAAAACAAATACAACTATCGCTTAAATTTTCATCATAATTCCAATTACGTAAATGTAAGGAGGCAGATGCAAAATATTAAAGGGATTGATTACGCTTTTTAACATATGAAGGAAAACAAGAGGTGGGAAGCGTCCCCTAATAAGTAATAACAATGTGGGTAGGGGTGTTCATCGGATCGGATTGTTCGGATTTGAAAATTTTAAGGCTTTATCCGAAACCCGACCCGACCAAATTCGAAAATTTTATATCCAATCCAAATCTATCCGAATAACCCGAATAAACCTATTTTTTCATCCGAATAATCTTAACAACCCGAATAAACAGGGTTTATTGGCGTTATTCGGATTGAATTCGGATATCCGATATCGGATCCGATCCGATCCGAATTCGGAAAATGGATATCCAATCCGAATCTATCAGAATTTCCGAATCTTTAATTCGGATCGGTTTTTTCGGGTTTCGGATACGATTCGGATTTCGGATTTTTTGAACACCCTTAAATGTGGGTTTCACCTATACTTTATTCAAAAAGATGTTGGCGTTTATTTCACTTAATACCATACGTACAGGGGAAAGTGCGTTAAAAAAGTTTAAAGTTGTGCGTTAAAAACGTTTAAAGTTGATAATAAAAGATTAGATCATGGCCGTTAATTTCATTTTCCAGGTGATGATTTAGATGGTAACAGTTGATTTGTTGGTTTTGATCAGCTCGGATTTCATGATTTATTAAGAATCCAAAGCTATCCACAAAATGTCATTTTCAAGGCCTATGAAAAGCTGCAACTCCTTATAACTAGTGGTATACCCGTCCGGTGGCCGGGTGTCTTAATGTCATAATGAAATCACTATTAACCATTGTTACATTCGGGTAGGTGTATTTTATAATAACAAACGTGTATTTTTTTAGTTTTAAACAAAAGAATAGTATTTGTTGCGTTCATAATACAACTCATAAAATAGAAAAAAATATCTAATTTTACTAAAAGAATCACAAAAAATAAAATAAAAAAAGCACAATAAGACGTGTTTGTAAAATTAATTTCAAGAACTTTGAATAACATAAACAATCAAATAATGGATGATATAACAGATACTTTCATAATAGATGAGATAAAGAATAAAAGAAAATGCATAAGATAACCAAACATTATTAGTATATAGAAAAGATCAAATACAAGTTAACAAATACAAGACATGTTTGTTAATTTGTTAATCTAATTGGATCTCGGGTCAAAAACAATACATAGAAGAAATCAAAAATTTGACAAGGAATCAAGGATGCTAGAGGCACATGATTAGCCAACTAATGTTTCACATAGATGACGAGTGCAACCCTCAATGACTTCCTTCTGATAATGATATAGAGCCAGCCTTTTGGCGTGCTTCTTTTTCTTTGAATTTAGAGAAGCAAGAACAACTTTAATTGCAGCATAACAAACTCCCTTCACCAAATACTTCGACCCATTAAATTTGGCAACCCTACTTCTAACAATATGAATGTAAGTTTGTTAGTGATAATCTTTACCTAAGCGTTAGTTATGGGAATAGCACCAGGATGGTCATCGAAGAACCGCTTATCATCTTGAAGATCAACACAATCCATAAGATTCAGATTTACGTTGAATTAAGTTATATACTCTTGAAACAAAAATCAATTCATGTGACTCAATATATTATCGTATCAAAACATAAGTAGAAAAGTAAGCAAGCATATGTACAAATGAAACTGTGAACAAACATTGACAAATAAGAAAAAAACTATTGGCACACCAGGGAACATATTGGTTTAATTCTGGAATCCACTGTAAAGACAAAAAAAAGGAATTATAAAAAAGAAGAAGAATAGTTTAAAATATTATAGTTGCATTCATTAAAAGTATTGTAAGCGAATATAAAAAAAAGACTAAAGGCATGAAAAAACGACTAAAAACAAAAGATATTTACTTAGAAACATTTTCATAGCTAGCCTTACTAATAAGAGAAAATGCCTAAATGAATATATATGCCCAACAATTAGTCAATGGACTTAATATGCCATAACTTTCCAGTCATGTTCCTATAATTTCAATTTTACACCATTAATGTATTGCTCAACATGAACAAAAAAGTATAGCCAGTACAAGAATTAGTAATTACTTAGACAAGATTTCTTAGAAAAACCAGCAGGTAGTGAGCTATTAACAACGACATTGACACTGAAATTATCAAATACAATCCATTTAAACACAATTAACAGAATTTAATTCCAATTTGGTGAGATATCATCCATCATATACAAATGATAGATCTAATTAAACCAAGACTAGCAATGTTGGATTAAAAATTAATGCTAAAATAGACACAATGATGTAGGATTTTTTTGCCATCACTTTGTATAATGTGCTTGTAACTGTGTATCGTTTAAATGACCATGAATGCATGTTGTTCATTCTTTTTCCTATTAGACAATTCAAGGTGTTCTCACATATGCAGAACATGCAAAATTAAATCACTCAATAATGAAAACATGTTTTTACCAAAAACAAAACAAAAGGAATTTATAAAGAAAAAAAGTTAAGGGTTTTGTTTAAATTAAAAGTATAATTCGTTTAACTTATGAGAAAAAAGATAACCTAACTTGAGTAACTTCATAGCTGCCACTTATACAATTTTTATGTTGTTACCTATCCTAATTGTTTTGAACATATATTTCGGCTTGTGTCATTGTTGCTTTAGCTGCAAATTAGATCCAGAACGAAGGTGTAGTTTTAATTTAAAACTATAAGTGGCGGTTATCAATGGTTTAAAGTCCAAAGTTCATAGAAGAATATTTAACAGCTAATATAAAATACGCATTCATATTTCAAATACAAATACTTAAACAACACATAAAATTGGATGGCCTGGTCATTTTCATATATTAGTTTCACAAACTATGAGAAATTGTTAAGCATTCAACATGAAAGCTAGCTAATTATCTCATTACTGCAACTTCAAAACGCACATTCAAACACTATCTCCTACAACATGTTCTATTACAACAATTTTTAATAATGACTATGATGAAAGACTGAAAGAGAGTATTCTTAAGTAATAACACCACAAAAATGAGAGGTTAAATCAAAAGTTAAATTTGAACCAAATTAAATCATCTTTATCTCTTGCCATCATTTAACTTTGAACAATAAAATGAGTGTTGAATTTTGATTTTTTATTTCACTTTAAAAAAAAAAAAAAGAAATGTGCTTGTAAGTACAAAATATTTTTATAATATGTGCATTATTCCAAATTATTCTTCCAGTATGAATTTCTCATCACTAAAAAGAATTCATGAACATCAATTTCGTAAAATTTCTAATGAGATAATGAACATATTTGCACTTTAATAGAAAATCTCCTAATTCAATCTCATGTTTTGATGTTGATGCATGAATTGGTGTTTACATGCTAACTATATAGTCTTTGGTACTGAGTTTAGTGAGAAATGTTACTTTAATGATTTACCATTTGTTCAAAAAGTCATACAACAACCATCTTTTACCACTAACTTATGTACAATTAAGCTAGTGAAGGAGTGTGAGGTGATGCTAGACCATCACTTCCCACTAACTGAACCTCCATGTAACAAAGTTTGAGGTTGTTGCCCAAGAATCAGACATTTACTTTAATCATGAAAACATGTAAACATGGCATTATATTTTTCCAATGTTGTGTAATTTCACTAATTTGTTAAATATTCGGGTTCACCAATCAGGAACAGAGGTGGGCAAACCGGTTTTTTTGAACCGATTTCGGTCAACAAAGTCAACAACCGTTTCTGGTTTTGGTTTCGGTTTTTGGCCGGTTCCGGTTCGGGTTTTGCTTGTTAAATGTTTCCCGGTTCCACTTTTCCCAGTTCCGGTTCTGATTTCTATGAGAATCTGAAATCGCATGTACCCGTCGGTTATGGTTTTTTTGCCCACCTCTAATCAGGAATAGGTAAAGTTGAAAATTGGTAGTGTCATGTGTGAGGCTGTGAGTGTAACTGTGTAAGCTTAAGATATCCCTGGGCTCAGCCCATGTTCAACCAAAACAGTCCAATAGACAAATGGATTTATCACAAAATGGCTCAATGAATTTTGATAGGTTTAGAGGTACATATACTATATACGAACACAATCCCATTAATTCATGAGATACAATATTTACACAACAAATAATGCACTAATAAAATAAATGAATAAAGTCAACCTGTGAGTCCCTATGGTCAAACATGACCGATTTGATTATAGATGTTCCAAATACCATGTATCGCGTTTAGAAAATGGGTCCTAGTATACATACACCAACCCTCATACGAGATATCATTTGGCTGTCATCTATACTCTCATATAAGGGTTATACGGCCCGTATAGAGTCTATACGGCCCGTATAGATTCTATACGGCCCTATTCTCAGATCCAATATTTATACAACAAATAATAAACTAATAGAATAAATAAATGAATTAAGTCAACATGTAAGTCCCTGTGGTCAAACATGACCAATTTGATTAAAGATGTTCCAAATACAGTGTATAACGTTTAGAAAATGGGTCCTACTGTATATACATTAGCCTTCATGCGAGACACCATTTGGCTGTCATCTATACACGTGTATAAGGGTTATATGGCCCGGCCCGTATAGAGTCTATACGACCCGTATAGGGCTGACATATTTCTAACATTATAGTGCTAGGGGCTATACGGTCCGTAAAAAGGATGCTATATGCTCGTATAGGAGCTATATGGCCCGTAAAAAGGACGTTGATAAATAGATAACGAGGGATGGTGTACAAATAGAGGGGAGCCTAGAAAATTTACGCCTGCTCAGTCCTAATAATGCAAACTGAAGTCATCCCTTGTAGGGTTTTCTAGCTTACATATCTAAACAATTATTGGTGTCCTCATTTGAATTTAGGTATTCTGACGATATCTTTTTGACTTTTCTTCTGAGATATCTTGGGTTCAAGTCTTTGTATGAGTAATTGTTTTTGAGAGTTTTGCTGATATTAGTTTCTTCCTGAATTAGCGGTTCAAAAAAATATATATTTGAATTTAAATATAATCAAATGTGACATTCATTTTTTTTTAATTAAAATATTAATAATTCAGAAGAAGTGCTTTAAAGAGGTTTTGAGACCACTAACATTCTCTTTTTCGATAATATAAATTACGTTTATGGACATACGTAGAACCATGCATATATGATAAAACAAACAAAGATTAGTTAGAAAAATGTCATGATCGAATTGTTGGTCTGAACACACACACATATATATATAAAGCATGCAAATAATTAACTAACCAATATAACATATATTACACACTCACTGAAATCATCATGCATGCTGATCCATCAACTCACTAATAATTAATTAAGATCTCAAAAAGCAAATGTGAATTCATTGACATTTGCATAAAATTGAAGAATCACCAAAAAAGAAAGCTAAAAACCGCGTAAAACTTGTAATATCAATTTCATCGTCTTTTCCTTTTTATTGGTTCGATGAGTCGAGCTCCACTAATATTAAACAAGAAAATCTATATATGCTCCACCACCTTTTAAAATGGATTCAAATGACCAGCTACTACATATATATATATATACATACATATATTGAGCATATATTTTAGATTATATAGAACCAACTGATCGATATATAAAATGGAGATTAATGTCTTAATTGTAATTAGTTTGAGTTTATTCATCTTAATCCCAGTTAAACCTCAAGGTGGATTAAAATCAGGGTTTTACTCTTCTACATGCCCCAAAGCTGAAGCTACAGTGAGATCAACGGTTGAAGCACACTTCAAGAGTGATCCTACGGTTGCTGCTGGACTTCTCAGGCTTCATTTTCATGATTGCTTTGTTGAGGTATTGTTTTACTTAGAAGGGTGTTTTTGGAATTAAAAAAGTTTTGAAATTTATTAATTAGTGGTTTTTCTGTTTTAGGGCTGTGATGGGTCAATCTTGATTAAGGGTAGCTCTGCTGAGATTAATGCTTTGCCTAATCTTGGATTAAGAGGATTTGAAGTCATTGATGATGCTAAGACGCAATTGGAATCTTTATGTCCCGGTGTTGTTTCATGTGCTGATATTCTTGCTTTGGCCGCACGCGATTCGGTTGATTTGGTAATCTTTCTCACTGAATGTAATTTATGCCTAATAAAACGGATTATTTTGCTTTGAAGTGGAAATTGCTAGGGATGTTTACAAAATTTAGGTCGTAAGTCAAACCGTTTACTATATAGTATCAACAAAAAAAATAAACCAAACCAGCCTGGTTGGATGGGTGGTTTACATGTTGGGTGGTTTAATTTTTAATGGTTCGAACCATTCCCTTTTATGTTTCAAAATAGTTGGTTTACTTTAAAACTTTTAAAAGAAAAAAGTGGTTCATAATTTTATTACTTATACCTAACTAAATGTCTTCATCCTATAAAAATGAAAAGAAAAAAAGTAATATGTATAAATAATAAAACTGGAATGAACCATTAAACCGTTGTACCCCCAAAACCAGACTGTTTAAATTTCAAAAACACCAAGTGATTCGGCCAGTTTAAACAGTTAATGAACTGTATCCGACATGCTTTGTGTCACGTTCCAGAGTGACGGGCCAAATTGGGCGGTGCCGACCGGAAGACGAGATGGCAGAGTCTCATTGGCTTCTAAAGCATCAAATTTACCATCACCTTTAGATTCAGTTGACACACAAAGAAACAAGTTTGCTGCTAAAGGCCTTGATGATCAAGACCTGGTGACACTATCTGGTATGTTATGCATCCACTTGAACCTAACATATATGATCTAACTTTCAATTATTACAACTTTAAACCACAAAAACACACCTAAAATTATCTTTAACTAGTTTTATACCCGTCCGGTAGCCGGGTACAATGATATAATCAAATCAATTTAGTAAAATTCATTCTACAAAAAATATTAATAATTGTTTAAATAAGATAAATGGGATAGTGGAGAAGTACTTTCATAACTAACTCTTAAATTGAATTTACATGGCTGAAATCATTTTAAACGGCTCAGATCCTCTCTCAAGGCAGTTGAATTGACCGGAAACCATATATATACAATTGATTATATGATAATCACATCGTTATTTGATATCGCATAATCACTTAACGACAACGAATGTATTGGGATGCATTTTGCCATATAGGTGCACATACAATAGGCCAAACAGAATGCAGATTCTTTAGATACCGTCTATACAACTTCACAACAACTGGGAACTCAGACCCGAGCCTGAGTCAATCAGCTCTAACTCAGTTCCAGAACATGTGTCCGAAGACCAGCGCTGGCACAGAACGAGTTGCATTGGATAAAGACAGCCAGTTGAAGTTTGATGTGAACTATTTCAAGAATGTACGAGATGGATATGGTGTTTTGGAGTCGGATCAGAGATTATGGGGCGACCCGACGACCCATGATATAGTGAAAAATTATGCAGGGACGTTTAGAGGGTTGTTGGGACTTAGATTTGATTACGAGTTCAAAAAATCGATGATCAAGATGAGTAGCATTGAAGTGAAAACTGGTACGGAAGGAGAAATTAGAAAGATTTGTTCCAAGTTCAACTGAATATGTTTGTGTATGTATTGAAAAGGCTGTTTGTGATTAG
The DNA here is from genome assembly GCA_009363875.1 of Mikania micrantha. Taxonomy (NCBI): domain Eukaryota; kingdom Viridiplantae; phylum Streptophyta; class Magnoliopsida; order Asterales; family Asteraceae; genus Mikania; species Mikania micrantha. Next base: position 12,424,610 of record CM018682.1, read on the forward strand.
TGTTTGTGGTCAACTATTTTAACGGTATTGTATTATAAAATTATCACTTGGTTATTGTATCGTGTGTATTGCAATAAAACAATTACTAGTTTGAATAGTATACTTTTTTTTATTTTCATAGGAAACTACTTACGTACGAAACTCTCGGGTCCCTTTAATACCCGACTAACCGAGAGAAACAAGTAAAGCGCGACCGCAAGCTACATAGCCGCCGGCCTCTAAAAAAATTGCTCTAAGTGATAATTGAACTTGAGACCTCAAGATTTTTAGTGTTAAAATTGAAATTATTTTCAAATGATTGAATTCGTTACATTTCAGAACATAATGATAATTTCATTGCATGTACTTATAAGAAAAAAAGAGTAATAATAATAATAATAAAATATATGTTATAATTACATTCTTAAACTTTATAAAAAACCAGCTTCACAAAAAGATATCTATATATAGTTTTTAAAACTTCAGCAACTCACTCAATATTAACTTATAAACTTGTAAGTGAATTCATAAAAATTTCTCACACATATATATTCAAGAATTACCAATTTATATATAAGCAAAAAATGAAAATGATAAACTTTTATTGTAGAAAAATAGGGATGTTTAGTTTTCGAATCTGACTCGAAAATATCGAAATTTGATTCGAAAAACACCAAGTCAAAAATCGATTCGAATTTCATATTCGAATTCGATTCGGAGCATAATTTCGAATTTCGAATCAAATTTTGAATCTCATATTTTTAATTTGATTCGAAATTTGAATTTAAAGTATTTATATATTTTTTATTTTATATATACAATTATTTTAATATGTTTAAAAATTAGGCTTATTACACAAATGTTAATCTAATTTTACAATATCCATAAATTTAAAACTTTTAAATACCCTAAACCAAAACATCCACAACAAAAGCGTTTATGATGAAGCTCAAAAAATTGATCATTTTAGTTGTTAATTTCTAATATTTTGATTAAATGTCACTTTATGTTTCTTGCATGTTATCGTTGTCATTATATATTGAACTTTTATCATTTTATTAATTTAAATGATATCTCTGATATTACAACTTAGATGTTGGTTATTTGCTATTTAAATGTTTAAGGTTTTGATTATTTGATATTACAGAATATATAAAGATAACAAGTATAAATAATTTTTTAATTAAATTCAAATCAAATCAATTCGAATTTCAAATTTGACATTGAATTCGAATTTTGAATTGGTTTATTCGAATTTATTTCGATTTCGAATACTCTTAGAAAATTCAAAATTTGAAATCTTTCAATTAAAAATATTCGAGTTATTCGAAATTCGATTCGATGAATACCCTGTAGAAAAATTATGAACCGATTATCAATATGAATGAATCTTTTCAAAATTTTGAATTATGTAAAAAAGGTAAGAAAATTGAATTTTTCTCGAGGTTCACATCAACATTCTTCTTAGATAACTTATTAAATAATATATATATATTAAAAACCAACTGAAAGGAAAAGTAAAGTTTTGTTTTTTCGATTTTGGTCACCAAAGCTTTTATATAATATAAAGTTTTGTTTTTTTGTTTTTGGTTACTAAAACTTTTAATGTTTTGTTTTTTCATTTTTACCACTAAAACTTTTATATATTATAAGGTTTTGTTTTTTCTATTTTGCCCACTAAAACTTTTTAAAGTTATGTTTTTTCGATTTTGGCCACTAAAACTTTTATATAATATAAAGTTTTGTTTTTTCGATTTTGGCCACTAAAAGTAAAGTTTTGTTTTTTCTATTTTGGTCACTAAAACTTTTATATAATATAAAGTTTTGTTTTTTCGATTTTGGCCACTAAAACTTTAATATAATATAAAGTTTTGTTTTTTCGATTTTGGTCACTAAAACTTTTATATAATATAAAGTTTTGTTTATTTAATTTTGGTCACTAAAACTTTTAAATTTTGTTTTTTCAATTTTGTATAATTTTATGTTTATATATATATAATTGTATAGAGTTTGTGATGAGATATTTGATTTTGATATGTATTTATGATTTTGCAAATGATATATAATAACCGTTATCGGAAGTGTACTGTGATAACCCGCTGCAACGCGCGGGTGGGATTAAACCTAGTTATTATTAAATAAGAGAATAATTATTATTAAGTAGGAGAAAGAGATACCAAACGCAAAATGAAAATTTTATAAAAAATTGACGTGTAGGTTATTTATTTATTGCAATAAAATTAGTATATGCTCAGTTTTAGATCATAACTGGTTTGTTCGAATTATTAACATGCAACCTTAATCTAAATTTTTTTGTAGTCTATAAATCATTCACCGTCATATGATGTGAAGACAAGTTCCAATTTTTAATATGATCACAAAGTAAGAAATTCAAGTCCTGTGTGTATTTGAAAAGGGGGGTTGATTCAATTTCTAGGATCAAGATGTGGACTCGGAGCTCATGTTGTTTTTTTGGCCAAAGGCCAAACACAATAGTTGCAAAATAAAATACGCACTCCAAAATCATGTAAATTTTGCAAATTAAACTGTAATAAGCATGTAGAACAAAATAGCATTTCTAATGACTAATGAGCATGTTACAATAGGATCGCACCATTGTTCGTACTAAGTTTAAGAAAACAAGAGATGACAAGTCATTTAACATGTTAAAACAGGTATGTGTGGCTAAAATGGAACTGAAAATGAAATTATCAAAATAGATTTACTATATATATTAAAAACACTAGTACAAATATGCTTATTTAGGGCGGTTAGGTTTTTTTATTTAAGGCGGTTTACATAAAAACCGCCCCAATAAATGCCAAGTAGTTTTCATGCTAATATATGGGGCGGTTTCTTTAAAACTTGAGGCGGTTTCAAATACATTATATGGGGCGGTTCCTTTTGGGGCGGTTTTCATACTTATTGAAGCGGTTTTGTTATTTGGGGCGGTTGTTTATTGGGGCGGTTTGGTATTTAATGAGGCGGTTTATATACTCATTTTTGGGGGCGATTGGGGATGTTGGTATTTGGGGCGGTTTTGATATTTAATGGGGCGGTTTTTCAATAATATTATTTGGGGCGGTTTAGATACTATTTTTTGAAGCTAAAATTGTTATTTGGGGCGGTTTCATACTGGTTATTTAGGGTGGTTACTTTAAAATTTGAATATATAACCGTTTTTCTTTCATCTTCAACGTTAAATCGATCTAGACGAGGTTATTTTCTGCCATTATCATCTCTGTTGAGCTCGAACGTATCTTTCACCATTTTTTTTCATTTCAATCATTCTTGTGCCATTAACATCTTATCGATCTAAACGAGGTAATAACCATTAACATTTAACTGTAAATTTATGTAATTTTCAATCGTTATTGGGCCATTTACATTCGTCTTATTGTTTATTTGTAGGTTTTGAAGACGTTTAAGTATATTTTTCATCTATGGGTTGATCAACAATATCAACGTTTGAATCTATATTAAATGGTATAAATCATCTATCTCTTATTTATTTTATAAAATTATGCTACATATATAAATATTTAATGTTTGTTTGTCATTCACAAAATATTTCTTAGTTAACGAAAAAATATTTCTAAATTTTAAATTTTATATTTAAATTTAAAAAATTTCTTAGTTTAATTTTATGTTTATGCTATTTAAGTATAATCCTTAGAATATAAATACCCGTCTGAAATTTATCTAATAGAGATAAAATTCAGATAGTCCCCATTGGGACTGCTTTTTGAATATTTTATCTCATTTAGGATATGTATGTATGTTAATGAGTTAACATTTAAGAAAAATTTGGTTTACGTTTTCTACTTACTCCTACGAGTTTGTGGATTATCTACATACTTGGGGAGTTAAGAGGAAATGCTGCCGAATTTTTTTAAATGTTAACTCATTAACATACATACATATGAGATAAAATATTCAAAAAGTGGGTTAGGATCCACCAAACCATCAAAATGGCCGGGGTACATCATCTAATTGCATTTATGTATTTTATTTTACTTGATTTTCAGATGGACCGAATTAACTGGATGTACCATACTGCACGTACTTCCTTAGCATATACAGAGGGCGTTCAAATTTTTCTTAAAGCTGCTGAAGTTAATCGTAGGAATAAAGGAAATGGAAGGATTTGTTGTCCATGTATAATTTGTAAAAACTTCAAAAGATTTGATGATATTAAAAAGATAGAGTTTCACTTGATGAAACATGGTTTTATGCCTAGATATACTTGTTGGTCAATGCATGGAGAGTCACTAAGTAATCGTAGCATATCTTCAATAAATTCACAAAGTGATGATATTAATATCAACGATTCAAATTTTGTTGATGATGATGACAATTCAATGGATCTAAATGACAATTTAAGTGAGATGTTACATGATATAGAGACAAATATTGGTGATGATGATCAAAGAAAATTACATGTTTTATTTGATGATGCAGAAAAACCACTATATCATGGTTGTGAAAATTTTTCAAAACTTAATGCTGTTTTAAAGTTGTTTAATTTAAAGTCAAATTATGGATGGAGTGATAAAAGTTTCACCGATCTATTAGTGATTTTACATGACATGCTTCCAGACGGTAATGAGTTGCCAATTTCAACGTACCAAGCAAAAAAATTAATGTGTCCAATGGGATTGGAAGTTGAAAGAATGCATGCTTGTTCAAATGATTGTATGTTGTATAGAAAGGAGTTTGAAAAAGAACATAAATGTGTTATCTGCGGTGCTTCTAGATACAAGCGTAAAAAAGAAACGGATGACATGGATGATGATGTCACGAAAAATGGACCACCAAATAAAATATTGTGGTATTTTCCTATTATACCAAGACTTAAACGATTATTTTCAAATGAAAATGAAGCCAAATTATTACGTTGGCATAAGGATTGTCGTGTAAATGATGGAAAATTAAGACATGTGGCTGATTCACCGCAATGGAGAAATATTGATCATAAGTATCCAAATTTTGGCGAAGAGATTAGAAATATACGGTTTGGGCTTAGTTCAGATGGAATCAATCCTTTTGGTAACATGAGTAGCCGTCATAGTACTTGGCCGGTCCTTCTATCCATTTATAATCTTCCTCCTTGGTTATGCATGAAAAGAAAATACATTATGATGACATTGTTGATTCAAGGTCCGAAACAACCTGGTAATGACATTGATGTTTATTTGGCTCCACTAATCGATGATTTGAAGACTTTATGGGGTTCAGGTGTAGTTGTTTATGATGCTTATAAGAAGGAAAATTTTACATTACGAGCCAAGATTTTTTGCACCATAAGTGACTTTCCGGCATATGGCAATTTATCAGGATATAGTACAAAAGGTAAAAAAGCGTGTCCAGTTTGTGAAGACGAGACAAATTCAATTTGGTTAAAAAATTGCAAAAAAATCGTATACATGGGGCATCGAAGATTCCTTCCTACTAGTCATGTTTATCGGAAGAAAAAAGACGAGTTTGATGGAAATACCGAGCATCGAACGATGAGGAAACAATTTGATGCATTCTCAAGGGTTGAAAACCTAAATGTTGTGTTAGGAAAAAGAACTCGTGCTCAAAAAGATGTTATTTGGAAAAAAAAAATCAATCTTTTGGGATTTACCATATTGGAAGCATTTGGATGTTAGACATTGTTTAGACGTTATGCATATTGAAAAAAATGTATGTGATAGCTTGTTAGGCTTATTGTTAAACATTCCTGGCAAAACTAAAGATGGAATTAATGTTCGTAAAGACATGGTAGACATGGGAATACGTAAAGAGCTTGGCCCTGTTGAGACAGCCAATCGTATTTATCTACCACCGGCGTGTTATACATTATCAAAGGAGGAAAAAATGAAGTTTTGTAAATGTTTACATGACATTAAAGTCCCATCTAACTATTCTGCAAACATTAAAAGATTGGTGTCGATACAGGATTGTAAATTGTTTGGTATGAAATCTCATGATTGTCATGTTTTGATGACACATATGATTCCTATTGCTATTCGTGGAATTTTACCAGAGAAAATCCGACATACCATAACAAAACTGTGTTTGTTTTTTAACATGATTCACTCAAAAGTTATTGATCCAGAGTCATTGGATACTTGGCAAAAAGATGTTATCATCACATTATGTGAATTGGAGATGTACTTTCCTCCATCTTTTTTTGATGTAATGGTTCATTTGGTATCACATATTGTTGGAGAAATCAAGGCTTGTGGGCCTGTGTTTCTATGTTACATGTATCCTTTTGAAAGATATATGGGTTTCCTAAAAGGTTATGTAAGAAACCGTAATCGACCTGAAGTTAGTATTGTTGAAGGATATGCTTCAGAGGAGGTGATTGAATTTTGTACCAGTTATTTGGAAGGTGTCAAGAGTATTGGTGTTCCTCAATCTATTCACTCGGGTAAACTTGAAGGGGTCGGAGGTATTGGGATGAAAACATTAATTCCAGGTCATGATAATTTACAACTTGCGCACTTGTTGGTTTTAAAACATATGACATGCATTGGTCCTTATGCTAATGAACACTTGAACATGTTGCGGTCAATAAACCAAGGTAAGGATGAAATGTGGTATGTTATGAAACACAATAAGGAGTTTTCTAACTGGATGAAAAACAAGGTAATGACAACTAAGGTTGATGAAACGGTGAAACGGTTGGGACAAGGCCCAGATTTCAGGGTAAAGTCTTACCAAAGCTATGATATTAATGGATATACATTTTATACTAAAGATCAAGACAAAAAAAGTACAATGCAGAACAGTGGAGTTACATTAATAGCTTCTACAACTGAATTTGACAGGGCAGATCGTTCAAAAATGTTAAGAATAGCCAAGGACTCTTATTATGGTGTCATACAAGAAATTTGGGAATTGGATTATCATTCTTTCATTATACCTGTGTTTAAGTGTAAGTGGGTGAATAACCGTACGAGTATTAAAGTTGATAACCACGGTTTTACACTTGTTGACCTCACAAGTGATGGCTATGCATCTGAGCCATTCGTTCTCGCCAAACAAGTCACACAAGTGTTCTACGTCAACGACCCGAGCAAACCAAGATTCCACATCGTATTACAAGGCAAACGACGTATCCTTGGTGTGGATAATGTCACTAACGAGGACGAATATGACCAGTTTGACGACCTACCACCATTTTCAGTCGGGATTCAACCAACAAGTAACATAATTGAAGGCAACACATATATACGATCCGACCATAATGAAGGGATATATGTTGATAAACCATGATATATGGTAAGTGTTGAACAACAAATATATACAAATACAATTTATTAAAGTTACATATATGTTATGGTGGTTATAACTATTTATTAATACAATCTTTTTTATGCAGGTAAACTTAAAAAGGTTAAGACGCGTGTTAACCAAGCAGTTTTTAAAACCTTTAATTTTAACCATGATATATGGTAAGTGTTGAACAATAAATATATATATCAACACAATTTATTAAAGTTACATATATTTTATGGTGGTTATAATTATTTATTAATACAATTTTTTTTTGCAGGTAAACTTGAAAATGGTAAGACGTGTGTTAATCGAACAGTTTTTGTAAAACCTTTTAAATTTATTTTGTTATGTTATTTAGATTAATTTCCCTATTTCAAAAATTATGTTATGTTATTTACCTTAATATTATATATTAATGAAAGTAAAACAATACAAATTATTAATAAATTAAAAGTAAAAATTACAATACAACTTATTAATAAATGTAAAAAATACATATGATTGGTTTTACATATAATCTTTAATGATTTTCCAAAATGATACATGATTAAAAGTGGAACCCATTTTTGAATGGTATTGTTCTTGTGCCTTCGTCATTATGTCGATATCATTCCACACCATTTCACGGTTATTATATACGTTATCGTAAATAACGCTAAATGCGGAGGTCTTCTTTTTTAAATCCAGCCACTTGTCGCACAGATCATCACTACTACGTTCTTCAACACGTTTTGGCGGCAAGTGAAAGCAATAACTTACCATGTCCCAGAATTGAGATCCAGAAAACTTTCCATGGTATTTTTTTGTAGTGATAATCCACGATTCAGCTAACACTTCTTCTTCTTGAATGGTCCATGGAACTTGATTTGCACTACTGCTGGAACTCATTTTTCGTTTTGTTATTAAACTTATGTAATGTATTTCAAGCATTTATAGCAAGAAAAAATACGACCGTTTTAACCGAACAAAAATACGACCATTTCACAACGTTATAAAAACAATAAAACAATTATAATAATTATATATTTTATTTTTTATTTAATCTTATAAAATTATATGGATGAAAACCGCCCCATATTGCCAAAAAACCGCCCTAAATGTCGCCCAAACCGCCCCAAAGGCTCCATCTATAAAACCGCCCTAAAGGCCACAAAACCGCCCTAAAAACAAAAAAAAAACCGCCCTAAAAGGTGCCCAAACCGCCCCAAATGCTGCATCTTTAAAACCGCCCTGAATGGCCTCAGAACCGCCCTAAAAAACCAAATAAAACCGCCCTAAAAGGCTCCCAAACCGCCCCATTTGCAAAACCGCCCTAAATGGCCACAAACCGCCCCATTTATCCTCTTTTTCACACGAAAAGTTTCATTTCCCTCTCATTTTCCCAGTTTGCTTCCATTTTCATTCTGTGCATTCCCACGAAAAGCTAGAATTCCCGATTGCTATACGGTTGTTGTTGTGTGGGTTGCGGCGGTGGGTTTTTTTAGCTATCCGGCTTCTGCATTGTATAGTGGTGGTGTTGCGGTGCGCGGGTTTATCCGGCAATGTGAGGTTTTCGGTGGGTGTCGTGTGTTGTGGTGGTGTTGTGGTGTGTAGTGGGTGCACGGAGGCGAGGGTTATTTCGGTGGGTGCAGTGGTTATTTCGGCGGGGGAGCGGCGGCGAAGGTATTTTGGTTGGTGCAGTGGGTATTTCGGCGGGGGAGCGGCGGCTGTAGAAGCGCAGCGGTGTGTAGTGGGTGCACGGCGGCGGTGGGGTTTTGTGGTGGCAGTGGAGGTGGCGGTATAGGCTTCAATAGGGCGGAGGTTTGAGGTGGCGTTATTGCAAAGAAAGTTTTCAATTCAACGGTCTTAGTTGAAGCACAGGAAAGTTTTCAATTCAATATCTTTGAATCTCGAACTTATATATGTTTGTGTTAGTTATTTGAGGCGGTTGATAGTTATTATATAAATTAGGTGGTCGCGTATGTCGTTTGGCTTGTTGTGTTCACGTGTAAAGGTGTTTGTTTTGGCTTGAATGTATTCTTTTTAAAATGTTAGTAACTAATCCATTGTTATCTTGTTTGTTTTGTTCATCACTTGGAATTTATAATTGATTCGTATGAATTAAATTTTTAGACATTTTTTTAAGATGTTAGTAACCAATCAAGTTGTTAGTAACTAGTTAAGGTGTTATAAGTAACTAGTTAACACTTATTATTTTTTTTAAGATGTTAGTAATTAGTAAAGGTGTTTGTTTTGTTTTTGAATGTATTATTTTTAAGATGTTAGTAACTAATCCATTATAATCTTGTTTGTTTTGTTCATCACTTAGAATTTATAATTGATTCGTATGAATTAAATTTTTAGACATTTTTTTAAGATGTTAGTAACCAATTAAGGTGTTAGTAACTAGTTAAGGTGTTATAAGTAACTAGTTAACACTTATTATTATTTTTAAGATGTTAGTAACTAGTAAAGGTGTTTGTTTTGTTTTTGAATGTATTATTTTTAAGATGTTAGTAACTAATCCATTATAATTTTGTTTGTTTTGTTCATCACTTAGAATTTATAATTGATTCGTATGAATTAAATTTTTAGAGATTTTTTTAAGATGTTAGTAACCAATTAAGGTGTTAGTAACTAGTTAAGGTGTTATAAGTAACTAGTTAACACTTGTTATTATTTTTAAGATGTTAGTAACTAGTAAAGGTGTTTTTTAAGATGTTAGTAACCAATTAAGGTGTTTGTTTTAATAGGTATGTCTAAAAGAGGCAAACGCGGCGTTGCTTCTTGCTCAAAAAAGCGTGGTGAAAAATATTATGTAATTCAATTTGATGAAAATAATCAACCCGTTGGTGATAATTATACTTGGTTTATGTCAAATTACGCATTAAAATGCAAGCAATTATTGCCATATTACATGGACACTCGAGACATACCACAAGAGGTTCTGGATGAACCTTGGTTACAAATTAAGGTAGTATATATTTTGCTTTGTTAAATATATTAAACTATAGGTTAATTACTATTTTTAATTGTTTGCTATGTAAATTTTTAGGAGCTTTTTAATATTCAAACCGATGAGCCGAAAAGTTATATGTTAAAGAAAGCCAAAAAAATATTGACTAATTTCAAAAGCATGCTTGTTAACGACTATGTAAAAGAAAACAAGCTTCCTTTTGACAAGTATGAATTTCTTGATCGTGTGCATTGGGATGGTTTTTGTAAGGAAAAATCTAGTGAAGAATTTATGGTATGTGTTATTGATTATTTTTATTATACTTACTATTATTATTCATATATTTGTTTGTGACAAATTTTTACCTTTTGTTAGTTGATTTATGATAAGGCAAAGAGCACTAAAGCTAGAGCTAGTGCAATGATGAATAAAAATTTTTCACATGCTGGAAGAACAGGGTTCACTGGGCTGAGAGAAAAATTTGATACAATCTGGCCTCAACTTGAAGCGGATTATGACTATGTCAAGCACGTACAAAATGAACGTACCAAGTTATTTATATTAAGCAAAGCCAAGAAGAACAAAGAAACCAAACATTATGAACTTACAGATGATACTAAAGAAAAGATCAAAGAGTTGGTAAATAGATAAATTGTTAACTTATATATTATCATATAGTTGAATGTCTTATCAATTATAATTTGTAGGTTTCTGTTGAACAAAGCATGATTAAGGATGGGTCATATTTTAATGAAAATGATGATCCTTTGAAAAGAGTTTTGGGACCGGAGCACGGAGGACGCTCACGTACAGTTTCAAATGTCATCGGTAATCACATTTATAAACATTTAAAATTTTAAAGTATTTATTAAAAAAATGAAATATTCGCAAAGGTTTATGAAATCTTTTTTTTTTTTTGAGTTTACAGGTTCAACAAAAGTTCATGGTGGACTTTTTAATGTTGGAAAGCATCGAAAAAAAATGATGCGGGAAGAGATGGAAGTCGAGGTAGTGTTCCAATTCAAATGGTTGATGAGAGCCGAATTCCGAGTAGCTCTAGTGATACATCAGGTGGACAAAATATTAACTATCCACCTATCGAGGTAATATTTATATGTTTAAAAAAACGGTCATTTATACATATACATACACATGTTATATTATTAAAAAAAACATATGATTGTGCAGAAATTAACTCATTGTGAGTTGTTATTTCCGTTTCAACCCAGTTTGGAACTTGTGGTAGCTAAAGGACAGGTATGGCCTTCTTTGGACCGTATTCTACATGGACGTCTATTAAACGAGAAGTGTGTCAAGGTACAAGTAGATACGGTCATCGAAGATTGTGAAAAAACACCTGTTCTTGATGTGACTCGCACTAATGAAATTAGCTTTGTGGGAGATATGCTTCATAATTTTGTTCAGTGGCCAAGAGAAGCACTAAAGGTATATTTGTACCTATATTAATTTATGTTTGTATATTAACATTTTTATTTTAATATCTTTTGATAAATTGAAGCTTATGAACGAGGCATTGAATCCCATTTCAAGTCAAAGAGTCGCCTCTTCACAAATTGACAACCCTGAGGTCACAACAGAAGTCGGTTATATACCGCAACAGGTAGTTTATTATAAATAAGTTTAATTTTGTATAATTTTATAACTAGTTTATTATTTAGGTTGAAGAATTGGATGAGATTTCTTCACTCTTAGAACAACAATATGAAGTTGGACCAATGGGTTTTGTAAATATGGTAATTAGTTATCAAGTTATTTTTAATAATATATCACACACTGCATCCACAATTATAGATAATTATCAATTAATGTTATTATCATTATCCCTTTTCTAGTTAAAGCAAATTGAGGAGGGTGAACGAACCCAAATGCCCACTACCATTGCTAGAAATATTGAAGATCCGATTGCTCCAAATATTCACGAACCGGATCCTAAATTTGTTGATCCGGAAATTGAGATGGCTTTGGAGAAGATAAAAAAGAGACCTCAATCAACACAAAGGATTTTTCAAATGTTAGCAGCTTTCATTGGCGATGATCATTCAGTTACTTGTTCTTCGCCTGACGGGATGTATCGTGAACGGTATGTTGAAAGTCTTTCATACATTGAGTTGTTGCAGTTATTTTGCAACGATTGGCTTGATGTCGGTGTCATTCACTTGTTTGCAATGTAAGTTTTTTTTTTATATGTTTTAATAACATCTTTAGACACAATCCAATTCATATATACTAAACATTAGTGCAATTTAAGGTACTTTTTTGCATTAATGCCAAATTCAAGATGTGCATTCTTCAATCCACGTGAAATTTCTGGTGATATATGTACGAAATATCTGGATCGTACAAGACAACACATCTTAGAGGTGTATTCATTTCACAGTGCAAGACCATTTTTTATTGCACCATATGTAGCAAGGTAATATGTATTATCTTACTTTATTTGCAAAACATTTATATATAGTAACAAACATAAATAATTTAGTTATTTTATGATTTATTTATTGTAGTGGTCATTGGGTGCTATTTATAGTTTGTCCTTTAAAGAAAAAAGGATATATTATAGATTCAATAATGAAGAGCAAAAGCAAGAAAAATTATGCCCTTCCATATCTTATTGAAGAGGCTTTGGGCTTGCAATTAAAATGGGAAATGGTCAAGGTTTGTTTAATTTAATCCTTTTGATATATTTGATTGTATTTAAAATAATTGTTGTTAATGTAATGTAGTGCGCCATACAACAAGTAAACTATTGGGAATGCGGGTATTGCGTCATCAAAAACATGTATGAGTTTCTTCATTTATTTCAAGAAAATTTTCCAGAAAGTGTAAGTGTTTAATGTTTATATGTATGTATATATTTATTTATTGTATCTCACTCTTTTGTTTATATGTTTTTAGATTTGGAATGAAAAGAAGTACATTACATATAAGGAGATTTATGAAATGGTTATTGAGTTGTCATCGCACCTGTTTAACTTTGTGTTTCTCAACCAAACATGATTCCGGATCGATTTTAGTTTGTATTTTTAAGTATAAACATAAACTTGCATTCTAACTTTAATTTTTGATGAAGTTATGAATGATTCTAACTTCAAGTTTTGTAATGTTATGAATGATATCATTGGATATTTAGATGTATATACAGCACCAATGAATGATATATATATGTTGATTTGAATCTAGCTAGAAATTTGTATATATACAGCAGCTAGTGCAGGTTTAATTTGGAATCAATATATATGCAGCTGCATGTATATAGCTAAAAAAAATTAAGAACCGCCCCAAAAAACAATTCGAACCGCCACAAAAAACAGCACCGAAACCACCCCGATTCTTATCCGAACCGCCCTAAAAAACAACCATGAAACCGCCCCATATCAATGCTTGGACCGCCCCAAAAAAGAGCACCAAAACCGCCCTAAATACATTGAAAAAACCGCCCTAAAAAACAAATTAATCCTCCTTTATATTGTCTATTGGGGCGGTTATTTTTACGTTTGGGGCGGTTGTGCCCACCGCCCTAAAAAATAAAACCATCTTTTAGAGCGATGCCATATCAGGCGGTTCGGAAACCGCCCCATATGGGCATTTTAACCGCCCTAAATGGGTGTGTCTGTACTAGTGAAACCAACTGAAAGGAATAGTAAAGTTTTGTTTTTTCGATTTTGGTCACCAAAGCTTTTATATAATATAAAGTTTTGTTTTTTTCAATTTTGGCCACTAAAACTTTTAATATTTTGTTTTCTCGATTTTTACCACTAAAACTTTTATATATTATAAGGTTTTGTTTTTTCGATTTTGGCCACTAAAACTTTTTAAAGTTTTGTTTTTTCGATTTTGGCCACTAAAACTTTTATATAATATAAAGTTTTGTTTTTTCGATTTTGGCCACTAAAAGTAAAGTTTTGTTTTTTCGATTTTGGTCATTAAAACTTTTATATAATATAAAGTTTTGTTTTTTCGATTTTTGCCACTAAAACTTTAATATAATGTAGAGTTTTGTTTTTTCGAATTTAGCCACTAAAACTTTTTAAAGTTTTGTTTTTTCGATTTTGGCCACTAAAACTTTTATATAATAAAGTTTTGTTTTTTCGATTTTGACCACTAAAACTTAATAGTAAAGTTATGTTTTTTCGATTTTGGCCACTCAAACTTTTTAAAGTTTTTTTTTTGATTTTGGCCACTAAAACCTTTATATAATATAAAGTTTTGTTTTTTCGATTTTTGTCACTAAAACTTTTATATAATATAAAGTTTTGTTTATTTAATTTTAGCCACTAAAACTTTTAAATTTTGTTTTTTCAATTTTGTATAATTTTATGTTTATATATATATATATATATATATATATATAAAATTGTATAGAGTTTGTGATGAGAAATTTGATTTTGCTATGTAAGTTATGATTTTGCAAATGATAAATAATACCCGTTATCAAAAGTCAACTGTGATAACCCGCCGTAATGCGTGTGTGGGATCAAACCTAGTTAGTAATATATACAAACACAAAGTTCTACAACAGTACTAATATTAAAATAATAATACTAATTAAATATTTTTAATAATAAAATAAAATTAAACAATTAAAATTATATAATTAAATAACACTAATAATCATAAATGTGACACCCCGTAAATTCTATGTCAGCAACATATTTATTTAAATGTTTATTTAAATGTTTTATGTACACGTGGCACTAGAATTAGATTAATTTAGTGTGACACGTGGCACGACAGTACGAACACTAACACATGACTGGATAATTCGTGAAATTATCGGCAAATAGCACACACGTGTCAAAACACACGAACGTTGGTGAACGACAAGCACATTGTGGAGCACAACACTCGAAACCCCACGAAACACTCACACATTGAACTTGGAAGTTCAAACAAGACCAAACGAAAGTTCGTAAATGTGAAAACGACAACGAACGGATCAACCCAATGAAAATGGGCCTATTGGGCTCACCAGGGGATCTGTCGCGCTACGCGATGGTCCACAAGAACACTGTCGCGATACGCGACAAGTGGGCGGGGGAAATTTGAACGCGGGACTCTCTCGCGCTACGCGAGGGGAACCCTTGAACGCATCGCGCTACGCGACGAGACCCAGTTCGCAGAAAATCTTTATTTAACCAAGAAAATCACATCCTACTCTACCTTAATCATTTCTCTCGACCAAACACGCCTTATCTCGACTGATATCTCTGGAGATCACTGATTAGACCTCAAGGAAGCCATTGTTGTCATTTTGAAGCTCAAAGCTTGGAGGATTGAAGCTTGGTGACTTCCTAGACCACCACCCACCATCACCATCTTCATATTAGTTGAAGAACCTGCTGTCCAGAAGCATCCAAGAGATCTCCAACTCGATTTCATCACCATCTCAAGATATTTGGAGCTCTAGAAGGTAGTAACATATCTCTTGTAGCCTAAACACACTCACAATCACACATGCATGGCTTAAAACCCACATGCAAGCACCTATAGTGCTCATGCACGAATTCATCTTCTGGGTTTGTTGATTTAGATGTGTTTTATGATGATCTAGGATGATTAGAATGCATCTTATGATGATACAAGATGTTGTGTATGTATAGATTTCATGTTTTGTTCATAAAGTGTTGAAATATCACCATGCATGTACGATCCATGAGTGTTGGAATAATCTTGTGTATGTTAATATGTTTTATGATGATATTAGAAGTGTTATTCATGGCTAGATTTGATTTAAATGGTTAAAAGGTTGATTTTTGATAAACTTTCTATTATTGGAAACTTTATGTTGACAAGATGACATTTTGGATGAGATAATGAGCATGCATGTATGTAAAATTGCTCTTAGAATGATAATATGATGATTTGATTTGTTAGAATGTGGTTTTGATGATGTATATGGCCATTTTGACAAAGTTACTATATTTAGTAACTTTTATCAATGAAATATTGATAAATAATGATTTGGACTATATTGGTATGATTAAATGATGTTAGATTGGTTATTAAGATGATTGGTGATATGAAAATTGGTTTTGAAATACTAAAATGGTTATTTCTATGCAAAACAACAAAGTTACTATTTATAGTAACTTTATTTTTACAAAAAAACCGATTTGTCAACATGTTGTGTGATTCGAGCATGCTAGATGACTTATTATGTTGTAATATGATGATTAGATGCTAAGTTAGATGGTTTCCGATGTCACGTATGCTAAAAATGGAAACTTTCCATTTTAGAAAACTTTTGTGTGCTAACATGATGAAACCAACTTATATGAACTTGTATGATGATGAGCTATGAGTTAACATGATCACGTAGGACTAATGAGCATGCTAGAACTCTAAAACCGATATGCTTTGTGAACTTTCCAAAAATGGAAACTTACTATAAATAGTAAGTTGTCCATAGACGCGACTTGCGCGTTTCGCACACGACGAGCACTTACACGATTGCTACACGATTCACAACCGTCACACGGTTCACCAACGGGTCGTTGACTTAACACGGTCAAACATGGTCAAACACGGTCATTGTGGACCAACACAGTTAAACACGGTCAATGTGGACCAACATGAGCAAACACGGTCATTGTGGACAGACACGGACAAACATGAACAACCAAGGGTTGTTGAACACAAACACGAGCACTAACACGGACACTAGCACGGTCACTTACACGAACTCACGTACGGTGTACGATATAGGTTGCCGGTGACCGACGTGCCATCTACGCAGGAGCTTACGCTGACTTACTACTTTCATCACTAAGGTGAGTTTACGGCCCCTCTTTATTTTTTTTCAAACGCTTTTAAATAGGGGGAGAATACTAGTTGCATCGAGTCAAACATCTATTACTGTACAAACACTATGTATATGCTGGTTTATTGGACAAACATTAAGTGTTGAACTCGTAACAAGCCCTCATAAAGTCTTACCGTTAATGTACGAACAACGTGGTAGATTTGGATGGATCCATTAGGGAATGACTAACCCCACGGGGCACAATGTTGACTGGATGTCATAACCCGTGCAAACTCTGACCTAACTTGCTATGTATACGAGACATAGCGGAGGCAAGGACAAACAAGTCTAGTTCGGTAGTGACGCACTGACACTTTGGGCCTATGGCTCGGTACTAACATTGATAAACAGCATGACACACTTTTATTACTATATGTATATCAAAAACCTGTGAACTCACCAACCATTGCGTTGACACTTTTCTAACTTGTATTCTCAGGTAACTAGCTGCATATGGAACAGAATGCACATCTAAGGGATGAGCATTAGGAACCGCATGCATTCTGTTGTGTCTTTTGAAAACAATATTTAATCGTTATGTAATTTCTAAACAATGTGATGTCTAACATTTTCAACTTTCCGCTGCATGTTATGACTTATTTATTCCGCTGTACTACTATTTGATTTTCCGCTGCAATATGATTTGAATACTTTTATTCCGCTACAAACTATTTTATTGTGTGTATGTGTCAAACTTTGGATTTGTAAACGCATATAGAGGTGTTCTATATGACCTTGAGCTGTGATTCTGGACACGTCACATCCACGTGGACACACGTCACGAGTGGGAATTTGGGGGTGTGACAATAAATCTATCTATTCTAATAAATAAATGTTTATAAGGACAAATGTCATGTTACTAAAACACATTAATTTTGTTTTCCATTCTCTCTTTCGTATTAAATACATGTTTAAATTAAGAAAAAAATATTTTTAATACATTAAAAATATATTGATATTAAAAAACACACTTCTTTTTAAAAAATCAAATTAATATAAAATATTGAATTTTCAAAAAAAAAGTTGAAAAATTTAAAGAAACAAAATTTAAAAAAATAGTGTTTAAAAAAATATAATGATTTTATTATTTAATATATTAAATTACATGAATTTTTAATCATATTTTATGTTAATAAATCGTCTGTATTTGTTTAAATTTTTTACAGATAAATATTTATTATATTTTTTTATTCATCTCGTGTAATACACAGAGTACGCTAACGTAGTATATGTTAAAAAATCAACTCGAAAGAATAGTAAAATTTTGTTTTTTCGATTGTTGTCACCAAAGCTTTTATAGATAATATAAAGTTTTGTTTTTTCGATTTTGACCACTAAAACTTTTAATGTTATATTTTCTCGATTTTTACCACTAAAACTTTTATATATTATAAGGTTTTATTTTTTCGATTTTGGCCACTAAAACTTTTTAAAGTTTTGTTTTCTAGATTTTGGCCACTAAAAGAAAAGTTTTGTTTTTTTGATTTTGGTCACTAAACTTTTATATAATATAAAGTTTTGTTTTTTCGATTTTGGCCACAAAAACTTTTAAAGTTTTATTTTTTCGATTTTTGCCACTAAAATTTTTATATAATATAAAGTTTTGTTTTTTTGAATTTGGCCACTAAAACTTTTTAAAGTTTTGTTTTTTCGATTTTGGCCACTAAAACTTTTATATAATATAAAGTTTTGTTTTTTCGATTTTGACCATTAAAACTTAATAGTAAAGTTTTGTTTTTTCGATTTTGATCACAAAAACTTTTATATAATATAAAGTTTTGTTTTTTCGATTTTGGCCACTAAAACTTTTTAAAGTTTTTTTTTTATTTTGGCCACTAAAACTTTTATATAATATAAAGTTTTGTTTTTTCGATTTTGGCACTAAAACTTTTTAAAGTTTTTTTTTTGATTTTGGCCACTAAAACTTTTATATAATATAAAGTTTTGTTTTTTCGATTTTGGTCACTAAAACTTTTATATAATATAAAGTTTTGTTTATTTAATTTACGCCATCAAAATTTTTAAATTTTGTTTTTTCAATTTTGTATAATTTTATGTTTATATATATATATATATATATAATTGTATTGAGTTTGTGATGAGAGATTTGATTTGGTATGTAACTTATGATTTTGCAAATGATATATAACACCCCTTATCGGAAGTGTACTGTGATAACCCGCCGCAACGCGCGGGTGGGATTAAACCTAGTTTTTTTAATTTTTCAAGAAATATCTTCTCACTTTTTGCATACTTTCCATATACTAGCATTATAAATAAAATGTAACCCCCGGTTACTATACAATATTTTTAAATAATATCAGAGTTGGTCCCAGCAAATTTTTCATTTTTAAACCTTGTCTGACCCTCTTTATTTAATAATATTAAACAAAGTTTAACGCAAACGTAAACGTGCCACACATTTTACAATACTTATTTACATAAGTAAGTTTAAACCAAAATTTTAAAAGTTTGCAACAAGGTTTGTTTGTTCGATTTTCCAGTCCACCTCGATCCTTACAGCCGTGCACGTCATTTTTGACCTACAAACATCACACAATAATTCCCATTAGTTCATAAGAACTAAGTAAGTAAACTCCAATGGTTTCTCAACAATAAAATGTAAAAATACATTTTTCACAATCAACATTCAACTGAGTCATTTCTATTTGAATTGACTCTCACAATATAAAATATCACATTACCAATCATCAACTATTGCTCACAATAGTTTAATCAATATTACACTATGGGGTTCACATTCCTGTGCTTCCACCATAGCCAAATGCCAGCACCTCTGGCTATCCACCATTGTGGAGTCACAAATAATTCAAGTCTTAAGATGTTCACCAACCGGTACTTCCATCTAAGACAATTGACAGCACCTCTGTCTATCCACCATTGTGGAGTCATATATAATTCAAGTCTTAAGATGTTCACCAACCAGTACTTCCATATAAGACAATTGACAGCACCTCTGTCTATCCACCATTGTGGAGTCATATTTATTAAGTCTAAGATGTTCACCCACCGGTACTTCCATCTAAGACAATTGACAGCACCTCTGTCTATCCACCATTGTGGAGTCATATATAATTCAAGTCTTAAGATGTTCACCAACCGGTACTTCCATCTAAGACAATTGCCAGCACCTCTGGCTATCCACCATTGTGGAGTCATATTTATTTAGTCTAAGATGTTCACCCACCGGTACTTTCATCTAGACAATTGCCAGCACCTCTGGCTATCCACCATTGTGGAGTCATTTATAATTCAATCAAATTACTATGATGTTCACCCAACCGGTATTTCCATCATAGAAGTCCCACACTATTATTTACCAAGGTATTGGATTTATCATAGGTTGTTGAACTTTTATTGTTCAACGTTTCCCTATTACCAATGCCATATTTATCATATAATTCATTCAACAACAAATTCAATATTTATTATGTGATGTCATAGTTGTGGGATTACTTACCTTAATCAGATAAGGGATTAGCAACTGCAGGCTCCTTTCCTGCTCTATGACTAGTGGTTTGATTTCCACTACCACCACCTAGTTGCAAAATACATATATACAACTAGTTTCAACACGTATAGCACGTACAATCAAGTTCAACACACTTGACTGATTTGACTTCCTCAAAGTCAATTCATCACATAACTGACTCTATCTTACTATATTTAGCAAGTTTTAGTCAATTATCACACTTATTCATATTTCATGCCTTCCCAGGCAATTTATCAAATAATTGATGTTCATTATATTAGTTACGATCTTTAATCACTTTTTATTATTCAATATTTATTTTTAGATCAATAACTATTAATAATGGTAGCATCAATTCATCAAAATCATCATTTAATCTATGGATTATAATCCATAATTTATTTGAAATCATATTCAACCCATCCTGCTAGTTATCCTACCATGATATGGGTTTCATAACAACCGGACATTATCCCGGCTTCAAAACGAAGATTTCACCGTCAAAATCTCAAGTTCTTCGTTTCTAACAATCTCTAGTTATCAACTAGGCCATAATCAATACCCATAATCATATTATTACAATCAAAACTAGATTTAATCCACACAATATTAAACTAGTAGGATAAAACAAACCGTTACCTGATCTGACGGATTTCTACGGTTAAAACAACGATCAGGACTCGAAAACACGTTCCTATACGCGATCTGGATGTTTAAAATCCTTCAAAATGAAGGTTTTAGGCTTAGAAGATGATGGATGTTCGTCTGGGAGAAAAACATGTCGAAAGGATGAAGAAATTATATTTCCGATGCAATCTGATCGTTTAAAACCAACTTAAACCGACATAGGTCCTGGGGCGCATCGCCCCAACTGGGTGCGCCCCGCCAGGCGTACCGCCCCACGTCACCAGCGTCATCATTTTGATTTTTAACTTCGTTTCGCGATTCCGGACAATCCGTAACTCCGTTTCGCGCACGGTTTTCGCCCACGTTCATCATTTTTCACATACTATCAATCCCCAATAACAAAAATTACTAAATCCTCGTGGATTTCAAGCACGACCAAATGTGCTCTTGCCATTAATGACGTAATTCTTACATATTTTCAAATCACAACAACCACAATCGTTTAATTAACGATTATTCACAATACATTTCTTTATTAAAAACCGGTTGTTACATAAAATATATCAATGCAGCTATTATATTCTTCACAAGCTTTAACACGATTTTGATAGAAGCTTACTAATTTTTTTTCTTCACTGTTTCCACCCAGAAAATCACTTGCTCGGGGAGGTGTCCGCTACGTATGCGCCTGGCCAAATAGATAAACCCCTCTTTTAGACCATGTCCCACGGTCAAGCTGCCCGGCCAACGGCCTCGTTCCCCGCCGCGGCCTCAAGCGGGAACACCATTCTCCTTGGTTGACATCCCTCGCCTCTCATTGGTTGGTTTCAAAATGGTGGGCCCCATTCTCCTTTAACGGCTAGAAAATTAAAAAAAATAATAATAATAAAATAAATCTTTATATAAACCTCTCATTTCAACCACAGGATTTATGGATTTGGCATGCATACTTTGGCATGTCCGGTGCGAATAACGACTTAAACGTTCTAAACTCGTCACCGTTACTCAATGATATGAAAAACGGTGTGTTTCCACAATCATCGTCTTTTTGTAACGATAACGAGTACGCTTACGGTTACTATCTTGCTGACGGGATTTATCCAGAATGGCCGGTTTTTATGCAAACAATAACATGTCCAACAACCTTTAAACGGAAAATGTTTTAAGTAGCTCAAGAGGGTGTTCTTAAAAAAAGATTTCATATTATAAAAAATCCGGCTAGAGCATGGCATCCCAAAAAATTAGATCCGTTATGTATGCTTGTATCATAATACACAATATGATACTTAAATGTGAGGGCAAGTCGATTAGCCCGTTTGTACCCGATGAAGACGAACCGCCATCTCCTTTTGACATTGATGACCCGCGCAGAGATAACCAAATTTTGGCGTTGCGAAACAAAAGCATTCACAAGTCGTTAAAAGCCGATTTGGTCGAACATATCGAAAGGGTTTTCACCGATATTGTTGTTCGTAGCATCTAAGGCGACTAGTATATTTTTAATAAGTTTTTGTTTTTTTTAATGTAATGTGTGTTTTTTTTGTAAAATATTGAATTATTTTAAATTAGAGTAATATTTTTTTATTTAATTTTAATTGTTGATGATGTGGAATAGTAGGGAAGGGTTTTCAGTGGGGTCACCATTGTGTGTGTTAAAGGTTTTCAGTAGGGTGATGACGTGGCAGGAAATTTCAGTGGGGAAGGGGTTTTAGTGTGGTGACCGCTGTGGATAGTCTTAGAGGCATATTAGTTCTTTGCCAAAAATACCCCTGAAAAGTCATGATCTTGATCATGGTGGAGGCAAAAGTACATGGTTATAACTGTCAATTGACACTGACAACAATCCCGGCAAACCTCAACCCGTCAATCCACCCATTCCACAATCTGGAGTTTCTTTCTCTGGTGTTCTTGAAAAACACGCACAAATTCAAGAAAACATGGAGAGCACCCTCTTATTGTCACCCAGATTTCTTTCACTTCAAAGTAAGTCTTTTTGATCTTTAAATTCGATCTGTGTTCTTTCACTTTTGCTCCATTAGTTCAAAAAATTAAAATTTGTGCTTCAGAAATTGTATATTCGATGAGCCCTAAGTGTGTGTGTGACTGTGACTGTGTGTGTGTAAATTATCCAAAATTCATCACTCATTCATTCAGTTAGGCACTCTACAATGTTGGTTTATAGGTTTTTCTTTTTTCATTTAGGCAGAGAAATTAGCAGCAATGTGAGGCAATTTCAGACCTCAGTTTGTGGCAGATTGAATGGTAGCACTCAGTTTACAAGAAATATTGCATACACAAACCACAGAAGTAGCTTCAAGATCACTTCATTGGTAAGATTGCTTAAAGTTTTGTTCATCACATGTATGTAAACATGGGAATTGTAGATATTTACGTTGTTTCCTTGAAAACTCAAGAAATAAAATAATAAAAAAGTAATAATAATAATTTTACTGTTTTGTTCTGTTTTAAGTTTTCAATTGGCAAGAAAAAGGTGAAGGAAATCAAAAGAGAGACTGTTGTCCCAGATCCAGATTACAGAATACCTACCGTTCTTCTTGGTTTGTACTGATTCTATAATCTTTTCATATTGCATGTTTTCAATTGTTTTGAAAGTGATAATTGCACTTGAAGAAGATAATGAGGTGTTTAAAGATGTGGATAGTATGTGAATTACATGTATCTTTATAAGAAGTTTTTCCCACAACAATCCTTATATGCATGCTTATTTATATCTGACAGAATATCATGATCAAAAAATAAAGATCAGTTTTTGATAAACACTCTGAATTTAAGAAGCAACAATCAGTTTAAAAACGCACATCCAAACAACCCCCTTGATTTTTAAAGATGAAATTTTGATATAAAAAAAACAAACTTACCCAGTTTGAACTGAAAATATTTAACAGGTTTAGCTGGTGGTTTAGTGTATGGAGATAATCTCATTGCAGCTGCTCCTGTTGGTCTCCTGGGCTTACTCCTACTTTTCCAGGTAAATAATTTTAGATCTTTTGTTTACTAAAATGTTAAATCTTATTTCATAATTTTTTTAATCACTATGATATGGAAAACAAAGAAAGAGTGTGTTTTTTTTGACTGAAAAGGCTTAAGCATATGCTCATATATCTTTTCTGTATGCAGACAACTAGAGTGAGGTTTGTCTTCGATGATGAAGCTCTGGTTTGTGTCACGAACCCTCTTTACTTAATATTAATACTGTTTATTCGGTTATTCAATCAACATTTTTTTTTTTTTAAATTTGTGTGTATTCACATGGTATAGGAGGTGAAAATAGGACAAGAGCTTGACGAATCGGGTGAAAATATTTTTGTTGGTGGTAAAAACCGTTGGAAGTGAGTGTTTTCTTGCTAATGTTTTTAATAAAATAAAACGATGCTATAAGAAGTAACATTATTATAACAGATACTCTTCATTTGTAAATTGGGAGCTCTGGTGGCCAAATTTCCCAATTCTTGTTTACTTCAAAGAAACACAAACAAAACCAGAAGGACAAGTTCACTTTTTCCCAGTGATTTTTGTGAGTTTTCGGTTCATATAAGATTTTTCATGCTTTTTTTTTCATGATTCTGCTTCTTTAAGATTTGTTTTGTATGATTATTACTAGAATGGGAAACAATTATACGATGTTATGGTGGAACGTGCTGGACCTTCAAAGACAAGTGCCCCAAATTAGTACCAGCGTTAGAGATCCATTGGTTTCGGATCACTGCAGGTTTTGAATAAAACTTGCATTAAATTCAAGTATATTGTTCATAACAATCAGCACACATTTATGACAGGTCTTTCATGTTTACTAAAAGATCAAAACTGTAAAAGAACTGAGGAATGCTTTGAAGAAAAAACTTTCAAGGAAGAAACCATTTGTTATGTTGCTTCATGAAGAAAATTGTTTAAGCTTGTTTTTATATTAATTATGAAACTGCTATCATGTACCAATATTTCTATCAACTAGATCTCACTGTAACTAAGTGGTCCTTTAAGTTATGTGTATGGGCGTATTCTATATAGAATATAAATATTGAAAAGAAAACTACGAGAAAAGCATATGATCACATATTTGTTGGGTTAATCGAGTTGTTCATGGGTCACGGGTCAGCGGGTCAAACTGGCCAACATGGCTGCAGGTCAAGTGAAGATCTGGTCCAAAGGTAAAGGGTCATTCAAGGCTGATTTGGACGTGGATTACAGTTGTGCTTTCTCTGGTAATTACCAACTGGTAGTTTCCTAGTTTAGCTTGGTTTTCCTTGTTTAGATTAGCTTGGAAATTAAGTTTAGTTTTAGTATAAATAGGGTTATTGGGTTTTTGCTATGTAGTAGTTTAGTTTTGATCAATAAGCAAGTGTTTTGTATTTGATAAAGGGCCTGATTTTCCAACATTTGGTATCAAAGCCTAGGGCTCGTATAGCGGGTTTGAGAGTCGTTTTTCGTAGGGGAGGAGCCCCGTATGCTGGGCTGTGCAACAGATGTTTGGTGGGTCAATTACTGCAGGTTTTGGGCTGTTGTTTAGGGTCATAACAAAGGGTTGTTGCAGCAAAATCACGAAGGAACAACAGGGGTTGTTTTGGGGCTGTTTTACAGGCTTACAGCAGAATACGGAGACAATAAAGTGTTTCGGTTCAACCGGTGTGTCATGGTGGAAGTATCGTTTGGGACGATGTGGGTGAATGGTGAAGAACATTGTGGTTGTGGAAGTTCAAATCAGAATGAGTTTGGGCGTGGCCGAGGAAGAGATCGTGGATTCGGGAAAGGTCAAGATGGTGAACGGTTGCAATGAAAAAAACCATGTTAGATGTTTCAAGTCCATGGTTTTTAAGTGATGATGAAAGGAAGAAGATTCAAGGTTGTTTGGTTGTTGTTGTGGGTTTGCGCAGCTAGTATACAACTGGTGACGCAACAAATTGATTTCATGTGATCGGGTTTTTTTGTTCTTTTTTTGCCTAGGATAAGAACGGAATAGCACATGGATTGTTCTTGTGGCAGAAGTGTTCCAATTGGTAGCGCAAAAGAAGGGGACGGGAAAGATTTGTCAAGCAAAAGGCTTTAAATCGGGTCACGCTTAGAGGGAAACGAATGACGAATAGCAGGGACGAGTTCAATCCTCTGCGACGGCGACTGAGTGGAGACCGATAGTGTGAGCTCAATGACGGAGAGTAGTTGCTTAAACGGTACCATAACCGATCCCATTGGCCGAATAATGGGTTTGGGACATCATAGAATGGCGGGAAATGCCAAGGGTCTCGCTAAAACTGTGAGGGTTTTGTGTGTCAATGGCTTAAGCAGTACGTCGGGCGTGGTTTAGTAGCGTGTAGTTTTAGGATTACCAACATGATCCCTTCGTGTAATTTTTGCGTGTAAATTTTGAAGTCATTTTTTCACTTCTTTTGGTGTGGGTATAAGGGTATGTGAAGGGTTTTTGTCCATTTTAAATAAAAGGTAATAAAAATTAGAGTAAATTACCAACATGATCCTTGCAGTTAGTAAGTATTTTACTCTTGGTTCTTAAGTTTTATAAATTACACATATGGTCCCAAATTTTAAACATTTATAGAACAAATGTCCTTATGTAAGGGTAATTTGGTCAATTATATGAGGATAATTTGATGACATAAGGATTATAAGTGTTACAAATGTCTAAAACTTAGGACCATATAAGTAATTTATGAAGCTAAGAGTAAGTGAAATATTAGCAAACCACATATAGTTTTGTCAAAATAATTATATACGTATGTGAAACTCTGATTTCTTTTTATTAATGCAGCCGTGATTAATTTGATTTTAAAAACTGAACTAATCAGCAAAGTAGCAAAGTAGCCCACTACTGGTTTGGAGTAAAAAGTCAGATTACAAGATAATTATTTTAATAGGAAATATTACAAAAAATGTAGATGTTACAATGTTACATGGTAATACTTTTAGTAAATATAAATATATTGTTACATTAAGGACGAATCAATGGTGGCCCATTACTTCAAATGTTTCTATTAGACAATACGTAATGAGACTAGACTAGTCACTAGGCGTCAAGCTTGATGCTCATGGTCACACACCTAGCAGTCTAACACCCTTCTCGCCAAGGGTATAACCAAATCAAAGGTTTCAAGCATGAGGACGGTCACAGCTTGATCAATTCCTCTAAACGAAAGGTTTTTTTTTTCTTTTTACTTTTTAAATTTTAAACTAGTAGTAACAATTTGCATCATCGTCTATCAAAATTCACTCATTGCATTTTATCACAACCTATTTTTTTTACTCACACCTATTAATCATCCCTACATTTGCGTGACACTTAGATAATACTTAGTCAAGCCTTAAAATATATGATTAAATATACGAAATCTTATACTTTTTTAGCCCTTTATGCTATTTTGCCCTCAAATTATTTACAATCTAACATATTCCTACAATTTAGAACTAGACACATCATTATCGGTTCATAATATCTTATCATCGAATATGATATTCTACATTTAAATCACTCTCTAAGATTTTGGATTCGATTTTGCATCATGTTCCCTACCACTTCTTATGACTGGTGCCATATGTCAACTTTTATAGTTTGGTATCTTCTTTTTTAATCTTTAAGTGGCATTGCATTGATATTTTGAACTTTATTTTTTTTTTGGACATATATATTTGGTACATAATAACAGGAATGTTCATGATTTATTTTAAATATTTAAAGCACTCCAAAATCAATCATTATTTAATTTCATGGTCGGCTTCTAAAAAAGGGATATTACCATATATCCCTTATTAAACATCCAAATTCATATATCGCCAATGTTAAACTAAAATTACAAATATTCTCATGTTCCAAAATTGATCATTAGTTAGGATAAATATGTAAATTGTTTTTAGTTAGTTCATTAAGGATAAAATAGGAAATACATAATTTTTTTAAATGAGATGGATAAATATGTAATATATTTGGTTTAAAAAAAGAAAATATGTAATTTAGTTTTATGATTGTGTAAATATGTAATAAAAGGTTTTAACAAGAGAAAATATGTAATTGACCCTATAAAAAATATCAATCAGGAAGCTTATAAATTTTTTAGCCGTTTCAATCTATTTCGTTTGCTATTAAAATAAATAAATTAATTAAACGATTTAAAAAAGATGAACCGCATAATAAAAACTAGTGAATAATTTTGCACATGTAAACCTAGTTTACTAATACATTTCCTGTCTTTAACTAATAATAGCAGTTTGGACATCAGTTTTTGAATAATAAAATCTAGACAACCTTTTAATTCTATGTTGTGCTAAATGCATGATCAATTACTACATGGCAACAAATTAATACACAACCAAACTATTACAGCAATTTGGCTTTGTTTAAGATCAACCATGCAACAGATTGATTTTATTTTTTTTAATTTAAAACTGGTATTAATGTTTTGACAGAGTTGCACTTATACCAATAAAACCAAACCAAAACTTGACACTAAACCATCTTTGAAAGACAAAATGTTCTTGAAAACACACTGAAAATTAAAGAAAAGTAGCACATATCATCACTCTGTTACATAAAACTAGAAGTCATTATGTTCAGTGCAAAAATGCATAATGCAGAAAGAAAATCTTGGCACAATAAAAAGATTTTTTTTAGGAAAAGAAAGATCAAAGCCTTTAATGAATGAAGGCCCATCACACCGAATTTCCATATTTCATCTTTTTAAATCAGAAGCTTCTCAATTGCATCCTGTAAATCAAAAGAAAATACTTTAAAATCTATAAGTAAATTCAGACAAAAAACTGACAAATAATCATGAAATTAGTGGCAGATAACAAGAACCTTGAGCTGCTGTATTTGGGATCTCAATTGACTGCCTTCATTACTGGTCACTGAACATGCAATGACAGCCCTAGTGACCCCACACGCCCGCCCGAGTGCTTGCTTTGAAGGAACAAACACATAAGGTACATTCTGTGAAAACAGTTGTGAATGATCAATATAAGCAGAATCAAAATCAAGATGTATTTATGTTGTGGCATTTAGTGAATAATTATTGACTTCTAATTCAAGAATATTGATTTTTCCTCAATTTAATCCAAGTATTTTACAGAATCAGATTCTGTGAAATTTTACATTAATTTAATGGAATGTTAAAAGTTCAAGACAGTGGATTGATACCCACTAAAATCCAAAAAACAGCTTCACGATTCATGATTTTTATTCATGGCTTAAATCTAATGCTAAACAATTAAAACAATTTACTAATACCTGCTAAAAGTCCTGATTTTTTATCTTAATTTTAATCAAATAAAAACAAGATTTTTTGCTTTATTTCATCATTCTCATTTAATGTTAATATTTACAACTGTTGAACAATACCCACTAAAATTCTTGATTTTTCATCATTATAATCTAAGAGCAACAACATACATCATTCTTTCATCAGTTTAATCTAATGGCAAAAGTTTAAAACAAATGTCCGGCACCCACTTCAAATAAATTAAATCAGATGAATCACATGTAATCTATCTACAATAACTGAATACATATTAGATCAAGATACATTACATACCTTATCTTCAGCAAGAAGAGGAAGATGAAGAATAATTTCAAGAGGCTCAGCATCTGCTGCCATAACCACAAACTCAGATATACCCCTGTTAAGGGTCTTTGTAGCTGTAAATCAGAAAATTAAGACAAAATATTAGAATTCTAAGCAAAAGAAATTGAAGGATAAACTTCTGATTCTTAAAACTTAAAAATCCACACATAACAAACCCAAATACATTTGCTAAAAAATAAAAAAAATCCAGGCAAGTAATTTTTCCAGGAGCTGGTCAACATTTGCTGTTAACAATTAACAGAAATAAAATATCAAGTAGCCATTTGAGGTTTTAATATTTAATGGACATGAATTCATCCATGATCCAACCATGAACAACTAAACCAAGGCTGTCCAATCAACAAATTACCATTTTTTAACATAAAACTGTATAAAACATTGGCCAAAAGAAAAAAGAGCCATCTTACACTACACTAATAGAGACTAACTGTTACATAGTCAAAACAGAAGGACTAGTTTGTATTAGTTGCAATAGTTAAAGGATAGTTTAGTAATAAACATTAGTAGCTAACAGTCTGTTGGTTAATTGTAAACGACTTGTAATAATGGTATTAACACCGTTAAGATGAATAAAAAATCAGCTTGATTGATCTATAATTTTCCTTTCTGTTCTTATTGTTCTATCAAGTGTTACTAATGTTTATTACTAAACTATCCTTTAACTATTGCAACTAATACAAACTAGTCCTTCTACTTTGACTATGTAACACTAACCTAAAGTACCCCGATTCTTAGATAATTAAATGACTAAATCCTTTGATAATCATGCAAAAAAACATTAAAAAAAATTTCCATAACGTTGACCTGACAAGTACCAACATTTGACGTGCACAGAAACTCCTCATATTCATATCAATTAACTGATTAACTTCAAGAATGAAAATATTCATACACCCAACTGACTACAAACACTAAAACACATAAGCAAACTTCCACATAACGATCCAAAGAACAATAGCATCTAACTTCTAAGAGCTAAAGATCATACCTTCATTGGCACCCTTTTTAAGCTGCTTGTAATTAGCAGCCTGTTGAACAAGATCCAATATCGTAATCGTAAGCTGAGCATCAGCCAGTGGATACGCTTTTGGATTCACAGCTTCTCCAGTCTGCAACAAGAAATCAAGATTATCAAGAACCAAATATGAAAGCCGATTAACAAATCCATAAAAAATTGCTAAAGAAACTACGAATCTTTGAAGGAGATGAAAGGGTACCATTTTTTCGGGGAATTGAAGCTTTTGTGATCGAGAGAGAAGAAGCAGGGAGGCTAGGGTTTTACAATTTTACCTGTTTAAAAGAAAAAAATGGAAGGGTTTAAAGGGACGATATTAGGTCTTCGGCTGCCAAGGGCTTGTTTGTACCAACTTCTTGATCTTGCTCTAACGATGTCGTTTATTGCAAAATGACAATTTGATATAGGCAAATTGTATTTAAATAATCCAAGTTTTTATCAATTGGCCGCTACGGGTTCTAACTATGAAAATTCCCAATAACGGTCCGTACTTGAGACATATTTACCTCTGGTGGACCGCCGTAAAAAAACCTAACGGCGTTAACTTTTTTTCGAGTTTCAAATGTATTTTTGAGGGCTTTTGTTTAGAACGAGAATACGCGTCGAATGACGCATAACTTACCTCGAAACATTGCTTCAAATTTCCTAATTTGGTATTTAAACTTTCAATTCATCAAAGAAATCATCAAATTGGAAAATTAAGAGCAACAATTCGAGGTAATTTATACGTCATTTGACTTATATTCTCGTTCTAAACAAAAGCCCTCAAAAATATGTTTGAAACTCGAAAAAAAGTTAACGCCGTTAGGATTTTTTACGACCGTCCGCCAAAGGTAGATATGTTGAAAGTACGGACCGTTATCGGGAATTTTCATATTTAAAAACAGGAGCAGCCGATTGATTAAAGTTTGGATTATTAAAAGCGAATTTACCTTTAATATATAACTTCTTCACTTTAATTATTTGTGTGTGAAACGTGACATATTCCACGTGACATATTAGAACGTGGGTTATTATATGGAAAGTGTGTTTAGTGCATTTTTAGTTTTTTAGTTTTCTTTCCTTGTGTTCCATCAACTTTAGATTAGTGGGTCAGTGGCATCTTGCTTTTCTCAATTTCTAGCTCCTCGTTGTTTAAGTTTTAAAATGCTTGATTGTGTGCGTTCTTGTTTCTTTTATTATTTGTTTGATTTGATACGAAAGGCTTTCATCAAGTTTTATGTCTATATTTTAATATTTACAGTTGATCAACTGAGACTTTATATTTTCTTTTAATCATACCATCATGTTGCAATACACGAATCTTAATCGTATCGCTCGTTGTAGTGCGTGGATAGCTTTTTTAGTTTTATTAAAAGACCAAAATTATGTGCCTAAATTATATTTTACAAAAATCATCTATTTATGTCCAAATGTCCTTTTATAAATATGATGTGTATAAAATTTTCGTAAGTAGTATAATACATAACAGTAAAAATTTTGTTGGTTAAGAAAAACACAAGCATTTAGATAATTTTTAAGTACCAAAGAGACATTGCCTCAATAGTACATCGGGATTCTTTTAAATGGGAGGTCTTGAGTTCAAATCTCTCCTGCAGCGAAAAAGGGGTCTGAGGGGGTCAGGGGGTTTTCCTAGTGGGGTTTCTTCCTGGGTGGTTGTGATGGCTCATGGGAGGTCTAGGTAACTAGACCTTGGACCTTGGTGACATGACCTGGAAACAGTGGGTTCACACGATTGAGACATTCGCCGTTCAAAAAAAAAGATAATTTTTAAGTTGCGTATCAATAACACTAGTTAACAATAAATAAGTCATTATTAAGAAATAAAATGATGATCCAATATTGACTAATTATAAGTTTATAACCAATTATGTTAATTTGGATTCCTAATACTAACGTTTATTTCATGTATAAATAGCATAGTTACTTCTCGATTATTTTAAAGGAAAGCCTTAAATAGTAACTAACTGTGTAACACATTTGAAAATTATAATTTGCTATAATAACTATATTAAATCATTATATGAATAAGAAAATAATAACAACAGGAAGAGAGAATATCTTTCTTTTTTTTAATAGTTGTATAATTTAGTTATATGATAAACATTTGTATATTTTTTAAAAGCCTCCTCGAGTAGGGTTGTTCACGAACCGAACCGAGCAAGGATATGCTCGTTTTCAAACCGAGCGGCTCGGCTTTGTTTGGATTTACAGATCGAGCCAAATATTGTGCTCGTTCTCGGGCTCGTTTTAAAACCGAGCGGCTCGGCTTGGTTCAGTTTTGCTCGGTTTAAAAAAAATTAATGCGAATTGAAAATGTTTATTTTATTTACATATCAACATTCACATTTGCCTCCTCTTGCTACCATATCCCTTCTAAATTTAGAGGCTAATACGTAATAACTACCATAGCAAATTCACATGATCACATACATGTAGACTGGAGACGTGACATGATGTCCCAATTCCTAACACCATAGCAATCAAATTAATATTAAAGGTAACAATATTCAGTAGCAATGACACCAAGCGATGACTGCATTTTTTCAAAACATAATCCAAACAGTTTAAACCTCTAAAAACAAATCCACTCATCCAAACTAGTCTAAGCAAAAAGATCAAAAATCTTTGAATCATTCAATCATCCACACGAGCGGCTCTTCTGTAGTTTGGAAACGTGAAAGTGGCAAATATAAATTTGGGAATTAGGTTTGAATTTTTGGGTAGTAGGTATTTGGTCATTTGGTTATTTTGAAATTAGTTTAAATATAAAAATAAAAATTATATCAGTTATACTAAAGTGAGTGTAACACCCAAAATTCTCACACGTGTGACACGTGTTTAAAACACTCTCAGAGTTTAGTCCCAGATTTTTCAAAAATTAAACATCAATTTTAAACACCCAACTTAACCTAACCCGTCATCAAAACCGGTTACAAACGTGTTAGTTATAATCACACTCTACATCATTTAAAACCGTTCATAAAAAGTTGGGCTTTTAACCAAAAACGTGTTCAATCCTTGCCTTCTCAAGATATCCGATCACGGTCGCCTTCACCCTTTATGTTCTCCTGAAAAACACCACATTTAAATAACCGTTAGTTCGTTAGAACTAAGTGAGTTCACCCCGCTATATCCCCAAGTGTATTCCATAACACCATATGGAATACAATAATAATATTCCAAACACAATTTGGAAACATTATTCAACCCGAACACAAAACGATTTACTAACGGGTCGTTTTCTTCCAAAACCCCTTAAATCTCCAATTCTTGCCCAAACAAATTAGATTTACCCATAGAATTCACATAAAATATGAAATAAGTCAATTTATGACATTCTCAAAAATACAGACGCAACATGGGCGTATTCCGAGGGAACATGGGCGTGTCAGAAAGTTTTCAAAATCTGATGTGCAGATATGACATGGGCGTGTTCTAGGAGAACATGGTCATGTCAGAACTGCTTCCATATACATAATTTTCTTTGTTCTCCCCCTCATCCCTTTTCACCAAGGATTTCAAATTGCACAACCACAACAATATATTCAACACATTAAATTCATATTCATAGCACATTAAAACACCAATAAAGTGTTAGAATATGAAACCACCCACTAAAAGTCAAATTTCACACAATTCCCTTAAGACCTCGTTTTTCACCAAGGATTCTCAAGGTAGGTAATCACATCACTTGTAATTTACCTAAACTCTATAAATTCACAATAGGAAGATCACACCACTTGTGATTCAACCCATTCCATATTCACACCTCTTGTGAATAGTTTGACCAAATTTGGTCAATTTCTACCCAATCCTTTAAGACCTCCTTTTTCATCAAGGATTCCCAAAGTAGGTGATCACACCACTTGTGATTTATCTAAACTCCATAAACTCATCATAGGAAGATCACACCACTTGTGATTCAACCTATTCTCAATTCACACCTCTTGTGAATTGTTTGACCAATTTTGGTCAAACTTCGAATAAGAAGTTCACACCTCCTGTGAATCATTCTTATTCTTTCACACCACATATATGCATATCAAATCACAATAACTAAGCAATTTAAACACCTATTGCATGTTATTGTCAACACCAATTATACACCAATTTAATCACAAAACACCCAAATTCATACATGCACCAATTATACACCAATTTAATCACCAAACACCCAAATTCACACATACACCAATTTTACACCCATTTGATCAACAAACACCAAATTCATACATACACCAATTGTGACACCCATGTCACTTTCTGTCCCCTCTGAACATTTAACACATCTAATTAAGATTTTTGTTTAGGTCCCAGAAAAACTTCTGTGTTTTGTTTATAAACACACACATTTTTAATCATTCAAACATTAACACATGTCAAAGTATATCCACATACTTATAACAAGTTAACTTCAATTCACCCCTCAAATCTTTTTGTTCGATCCCGATCACCATTGCCGTTCACCTTACTCTTTTGTACATGTAAACACCACATTTAAATTACCATTAGTTCGTTAGAACTAAGTAAGTTTATCCCACATTTTCACCAAGTGTATTCCATAACACCATATGGATACACTACTGATGTCCCAATATTATTTGGTAACAACATTCAATCACATACAAAACGATTTACTAATGGGTCATTTTCACCCAAAACTCCATGAATCACCCATTCATGTACAATCATTATAATTTAACACCTCACATATATGTGCACACAAAACTCCAGTTGTGCATCGTATTTTTCCCAAAAGTCAAAATTAAACAATTTGACTCTTGAATTTTAAATGTCTACACTATTGTAGCTCATCTTTTGTTCACACACCTTGTGAATCAAATACATTGAAATTGCAAGTCTTATGTTCACACACCTTATGAATCAAAACATGCACATTATCAATCCACCATTTATTCACACACCTTGTGAATCAATTATATTGGAATTGCAAGTCTTATATTCACACAACTTGTGAATCAAAGCATGCATATTTTCAATTCACCATTTGTTCACACACCTTGTGAATCAATTACATTGGAATTGCAAGTCTTATGTTCACACACCTTATGAATCAAAGCATGCATATTTCCAATTCACCGTTTGTTCACACACCTTGTGAATCAATTACATTGGAATTGCAAGTCTTATATTCACACAACTTGTGAATCAAAGCATGCATATTTCCAATTCACCATTTGTTCACACACCCTGTGAATCAATTACATTGGAATTACAAGTCTTATGTTCACACACCTTGTGAATCAAAGCATGCATATTTCCAATTCACCGTTTGTTCACACACCTTGTGAAGCAATTACATTGGAATTGCAAGTCTTATGTTCACACACCTTGTGAATCAAAGCATGCATATTTCCAATTCACCGTTTGTTCACACACCTTGTGAATCAATTACATTGGAATTGCAAGTCTTATGTTCACACACCTTGTGAATCAAAGCATGCATATTTCCAATTCACCATTTGTTCACACACATTGTGAATCTTTCAACCACAATAACCACAATCATTTATACACATTTCAATCAGCTCAACAAATCATGTATATATGCTAAATGCACAAATACTTGTAGTGTGGACTCGCCCAGTCCTTCAATTACAAGTTCAATCAAATAGGTAACTTTCACACAATTGGAACACATTCACTTGTGTTTACATAAATTATACTCCCAATTCATATGTTCACACACCTTGTGAATCATTTAACTATATTTCAACACACTGATTGTTCACTCTCAAGTGAATCAACCTGAACTGTCTACACATTTGTAGATCATCAAATACAATTCTTTCTATTTACCAAACATGTGTCACTCTATTAAATTCAAAACGACACATTTATGTTTCTTATTGAGTTTTCACAGACTTGTGAATTACTTAAACTTTCACTAATATAATTATGTTCTCACCCTTGAGAATCTACTAACACAAAGTTTACTACATGTGTTATTTACACACATAGTCAACATTAGACACAAACAACAAATAATCACAAAATTGTGATTTCAAATAACATATATTAGTGTCTAACTCCAAATTCAACATAAGGTCTATCACCCTTTCATATGTTCACACTCCTTGTGAATCATATAAGGTAAATCAATCACAATTTGTTCACATACAAGTGAACCAATTATACTTACGTATAACAAACAGTTGTCTACATCATTGTAGATCAACTAAGTTGTCCACTACTGTAACATCTGTGCCGGAATCGTTACCGGAACAGTAAACTGTACAGTAACTTGTACAGTAACTCAGATACATTTTACGGGAAACTGTGTTATGCAATTGATACATTTTTGATTAGCATGAAACTAATAAACGGTTGTCTGAATCTGACAAAAACCTTAGGGTTTAACAGTCAGAAACATGTCAGACAACACAGTGTTGAAACATAGATACTTGATATGATACTATTGTGTATAAACGTATGTGAGGTTAAACAAGACAAAATCTTTACGGTTATTGTTACGGAATGCTAAACCGACGAGTTATTTGTATAGGTGACGATCTGTACGAATGATTCTGATAGTTTAACGTTCTGAAATAATGACTTAACAGTAGAAAACAAGAATCAGAAAGCCAAACTATCGACGTGTTCGTTCGAATGACGATTCGAACGAATACGCGCGATGGTGACGCGATCTGATGAAACGATAACAAAAACGAATAACGACACGAACGATCCTAAATTTAAAGAAATATAATGTTTCTTATTTTACAATTTTGAAACTCATCATAAAATAATTTAACTTTAACTATCTTAATTTAAATCGCGAACAAATTAACTAAACGCGAAAAATTAAACAAAACGCGTAAACTATTAAAATTCGATATTTATTTATACGCAACGATATTTAATATAATTCCTAATAATATTTATAATTTGATCATCCTAAAATAATTCTTTTTATTTTAATTACGAAAAACACGCGTAAAGTGCCGGATACGCGACGAGATTACGAACAGAGCAACCGAAACGAACCCGAACACCCACGGGGTATATAAACCTTAAGTTGAGTCATTTAACTCATTATTTACAAACTCTTTCTCTCTCTAACCACCAAAAACCGTTCACCTTTCTCCTCCCCAACACAATCCACCATTTTTGATACTTTGAAGCTCTCTATCTTGCTCAAAACTCCACCAATTTGTGTGATTCTTGAACCCACACGAAGCCATTGACGAGCTCTACATGAAAGTACAACAGATCGGGACTGATAAGCACTAGAAATCAAGGTATGAGGCTATGAAGATCCACGAAAATAGGGTTTTATGCTTGAATATTTGAACCCCTCACAAGAAACCGGTTTAGAGTTTTCATTTTTGAACATCTCGCCTCTTTAATCTACCTGTAGTGTAACCATGACCTTGGAAATCGCTGTGGACCACTTGGATTGGTTTGGAAGATGATGACACAGCTTCCATGTTCGTGAGGATGGTCGAACCCTGCTAGGGTGGCCGAACCTTGACATAAGCGAGCCTTCAATCTATTACACGAACCCAGCATCTCAGCCGAACCATCTGTGGTCAACGAACCCCCGACTCATACTATTCGAACCAGCGAACCAGCTCCTAGTTCACGAACCCTGTTGAGCCATGCCGAACCAGTGAGATGACCGAACCCTAGTGCAGCCCCCGAACCCTTCTGCTTTCAGCATGTTTGACGAACCCATCCCTTCTACATGGCCGAACCCTGTTGGGTTGAGACGAACTCTAGTTGATTATTCTGACAGACGAACCTGTTGCATCTGTATCACTCACCTGCCACCGAACCAGACACGAACCTCAGGGAGGCTACGAACCCATGTGATAGTCGATCCCTAGGGTTCGCTGCCTGGCAAGTTGGTTGTTCGGCCATACCCACATTCTGCATGATTACTAGGCCCAAAGAAAACCCAACAACCCATTACTTCTGGCCCAACATGTGGTTTTGACCCATTACAATTGATGTGGCCAACCGAGTGGCCCAAGGCCTTGTCATATTCGGCCCATTGTGGCGGCCCACTTGTTATAACCGGCCCAACAGGCCCAACGTACCTTAACCGGCCCAAAGAATTTTGAATTGGCCCATTAGGTTGGATAGGCCCTAAACCTTTTGGATTACGGTCCATACGCATAATTTTAAGCCCAACAACACAATAATATGTCCAATAGGTTATCCGGCCCAAGGTATTCTAAAAGTGATGACAAACACGTAAATGGTCTTTGGATACGGTAATAACAAATGCATGAAGTATCACTTCAACTAAAGCGGGGTTAAAATACAAATGATATAAAGTTTTGATCATACTATAGAGAAAGCTTTGATGTACGAATTAAACGTTAAATCCAAGAATTTCTAACAATCAAAGGAATTTAGCACAATAGTGTTTAACATATAAACCCTCGGGCCGGATAACAAACCAGATTCGTAAGTGTTAGTCAACTTTAGGACTAACACT
The DNA here is from genome assembly GCA_009363875.1 of Mikania micrantha. Taxonomy (NCBI): domain Eukaryota; kingdom Viridiplantae; phylum Streptophyta; class Magnoliopsida; order Asterales; family Asteraceae; genus Mikania; species Mikania micrantha. The sequence continues at coordinate 12,463,824 of CM018682.1, forward strand.
TACACGCACAACAAAGCATGATAAACTCGTACTTATAAGTTACAAACACTATGAAATCTACGCAGGAACTTGAACGTCATAACAAAAGCAAACAAAGAGAGCGTTGCATTCTTAATATACTTAGTCAAGCACTTCGGACCTAAGGTGAGTTCATTTGTCCCTTTTCAAATTTATTTGTTTTACTTCGGGACTGAGAAGCATGTTAAACATTTTCCTAAAACTCTTGAAATGTTATTTATGCTTTAAACATAAACATGATACTTATGTTGGAACTTATGCTAGAACTTAGAATACTTGAAAAGCAATAGCCTTGAAACTTATACTTCAAAATTGAGGCTTGAAAACATATGTGGGATGCTTAGGAGACTTGATACTTATGCTACAACAATATGCTTAAACTTGGTGATTGATGCTTATGTTGCAAACTAGAAGTTTAATTTATTCTTAAACTATATTCCTAAACTATATTCTTAAACTATATTCTTGAAGCTTATACTATAAACTATATTCTTAAACTATACTCTTACTACTTATGCTCTAAGCTATATTCTTAAACGCTACTCTTGATGCTTACGCTGTAAACTATATTCTTAAACCATACGCTTGAAGCTTATGCTATAAACTATATACTTAAACTAGATGCTTAACATTTATGCTATAAACTATATGCTTAAAACTACGGATGCTTTAAACCTTTTGTAAGCTATAAACTTGTTATGCAAGAGCAACGGTTTGGCCTCTCAGTGCTTGCCTCTCCGGTTGCTAAACTTAAAAGCTATAAACTTGTTATGCAAAAGCAACGGTTTGGCCTCTCAGTGCTTGCCTCTCCGGTTGCTAAACTTAAAAGCTATAAACTTGTTATGCAAAAGCAACGGTTTGGCCTCTCAGTGCTTGCCTCTCCGGTTGCTAAACTTAAAAGCTATAAACTTGTTATGCAAAAGCAACGGTTTGGCCTCTCAGTGCTTGCCTCTCCGGTTGCTAAACTAAAAGCTATGAACTTGATAAGCTAAAACAACGGTTTGGCCTCTCAGTGCTTGCCTCTCCGGTTGTTAAACATTGGATGCTATAAACTATTGACTATGGAAGAACAATAGTTGGTCTCTCAGTGCTTGCCTTCATGTGTTCTTCCTAGTCGGGACTTGAAGAACAATAGTTGGTCTCTCAGTGCTTGCCTTCATGTGTTCTTCACAGTCAGGACTAGAAGGCACCTATTATGGTCTCTCAGTGCTTGCCATAGGGTGACCTTTATAGTCGGGACTTGAGGGGTAGACTTATGGCCTCTCAGTGCTTGCCATACAGTGATTTCTCAATGTTCACTCATGCTATAAACTTAAACATAATGCTAAAGCTATAAACGATATGGAGGGTAGGTAAGACGCTTAATTATCATTAACAGCAATGTCCTATGCGACTTAGTATGTGGTGGGACGGCGTCTGGGCGGGTTGTAGGCTCGACTCAGGGGTATGCCCTATACATAAGCATACCGAGTTGGATGATACAGGTGGTGTTAATGAAATTAAGGTTGTTACCTAGGGGAAACATGAATGCTTTTGGGTCAATATCATAAACTTTAAACATGATGCTTTTAAACGAATATTGAAGCTATTACATACGAATGCTATAGACTTGTAAACTTTGAGACAATAAACTAAAGCTGTGATGAGGAATGAATCGAATGATAGGTAAAATGCTTAATTATCATTAATAACAATGTCCTATGTGACTTAGTATGTGGTGGGACGGCGTCTGGGCGGGTTGTAGGCTCGACTCAGGGGTATGCCCTATACATAAGCATACCGAGTTGGATGATACAGGTGTTGTTAATGAGGTTAAGGTTTTACCGAAGGAGGTTTGCTAAAGCTATTTTCTTTTAAACTTATAAACTCCATGAACTCACCAACCGTTGTGTTGACTTTGTTTTCTTGCATGTTTTCTCAGGTAATGCACAGGAGTAGGCTTAATCTTTTGGATTGCATACTAGGATGCCAGTTAGCCAACTTAGTAGACTTTTGGGGGAAGCACATATTTTGCTATGGATGCGATACACTTTTGATATCTTGTACAGTTACAAGATATAAACATGTTATTCTTTTAATAGGTTTACTTAGTTAAATTGCAGAACTTTGATAATGTAATTTAACTTTGTAACCCCAATTATCATTTGATTGTGCTTTAGTTATTCTTAAACATTGATGCTATGTAAACAATCTGATCATCATGATTATCACCCGCGATATCGCGCCCCGGGAACCTTCCGCCCGACGGGGACTCAGATCCAACCCCGCCGGCTCGGGGTGTGACAGATTGGTATCAGAGCTCAAGGTTATAGAGAATAATAGGTCATTTACTTAAAACGGTTTGACCTAGACTATAACTTAGGGACCCTCATATAGAGAACTTAGGATTTAAGCTTGCATTGTGCCTCTTACATTTAGTCTTTATGCTAACCGATGTTCTTTCGAGTAGAAGCAGCATGTCGCTAGGAAGACAACCATCACCACCTCCTCCATCACAAGAGATGGACCCAACAGTGGATGTACTCGCAACTCTGATTACTGAACAGTTGAGGACGGTTCTCCCTGAAATCATCACTCAAGTCATAAACGGTGACGAGAACACTCGATGCTACCCGAAGGCAGTCACGGGAACCAAAAGAGTAGTACAAGGAGAGACAAGCAAGAAGCGAAAACGGTGTTGTACTAAGAAATCAAGAGGCCCTGTAATCTACACTGAGGCCATTCCTCTTCGCCAAATGGCTGTTGCTCCTGAATCAGAAGGTCATAAGCATTATGCTGGAAAAGCTCCTCTTTGCACTAACTGCCACTATCACCACAGTGCTACAACCTCGTGCAGGCAGTGCACTCGTTGTGGTAAGATGGGCCATTGGGGTTCTCAATGTCGATCTCCGATGAACTTAATATGCACACCGAAGGATAGCAAGTTTCCTCAATGTGCCACGTGCAACCTTCATCACACTAAGAACAAACCGTGCAGATATTGTCTGAATTGCGGAAAGAAAGGACATTGGAGTCGTGATTGTAATAATCCCCCGACTCATAACCAGAACCCTGGAAACACTACATATCCTCTTCCTCGACACAGCAAGGATTGCTATGTGTGCGGACTGTCCGAACACATTGCACGAGATTGCCCTGTCAGGGTATTTTCAGCAAATCCTACACATTCTGAGGAAGTGGATGCCTTACCAACCTTTGATGCAAGTTTGGGAGGGTATGATCCCACAGGTATGCAAATTCCATCATGTTACTTAAAAACGTTTATTTGTATACTAATTTGAGATGCATATTCTGTTGTGATCTTAGAAACAATAAATCAAAGATAACCGTAAGCAACTCGGTGTTAACAAGGTAATCGGAATAGTAACTCAAGGAAGCCTTAGAACAAATAAGCGTTAAATGATTAGAAAAAGATAGAGTAATTCGTAATTGTAGCTATCTACTGTAATTAAGAAGGGAACCTTATCTAATAAGAACATTAAAAGCCATAAGGGTTCGAAATGCCAAAGCTAGAATATAAGCTTTTACTCACCATCTAGACTTCATAGAAATCGAATTTCTTAACATAGAGAATTTAAATTCTAGGATGTTAAGAAAGGATGAATGTGGAATTATGCTGGAATCATAGTTAAGCTACATAAGCAGACAGGGAACTCAGTTACGGATGCAAGACAAAGATATGCCAAAGATGAGTACTGGTATGAGATATGCTTTGAACCATAAGTGCTCGTTTCATTTTGATACTAGTATGAACAAGAAACTTAACTTGTTCCTATTAGTATAATCATATAAGTAAATTCATGGAACTTAGGAATTCTTTTAACTCTATTGAAGCAAAGAAAGAATCCTTGTTTAATACACATAACATGCATATGAAGCCATACATAACACTAAAGTTGTGTAACAGCTGATGATCATAGCATCGGTTAGTTTGAACAATGAGGTGTTAGAGCCACACAGGGATTAAGCGAGCAGTAACGATAAGACAACTAGGAGCAATAAGACTAGCAAAACTTTGAGGCTATATGTAGGAAATTCCAAACGCAACCTAGAGTTTAATCTGGGAGCGTAAGGATATCACATTGACCAAAGTTTTCCCATTGTTATAGAAAGAGTAGTATCCGATAATAACTTTTAAATTTCGGGACGAAATTTCTTTAACAAGGGGAGACTGTAACATCTGTGCCGGAATCGTTACCGGAACAGTAAACTGTACAGTAACTTGTACAGTAACTCAGATACATTTTACGGGAAACTGTGTTATGCAATTGATACATTTTTGATTAGCATGAAACTAATAAACGGTTGTCTGAATCTGACAAAAACCTTAGGGTTTAACAGTCAGAAACATGTCAGACAACACAGTGTTGAAACATAGATACTTGATATGATACTATTGTGTATAAACGTATGTGAGGTTAAACAAGACAAAATCTTTACGGTTATTGTTACGGAATGCTAAACCGACGAGTTATTTGTATAGGTGACGATCTGTACGAATGATTCTGATAGTTTAACGTTCTGAAATAATGACTTAACAGTAGAAAACAAGAATCAGAAAGCCAAACTATCGACGTGTTCGTTCGAATGACGATTCGAACGAATACGCGCGATGGTGACGCGATCTGATGAAACGATAACAAAAACGAATAACGACACGAACGATCCTAAATTTAAAGAAATATAATGTTTCTTATTTTACAATTTTGAAACTCATCATAAAATAATTTAACTTTAACTATCTTAATTTAAATCGCGAACAAATTAACTAAACGCGAAAAATTAAACAAAACGCGTAAACTATTAAAATTCGATATTTATTTATACGCAACGATATTTAATATAATTCCTAATAATATTTATAATTTGATCATCCTAAAATAATTCTTTTTATTTTAATTACGAAAAACACGCGTAAAGTGCCGGATACGCGACGAGATTACGAACCGAGCAACCGAAACGAACCCGAACACCCACGGGGTATATAAACCTTAAGTTGAGTCATTTAACTCATTATTTACAAACTCTTTCTCTCTCTAACCACCAAAACCGTTCACCTTTCTCCTCCCCAACACAATCCACCATTTTTGATACTTTGAAGCTCTCTATCTTGCTCAAAACTCCACCAATTTGTGTGATTCTTGAACCCACACGAAGCCATTGACGAGCTCTACATGAAAGTACAACAGATCGGGACTGATAAGCACTAGAAATCAAGGTATGAGGCTATGAAGATCCACGAAAATAGGGTTTTATGCTTGAATATTTGAACCCCTCACAAGAAACCGGTTTAGAGTTTTCATTTTTGAACATCTCGCCTCTTTAATCTACCTGTAGTGTAACCATGACCTTGGAAATCGCTGTGGACCACTTGGATTGGTTTGGAAGATGATGACACAGCTTCCATGTTCGTGAGGATGGTCGAACCCTGCTAGGGTGGCCGAACCCTTGACATAAGCGAGCCTTCAATCTATTACACGAACCCAGCATCTCAGCCGAACCATCTGTGGTCAACGAACCCCCGACTCATACTATTCGAACCAGCGAACCAGCTCCTAGTTCACGAACCCTGTTGAGCCATGCCGAACCAGTGAGATGACCGAACCCTAGTGCAGCCCCCGAACCCTTCTGCTTTCAGCATGTTTGACGAACCCATCCCTTCTACATGGCCGAACCCTGTTGGGTTGAGACGAACTCTAGTTGATTATTCTGACAGACGAACCTGTTGCATCTGTATCACTCACCTGCCACCGAACCAGACACGAACCTCAGGGAGGCTACGAACCCATGTGATAGTCGATCCCTAGGGTTCGCTGCCTGGCAAGTTGGTTGTTCGGCCATACCCACATTCTGCATGATTACTAGGCCCAAAGAAAACCCAACAGCCCATTACTTCTGGCCCAACATGTGGTTTTGACCCATTACAATTGATGTGGCCAACCGAGTGGCCCAAGGCCTTGTCATATTCGGCCCATTGTGGCGGCCCACTTGTTATAACCGGCCCAACAGGCCCAACGTACCTTAACCGGCCCAAAGAATTTCGAATTGGCCCATTAGGTTGGATAGGCCCTAAACCTTTTGGATTACGGTCCATACGCATAATTTTAAGCCCAACAACACAATAATATGTCCAATAGGTTATCCGGCCCAAGGTATTCTAAAAGTGATGACAAACACGTAAATGGTCTTTGGATACGGTAATAACAAATGCATGAAGTATCACTTCAACTAAAGCGGGGTTAAAATACAAATGATATAAAGTTTTGATCATACTATAGAGAAAGCTTTGATGTACGAATTAAACGTTAAATCCAAGAATTTCTAACAATCAAAGGAATTTAGCACAATAGTGTTTAACATATAAACCCTCGGGCCGGATAACAAACCAGATTCGTAAGTGTTAGTCAACTTTAGGACTAACACTTACACGCACAACAAAGCATGATAAACTCGTACTTATAAGTTACAAACACTATGAAATCTAAGCAGGAACTTGAACGTCATAACAAAAGCAAACAAAGAGAGCGTTGCATTCTTAATATACTTAGTCAAGCACTTCGGACCTAAGGTGAGTTCATTTGTCCCTTTTCAAATTTATTTGTTTTACTTCGGGACTGAGAAGCATGTTAAACATTTTCCTAAAACTCTTGAAATGTTATTTATGCTTTAAACATAAACATGATACTTATGTTGGAACTTATGCTAGAACTTAGAATACCTGAAAAGCAATAGCCTTGAAACTTATACTTCAAAATTGAGGCTTGAAAACATATGTGGGATGCTTAGGAGACTTGATACTTATGCTACAACAATATGCTTAAACTTGGTGATTGATGCTTATGTTGCAAACTAGAAGTTTAATTTATTCTTAAACTATATTCCTAAACTATATTCTTAAACTATATTCTTGAAGCTTATACTATAAACTATATTCTTAAACTATACTCTTACTACTTATGCTCTAAGCTATATTCTTAAACGCTACTCTTGATGCTTACGCTGTAAACTATATTCTTAAACCATACGCTTGAAGCTTATGCTATAAACTATATACTTAAACTAGATGCTTAACATTTATGCTATAAACTATATGCTTAAAACTACGGATGCTTTAAACCTTTTGTAAGCTATAAACTTGTTATGCAAGAGCAACGGTTTGGCCTCTCAGTGCTTGCCTCTCCGGTTGCTAAACTTAAAAGCTATAAACTTGTTATGCAAAAGCAACGGTTTGGCCTCTCAGTGCTTGCCTCTCCGGTTGCTAAACTTAAAAGCTATAAACTTGTTATGCAAAAGCAACGGTTTGGCCTCTCAGTGCTTGCCTCTCCGGTTGCTAAACTTAAAAGCTATAAACTTGTTATGCAAAAGCAACGGTTTGGCCTCTCAGTGCTTGCCTCTCCGGTTGCTAAACTTAAAAGCTATGAACTTGATAAGCTAAAACAACGGTTTGGCCTCTCAGTGCTTGCCTCTCCGGTTGTTAAACATTGGATGCTATAAACTATTGACTATGGAAGAACAATAGTTGGTCTCTCAGTGCTTGCCTTCATGTGTTCTTCCTAGTCGGGACTTGAAGAACAATAGTTGGTCTCTCAGTGCTTGCCTTCATGTGTTCTTCACAGTCAGGACTAGAAGGCACCTATTATGGTCTCTCAGTGCTTGCCATAGGGTGACCTTTATAGTCGGGACTTGAGGGGTAGACTTATGGCCTCTCAGTGCTTGCCATACAGTGATTTCTCAATGTTCACTCATGCTATAAACTTAAACATAATGCTAAAGCTATAAACGATATGGAGGGTAGGTAAGACGCTTAATTATCATTAACAGCAATGTCCTATGCGACTTAGTATGTGGTGGGACGGCGTCTGGGCGGGTTGTAGGCTCGACTCAGGGGTATGCCCTATACATAAGCATACCGAGTTGGATGATACAGGTGGTGTTAATGAAATTAAGGTTGTTACCTAGGGGAAACATGAATGCTTTTGGGTCAATATCATAAACTTTAAACATGATGCTTTTAAACGAATATTGAAGCTATTACATACGAATGCTATAGACTTGTAAACTTTGAGACAATAAACTAAAGCTGTGATGAGGAATGAATCGAATGATAGGTAAAATGCTTAATTATCATTAATAACAATGTCCTATGTGACTTAGTATGTGGTGGGACGGCGTCTGGGCGGGTTGTAGGCTCGACTCAGGGGTATGCCCTATACATAAGCATACCGAGTTGGATGATACAGGTGTTGTTAATGAGGTTAAGGTTTTACCGAAGGAGGTTTGCTAAAGCTATTTTCTTTTAAACTTATAAACTCCATGAGCTCACCAACCGTTGTGTTGACTTTGTTTTCTTGCATGTTTTCTCAGGTAATGCACAGGAGTAGGCTTAATCTTTTGGATTGCATACTAGGATGCCAGTTAGCCAACTTAGTAAACTTTTGGGGGAAGCACATATTTTGCTATGGATGCGATACACTTTTGATATCTTGTACAGTTACAAGATATAAACATGTTATTCTTTTGATAGGTTTACTTAGTTAAATTGCAGAACTTTGATAATGTAATTTAACTTTGTAACCCCAATTATCATTTGATTGTGCTTTAGTTATTCTTAAACATTGATGCTATGTAAACAATCTGATCATCATGATTATCACCCGCGATATCGCGCCCCGGGAACCTTCCGCCCGACGGGGACTCAGATCCAACCCCGCCGGCTCGGGGTGTGACAACTACCTCCTGAATTCACATTCAAGTGAACCATTTCAACATACTTTCAACAACATTATCCACACTCATGTGGATTGTCACACCCCCAAATTCCCACTTGTGGCGTATGTCCACGTGGATGTGACGTGTCCAGAATCACAGCTCAAGGTCATATAGAACACCTCTATATGCGTTTACAAATCCAAGTTTGACACATACACATAACAAAATAGTTTGCAGTGGAAAAATATGTCATAGCAGCGGAAACAATATGTTTGAATACATGCAGCGGAAATGTAAATTGTCAGATCAAAATAACATTGTTTAACATAATGAAAGTAAATTGTTTTCAAAATGACAAGACAAGATGCATGCGAGTTCCTAATGCTCGTTCCTTAGTTTGTGCATTCCTGTCCACTTGCTAGCCACGCTAGTTTCCTGAGAATACAAGTTAGAAAAAGTGTCAACACAATGGTTGGTGAGTTCACAGGTTTGATATACATATAGTAAGAAAAGTGTGTCATGCTGTTTATCAAATGTTAGTACCGAGCCCTAGGCCCAAAGTGTCAGTGCGTCACTACCGAACTAGACTTGTTTGTCCTTGCCTCCGCTATGCCTCGTATGCATAGCAAGATAGGTCAGAATTTGCACGGGTTATGACACTCAGTCAACATGGTGCCCCGTGGGGTTAGTCATTCCCTAATGGATCCATCCAAATCTACCACGTTGTTCGTACATTAACGGTAAGACTTTGTGAGGGCTTGTTACGAGTTCAACACGTAATGTTTGTCCAATAAACCAGCATACACAAAAATGTTTGTAATAGTGATAATGTTTGACTCGATGCAACTAGTATTCTCCCCCTATTTAAAAGCGTTTGAAAAAGAGTAAGAGGGGCCGTAAACTCACCTTAGTGATATGAACGGGTGAAAGCGTAAGCTCCTGATGTAGTAGGCACGTTGGTCACCGGCAACCTATATCGTAGACCGTACGTGAGTTCGTGTAAGTGACCGTGCTAGTGTTAGTGCTCGTGTTTGTGTCCAACAACCCTCGGTTGTTCATGTTTGTCCGTGTCGGTCCACAATGACCGTGTTTGTTCGTGTTGGTCCACCTTGACCATGTTTGACCGTGTTTGACCAAAGTTGACCGTGTCAAGTCAACGACCCGTTGGTGAACCGTGGGACGGTTTGTGAATCGTGTAGCAATCGTGTAAGTGTTTGTCGTTGTGCAAAACGCGCAAATCGCGTCTATGGACAACTTACTATTTATAGTAAGTTTCCATTTATGGAAAGTTCACAAAGCATAACGGTTTTATGGTTCTAGCATGTTCAGTAGTCCTACGGGATCATGTTAACACATAGCACATCATCATACGGTTTCACATAAGTCGTTTAGAACAAGTTAGTGCACAAAAGTTTCCTAAGATGGAAAGTTTCCATTTTTAGCATACGTGACATCGGAAACCATCTAACTTAGCATCTAATCATCATGTTATAACATATTAAGCCATTTAGCAAGCTCAAATCATTCAAAACGTTCATAAGTTGGTTTTTGTAAAAATAAAGTTACTAAATATAGTAACTTTCTAATTTTGCATAGAAATGACCATTTAACATTTCTAAACCAATTTTTATATCACCAATCATCATAATAAACCACTTAACACCATTTAATCATGTCATCTCATCCCAAATTATCGTTTAACCACATTCTAACTATAAAAGTTACTAAAAATAGAAATAACACTACATATGATCATAGACATCATCAAGATTACTTTCTAACACATCAAATCATCATGTTATCCTCCTAGCAACAATTCTATATACATGCATGTTCATCATATATCCCAAATCATCAATTTGTAACTAAAAAGTTACTAAAAATAGCAAGTTTGTCTATAAATCACATTTTAACCATCCTAATCACAATCTAATCTTGCAAGGACACTTATACATCATCATGAATCATTTCAACATCAACAAGACTATCTAAAATGCCTTAGATCATACATGCATGTCCATATCTCATCACAAAACATCATTCTAAGCAACAAGACCCATCCCCATCATCATAGATCATCATAGATCATCATAGATCATCATCTAAACACCTTAGATCATCAAATACAGTAGGTTTATCAACAAACCCAGAAACAAAATTCGTGCATGTGCACTATAGGTGCTTGCATGTGGGTTTTGTGCATTGCATGTGTGTGTAGGAGTGAAGGGAGTAAGTTTTAAGCATAGAACTACCTTCTAGAGATCCTTGAACACTAGATTGATGAATAATCAGCTCCTGGACCTCCTGAGATTACTGATTTCGACAGGAAGGAGGGTGGTGGTGGTGATCTACAAGCTACAACGTCCTTATCTTTCGTGTTCTTGATGGCAACCAAGCTTCAAAGCTTCAAGAAGGTCCTCTAATGGCTTCCACAGGGTAGGATTAAGTGTTTCAGTGGTTTGGGAAGAGAAATAGCCGAGCTATGGCGTGTAAGAATGGTTAAGATAGGTGAAATGATGATCTTGGAAGTTTAAAAAAGAAAATCTGCGAATCTATGAGTCAGGCGTATCGCCTGACGTGGGTGGTTTCACCCTGTCGTTACGCGCGGATCCGGTCGGACGAGGCGCTCAAGTTCCACCCGCGCGCATCGCCTGTCGCGGGCATCCCGGGTCAGGCGTACCGCCTGGCCTGAATTTCAAGCCCAATAAGCTTGTTTTGTTGTTCTGGCCCATTCTTGCCCGTTTCTCGACTGTAAAACATCATTCGGACGTCGTTTGGACTTTATTGGTCAATTATTAGCCATAATTGACTTGTGACAGTGTTTCGTGAAGTTTCGAGTGTTGTGCTACACAATGTGTTAGACGTTCACCAACGTTCGTGTGTTTTGACACGTGTGTGTTGTTCGTCGATAATTCCACGAATTATCTTGTCGTATGCCAGTGTTCGTACTGTCGTGCCGCGTGTCACACTAAATTACTCTAATTCTAGTGCCACGTGTACATAATGTATTTAAATAAACATTTAAATAAATAAGATGCTGACCTGGAAATTACGGGGTGTCACATCCTCCCCTTGTTAGAAAGAATTTCGTCCCGAAATTCAACTTGTGTTGTCAGTGTTGGTCTGTTCCGCGAACAGGTGTGGGTACTTTTGTTTCATCTGGTCTTCACGTTCCCACGTGAATTCCGGTCCTCGTCGCGAATTCCATCGCACTTTCACTATTGGAATCTTGCTGATCTTGAGCTTCTTGGTTTCCCGGTCCATAATCTCCACCGGTTCCTCAACGAAGTTCAATTGTTCGTCGATTTGTATTTCCTCGAGAGGAATGACAAGTGTTTCATCAGATAGGCACTTCTTGAGGTTCGAGATGTGGAATACGTTGTGTACACTGCTTAGTTCAACTGGCAGGTTCTGTTCGTAGGCTACAGGGCTTATTCGTTTTGTAATCTCGAAAGGTCCGATGTAACGAGGATTCAACTTTCCTCGTTTGCCAAACCGAATGACACCTTTCCAGGGCGAGACCTTGAGCAACACTCTGTCCCCCACCTGGAACTCCAACGGTTTGCGTCGCTTGTCGGCATAGCTTTTCTGTCTGTCCCGAGCTGCTGCCATTCGTTTGCGTATTTGCACGATCTTCTCAGTTGTCTCGTGCACCAGTTCTGGACCAGTCAGTTGGCTGTCTCCAACTTCCGCCCAGCAGATGGGTGATCGACACTTACGTCCGTAAAGTGCCTCGAATGGTGCAGCTTGAATGCTAGTGTGGTAGCTATTGTTATATGAGAACTCAACTAACGGTAGGTGAGATTCCCAGCTACTACCAAAGTCAATGACGCATGCTCGGAGCATGTCCTCCAGTGTCTGTATAGTTCGCTCACTCTGCCCGTCCGTCTGCGGGTGGTAAGCGGTACTCATATCCAATCTCGTGCCCAAGGCCTTATGCAAGGATTTCCAGAAATGCGACGTAAAGCGACTGTCGCGATCAGAGATTATCGAGATTGGTACTCCGTGTCGAGTGACCACTTCCTTTATATAGATACGAGTGAGTTTGTCTAGCTTGTCAGTCTCCTTGATAGGTAGGAAATGTGCGGACTTTGTCAGTCGGTCTACGATAACCCAGATGGTATCGCAACCACTTACCGTCTTTGGCAGTTTGGTGATGAAATCCATGGAAATCTGCTCTCATTTCCACATTGGTAGTTCCGGTTGTTGAAGTAACCCTGATGGCTTCTGGTACTCAACTTTGACTTTTGAGCACGTTAGGCATTTACTCACGTATGTTGCTATCTCAACTTTCATGTTTGGCCACCAATAGGTTGTCTTCAGATCGTGATACATCTTATCAGAGCCTGGGTGTACGGAATACCGGCTCTTGTGAGCTTCATCCATCACTACTTCTCTCAATCCTCCGTAGCGTGGAATCCAGATTCGATCCATTAAATAGTAAGCTCCGTCGTCCTTTGCCTTTATTTGCTTATCCATGCCACGCATGGCTTCAAGAGTGATGTTTTCAGTTTTCAGAGCTTCCTGTTGTGCTATCCGAATTTGATTCGGCAGTTCGGAATGGATCGTAAGTTGTAGTGCGCGCACGCGTTTTGTTGTTTCTTTTCGGCTCAACGCGTCGGCCACTACGTTGGCTTTACCGGGATGATACTTGATGGCGCAATCATAATCACCTATGAGTTCAACCCATCTTCGTTGTCTCATGTTCAACTCTTTCTGGTCGAAGATGTGTTGTAGGCTCTTATGATCGGTAAAGATTGTACATTTCGTGCCGTACAAGTAGTGTCGCCAGATCTTCAAGGCAAACACCACGGCTCCCAACTCAAGGTCATGAGTCGTGTAGTTCTTCTCATGCACCTTCAGTTGTCGTGAAGCGTAGGCTATAACCTTCTCGCGTTGCATCAGTACGCAACCGAGTCCTTGTTTGGAAGCGTCGCAATACACCACGAAGTCATCACATCCCTCCGGTAGGGATAGGATGGGTGCAGTGCATAGTTTCTGCTTCAACAGGTTGAAAGCAGCTTCTTGTTTGTCTCCCCAATCGAACTTTTTGTCTTTATGGGTCAGGGATGTCAATGATTGGGCAATCTTCGAGAATCCTTCAATGAATCTCCGGTAGTACCCGGCCAGTCCAAGGAATTGCCGCACCTCAGTTGGAGTCTTGGGTGCTTCCCAGTTCTTAATGGCTTCGATCTTAGCTGGGTCTACGTGAATTCCCTGCTCATTAACCACGTGTCCAAGGAATTGGACTTCGCGTATCCAAAAGTCGCATTTTGAAAACTTCGCGTACAATTGCTCTTTCTTTAATAGTTCCAAGACTAGCCTTAGATGTTCGGCATGCTCTTCCTGATTCTTAGAGTAGATCAGGATGTCGTCGATGAACACTATTACGAATTTGTCAAGATAAGGTTTGCACACTCTATTCATGAGATCCATGAATACAGCTGGTGCGTTGGTTAGTCCGAAGGGCATAACCAAGAATTCGTAGTGTCCGTATCGGGTTCGAAAGGCAGTCTTAGGGATATCGTTTTCCTGTATCCTTAGTTGGTGGTAACCCGTTCTTAAATCGATCTTCGAATAGTAGCTTGACCCTTGCAACTGGTCAAACAGATCGTCTATTCGCGGTAAGGGGTATCGATTCTTGATCGTCACCTTGTTCAGCTCTCTGTAGTCGATATACATACGGAATGATCCGTCTTTCTTCTTTACAAACAAGACCGGTGCTCCCCAAGGTGAGAAGCTAGGTCTGATAAATCCCTTGTCTAACAGCTCTTGTAACTGGTTAGACAGTTCCTGCATCTCCGTTGGTGCTAGTCGGTATGGAGCCTTGGCGATCGGTGCTGCTCCTGGTGTGAGGTCTATCTGGAACTCGACTTGTCGTTTCGGAGGTAGTCCAGGTAGATCCTCGGGAAACACTTCGGGAAAATCGCAGACCACGGCGATGTCCTCAATCTTCCTCTCCTTCTTCGGTTGTTCTGCGATGAGGGCTAGTATGGCAGTGTATCCCTTTTGCAGGTACTTGTTTGCCTTCATGCATGACATGATGTTCAGAGGTACTCCCCGTCTTTCCCCCTGAATCGAGATCTGTTCTCCGTTCTGCAACGTCACTCGTACGATCTTCTCGTTGCATACGATCTCAGCCTGGTTAGTGGATAACCAATCCATTCCAACGACCACATCAAAGCTTCCGAGAGTCACCGGCATCAAATCGATTTCGAGTTCGTGATTCGCCAAAACCATGATGCATCCTCGAAAGATGTGTTGTGTTTCAATCAGTTTGCCATCAGCTAACTCTACGGTATACTTGTAATCTAGTGGTGTTGGGGTAACATCTAGTAATTTGCTAAACTCACTAGATATAAAGCTCCTATCGGCACCGGTATCAAATAATATGCTAGCATAGACATTATTTAAAAGAAACGTACCGGTTACGATGTTTGGGTCATCCTTGGCTTCTCCCGAGCCAATCACAAATGCTCTTCCTTTGGCCGCTCCTCCTCCGGCCTTCTTCAATTGAGGGCAATCCCTCCTCATGTGGCCTGGTTTTCCACATTCATAACACCCTCTGGAGGTGTTCTGGTTGTTGTTCTGGTTGTGGTTAGGGTTGTTGTTACTGGGAAATTTGGATCTGCAGTCTTTGGCCATGTGGCCATGTCGTCCACACTTCAAGCAACGATATCGTTCGCATTGCCCGAAGTGGTGATAAGAGCATCGGTTACATAGCGGGTATTTTCCTTGATACACACCCTTCCCCTTGTCATCGGGTTGGGTGGCAGTGAATGCTCTGGCAGGTGCAGATCGTTGTTGTTGTTGGGGCTGATGAGATTGGTGGTGGCTGGGTTCCCACTTCCTCTTCTGGCTTTCTTGAGGCTTCACATGCTCGCCTCGTTTTGGTAGCTTGCCCTGAGCTACAGCTTGGTCAGTCAGTTTATGAGCCAGTCTGATCAGTGGTTGGATGGTGGTGAGGTCAGACGCAGTCACCATGCTTTGAATTTGCTCGGGCAGCCCACTGATGAACTGCTCGATTTTCTTGTACTCCGGCGTCACCATCGCCGGACATAGCTTACACAGCTCATGGAATCGAGTACAGTATTGCTCGATCTCAGATCCCACCATTTTGTGCACCCAGAATTCGGCTTCCAGTTTCCGAATCTCATCACGAGGACAGTATTCCTCTTGCAGTAGTCGGGTGAAATCAGCCCATGGCATGGAGTTGGCACCGTCCAACCCCAGGGTTTGTACATGGGTATTCCACCATGTGAGTGCTGGTCCTTCCAGTGTACCAGTTGCGAACTTCACCCGGTTCTCTTCAGCACATTCGCACATGGCGAATACAGATTCGACTTTCTCCATCCAGCGGAGCATCCCACAGCTCCCTCAGTCCCCTTGAATTTGTGTGGATGGCAGTTCAAGAAGGATTTAAAAGAACATCCTTTGTTGTTGTTGCCTTGTGATCCTGTCAGTCAGAAACCAATGTCGTATGTCAGAGCGTGTTAGCTATACTATGTTAGTCATGTTAGGCGAGTGTTAGTACCGTTGTTCGAGCCACTGGTTTCACTAGCAAGGCGATGTGCCTCGTGCTCTGCCAGTATCTTGTTAACTCGTCTGTCAACCATCATCTTAATGACGGCTGCGTCCAGTGTTCGTCTAGGAGGGCGTACATGTGGTCCTCTTCCCGCCATAGATATTTTCTATACGGAAGGGATAGAATGTTAGTAAGTCAGAATGTTAGTCAGATGTTGTGTCGGAAGTCAGATCATATGTCATGTTAGTTGTTAAGTCAGAGGTTATGTTATCAAGCAATCATGGTCAACATGTAATAAGTAAGACAAAACATAATTCTCATTAATAATAAGTTTGAAGTACAATAATTTCAAGAGGAAATACATAATAAGTTCTTCGAGCACATCCCGCTCGTCTAGGCCAAAAATAAGAAAAAATACAAAATAAAAGAGTCCTCTAGTCAGAATCCATGGAGACATGCGAAATGTCGCTGGCAGCGTCTCCGTCATCATCATCCTCCTCCGGATCCTCATTAGGATCCTCATCAAGGTCCTCATCTTCGAGGTCCTCGGCCTCGAACTCAGGTCCATCATCCTGTGGTGGTTCCTCGATGAACTGTGCAGCCCATGCGTTAAGCATGGCATCACTGGCCTGCACCATTGCCTGAGTCTCGGTTATGTCTGTCCGATTCTCAGTAATGTGTGCATCATGCTCCTGCATGATATCAACGATCTGTCCGTGCTGTGTCATCAGTTGAGACACTTGGAGACGTAGAGTCTCCACCTGTGCCTCCAGTCTGTCGTTGCGTCCCTCCAGTCTCTCGTTCTGCCTCTCCAATCGATCGTTCTTCTCGCGAAGAACTCGGACCTCGTCTGGCAGCTCTCTAGTCCTCCCAATCTCTCGACGGGTGTAAGCAACGTGGGCCGCGAAGGCCTGCTCCAGTGGTACCCCAAGTGGTGGTAGTCGGTGTCCTGGGGTGGTATCACCAGGGAAACGGTATGGAGGTACTCTCTCCCCGATGATCCATCCCTGGATTATGGTGGGGAGCCATCCCCAAGGTCGGGCCCGTGCCGCGTCTCTGGCCCGCCTATCCATCTCGGCGTCAACCTGGGCTACGATATCGTCGATCCGTCGCCGACTCTCTGCCGCCAAGTCATCTGTGCCCGTGGGTCTAGCCGCGCTCCTGTTAGCGTTGCTGTTGCTGTCGGCCATCCTGTAAGTTTCACGTTAGTAAGTAATAGTTTAACATAAGCAATAATATCATCAATGTGCAAGTTCTAAGTGTAGTGTCTAAAGTTGAGCAATGGCTATAGTCTAAGCTTACTATATGCAAACCTAGTTCTCTATAACCAAGGCTCTGATACCAGTCTGTCACACCCCCAAATTCCCACTTGTGGCGTATGTCCACGTGGATGTGACGTGTCCAGAATCACAGCTCAAGGTCATATAGAACACCTCTATATGCGTTTACAAATCCAAGTTTGACACATACACATAACAAAATAGTTTGCAGTGGAAAAATATGTCATAGCAGCGGAAACAATATGTTTGAATACATGCAGCGGAAATGTAAATTGTCAGATCAAAATAACATTGTTTAACATAATGAAAGTAAATTGTTTTCAAAATGACAAGACAAGATGCATGCGAGTTCCTAATGCTCGTTCCTTAGTTTGTGCATTCCTGTCCACTTGCTAGCCACGCTAGTTTCCTGAGAATACAAGTTAGAAAAAGTGTCAACACAATGGTTGGTGAGTTCACAGGTTTGATATACATATAGTAAGAAAAGTGTGTCATGCTGTTTATCAAATGTTAGTACCGAGCCCTAGGCCCAAAGTGTCAGTGCGTCACTACCGAACTAGACTTGTTTGTCCTTGCCTCCGCTATGCCTCGTATGCATAGCAAGATAGGTCAGAATTTGCACGGGTTATGACACTCAGTCAACATGGTGCCCCGTGGGGTTAGTCATTCCCTAATGGATCCATCCAAATCTACCACGTTGTTCGTACATTAACGGTAAGACTTTGTGAGGGCTTGTTACGAGTTCAACACTTAATGTTTGTCCAATAAACCAGCATACACAAAAATGTTTGTAATAGTGATAATGTTTGACTCGATGCAACTAGTATTCTCCCCCTATTTAAAAGCGTTTGAAAAAGAGTAAGAGGGGCCGTAAACTCACCTTAGTGATATGAACGGGTGAAAGCGTAAGCTCCTGATGTAGTAGGCACGTTGGTCACCGGCAACCTATATCGTAGACCGTACGTGAGTTCGTGTAAGTGACCGTGCTAGTGTTAGTGCTCGTGTTTGTGTCCAACAACCCTCGGTTGTTCATGTTTGTCCGTGTCGGTCCACAATGACCGTGTTTGTTCGTGTTGGTCCACCTTGACCATGTTTGACCGTGTTTGACCAAAGTTGACCGTGTCAAGTCAACGACCCGTTGGTGAACCGTGGGACGGTTTGTGAATCGTGTAGCAATCGTGTAAGTGTTTGTCGTTGTGCAAAACGCGCAAATCGCGTCTATGGACAACTTACTATTTATAGTAAGTTTCCATTTATGGAAAGTTCACAAAGCATAACGGTTTTATGGTTCTAGCATGTTCAGTAGTCCTACGGGATCATGTTAACACATAGCACATCATCATACGGTTTCACATAAGTCGTTTAGAACAAGTTAGTGCACAAAAGTTTCCTAAGATGGAAAGTTTCCATTTTTAGCATACGTGACATCGGAAACCATCTAACTTAGCATCTAATCATCATGTTATAACATATTAAGCCATTTAGCAAGCTCAAATCATTCAAAACGTTCATAAGTTGGTTTTTGTAAAAATAAAGTTACTAAATATAGTAACTTTCTAATTTTGCATAGAAATGACCATTTAACATTTCTAAACCAATTTTTATATCACCAATCATCATAATAAACCACTTAACACCATTTAATCATGTCATCTCATCCCAAATTATCGTTTAACCACATTCTAACTATAAAAGTTACTAAAAATAGAAATAACACTACATATGATCATAGACATCATCAAGATTACTTTCTAACACATCAAATCATCATGTTATCCTCCTAGCAACAATTCTATATACATGCATGTTCATCATATATCCCAAATCATCAATTTGTAACTAAAAAGTTACTAAAAATAGCAAGTTTGTCTATAAATCACATTTTAACCATCCTAATCACAATCTAATCTTGCAAGGACACTTATACATCATCATGAATCATTTCAACATCAACAAGACTATCTAAAATGCCTTAGATCATACATGCATGTCCATATCTCATCACAAAACATCATTCTAAGCAACAAGACCCATCCCCATCATCATAGATCATCATAGATCATCATAGATCATCATCTAAACACCTTAGATCATCAAATACAGTAGGTTTATCAACAAACCCAGAAACAAAATTCGTGCATGTGCACTATAGGTGCTTGCATGTGGGTTTTGTGCATTGCATGTGTGTGTAGGAGTGAAGGGAGTAAGTTTTAAGCATAGAACTACCTTCTAGAGATCCTTGAACACTAGATTGATGAATAATCAGCTCCTGGACCTCCTGAGATTACTGATTTCGACAGGAAGGAGGGTGGTGGTGGTGATCTACAAGCTACAACGTCCTTATCTTTCGTGTTCTTGATGGCAACCAAGCTTCAAAGCTTCAAGAAGGTCCTCTAATGGCTTCCACAGGGTAGGATTAAGTGTTTCAGTGGTTTGGGAAGAGAAATAGCCGAGCTATGGCGTGTAAGAATGGTTAAGATAGGTGAAATGATGATCTTGGAAGTTTAAAAAAGAAAATCTGCGAATCTATGAGTCAGGCGTATCGCCTGACGTGGGTGGTTTCACCCTGTCGTTACGCGCGGATCCGGTCGGACGAGGCGCTCAAGTTCCACCCGCGCGCATCGCCTGTCGCGGGCATCCCGGGTCAGGCGTACCGCCTGGCCTGAATTTCAAGCCCAATAAGCTTGTTTTGTTGTTCTGGCCCATTCTTGCCCGTTTCTCGACTGTAAAACATCATTCGGACGTCGTTTGGACTTTATTGGTCAATTATTAGCCATAATTGACTTGTGACAGTGTTTCGTGAAGTTTCGAGTGTTGTGCTACACAATGTGTTAGACGTTCACCAACGTTCGTGTGTTTTGACACGTGTGTGTTGTTCGTCGATAATTCCACGAATTATCTTGTCGTATGCCAGTGTTCGTACTGTCGTGCCGCGTGTCACACTAAATTACTCTAATTCTAGTGCCACGTGTACATAATGTATTTAAATAAACATTTAAATAAATAAGATGCTGACCTGGAAATTACGGGGTGTCACATGGATTAATATCGATTAAAGCAAACATGTATGCCTACACACCTGTAGGTCATCACTATATCACATTCAACACATGGTTCATATCCATGTGGATCACCAATTGAGTTTTGTTCATATTATCACAATATTTGTGATTCATTTTCACAACATTAAACAAACTCAACAGTAACGGGTGGCTTACCTTGATTTGGAAAGCTATCTACAATCTCCAATTCCTTTCCATGCCTTCTAGAACTAGATTCACCTCCTCTTCCTATTATATATTCACATATAACAGGATTTAACAACATGAACACACAACTTGTGTTATTATATAATCTAATTCATTTGACCTGTTTTACTTTTCATATTCAATCAAAATTTCGTTGAGGCTTTTATCAACAACCTATGTGTAGAAATTAATCTACACATGTTCTTAATCATATTCAACTTATCACAACTTCATATTTTGAAATCTGTTGCTTGACTTCCTTTATCAACACCTAGTTGTAACTCACACGTATACAACTAGTTTCAATACACCCAACACCCATACATATTGATTCAAACTCATTTGAATCTCATTTATTAGTATGTGGTATTCAGAAGTCAAGTCATTATTTATAATTAGCATATCAAGCTAAAATCATTAACTTTCAAATTTCAACATTTAATCAACATCTAAATTTGATTTATCATTCCAAAGAATGATCTAAAACCATCACAATCATGATTTAATCATCTATCTGGTTATCATACTCAATAATATGAGTTTCATGACAACCAGACATTATAACGGATCAAAATCGAGATTTCACCGTTAAAACATCAAGTTATTCGTTTCTAATTATTCCTATCTACCATCTAGGCAATAATTATCAATAATAATCATCATAACGTGCTCAAAACTCGATTTAATCCGTATACTATCAAAATCAATGAAATAAAACGAATCGTTACCCTTTCAACGGATTTCTGGTTGAAATACGACGATCAGAACTTGCAAAAACAATCCCTAGCTCGATCCGGACATTTGGATGGCTTCAAAATTGATGTTGGTTGATGAAATTTCGTATATGTGTGTGTTTGTGAAGAGAAAACTCGAAATATTGAAGAAAAAATATCTTCTGCATCGAAATCTGATCTTTAAACACATTAACCGACTCACAGCGCTCCGGGCGTACCTCCCCAACCCGACGTTTGGTCCGGGGCGTATCGCCCCACGCCTGTTTCGTCCAATTTTTTGATTTTTGCTTCGTTTCGCGATTCCGGACAATCCGTAACTCCGTTTCGCTCACGGTTTTCGCCCACGTTCACCATTTTTTCGCATACTATCAACCTACAATAATTACAATCATCAAATCAACATGGATTTCTAGAACGATCACATGTGCTCTTGCCATTGATGACGTAATTCTCACATATTTTCAAATTACAACAATCACAATCGTTCAATTCACGATTATTCACAATACATTCATTATTAAAAACCGGTTGTTACACCAATTATACACCAATTTGATCAATAAACACCAAATTCATACATACACCAATTTAATCACCAAAGACACACAAGTTGATGCCACTAACGGGTCAATCACCCAATTTGACTAATTTCAACAATGGGTCAACCACCTAGTTTGACTAATTTCAATAATAGGTCAACCACCAAGTTTGACGAATTTCAACAATAGGTCAACCACCAAGTTTGACTAATTTCAACAATTTGGTCAATCACCCAAGTTTGACTAATTCCAACAATTTGGTCAATCACCCAAGTTTGACTAATTCCAACAATTTAGTCAATCGCCCAGTTTGACTAATTTCAACAATTGTTCTCAAACACTTAATGAAACCATATTATGTTATGTAATTATAACATAACATTCACAACAAGACTCACCACAAGTAGTCAACATTTAAGTCAAACACTCTTATTGCCACTATATGTGGTCTTAGGTATATAACTACCTTAGCAATCATAATCCTCACGCATGCATTGTAAATTTAAACACCAATTCATCCCAACAATGTATATTCCACATACATTGTCAAGTTAAACACCAATTCATCCCAATAATGCATATTCCACATACATTGTCAAGTTAAACACAAATTCATCCTATCAATGCATATTCCACATACACAATAACAAACTATCATGTTTTAACACCAACACCAAAACTTCATAATCTATCAAAGCAATGTAGTTTCCACCTACATTGACTTTTATAGATTTAACACATAACATTCACCAAATACTACAAGACATAAATCAAGTAGTCAACATTCAACACCAACACACCAACACAAATATGACTTATGGTTGTATATTTAGTGAGTAGGTTACTCACCTTAGCCCGTAGGAACACCATTAAAATCATCTTGTTCTTTCCGAAGCCTTTGACTTGTCCCTTGACTTTCACCACCACTACCTAGTTGTATTACACACATACAACTATATTCAATACAAACAACTCATATTTACATTCTTTCAACCTACTTGACCCGTAATCACCACTTTATCTAATTTACACCTAAATGATCCATTCTCATCCAATTCACCATTTATGATCATATATATGCTTATTTCATACCACCACAAGTTAAAAACTCATTTTTAAGTTAAACACCTTAATTGGCATTTCATCAAACACCTCATATGCATATATTTATTTGCTTATGATCATTGACCAATAACACTTCTATAAAACTCCATTTTGGTTTCTAAATGAACAAATTCATCATTTTCACCAACAAACTACAAAAAACCCCATAAAATCATCACACCTAACAATTTAACACCAAATTTAACCACCTAGTTCATATACCTCATGAACCTTACAAAACCCCATTTATCATCTTACAACATGTAATAAAACAATCAAAAAGTTGTTCTGAGATGATTATCACTAAGAATAACAACATTTAAGACCCTCCAAACACCCAAATTTCGTATTTCATCATACCCACTCATACCCCATGTGAGACCCACGAAATTTATATCAAAAACACCCAAAAATTCATACCTTGTTGTTGTATGATGCTAGAAGAGCCTCAATTCTTGGTTGCATGAACAATCCAAGCCTTCCAAGATCACCAAATCACTCATTCTTCACGTTTTAGGGTTTTTCTCCCCCTTGCACCTCTCTTGAACGACACCCACACACTTACACATATAAAATGTGTATTTTGACCAAGTCAAGGCATAAATCCCTATTTTACAACTATAGGATATTGACAACTTTGGTCCTCTCAAACTTTTATAACATTTAACTAGTATAACTACCTTAATCAAGCTAGTTACTAGTTAATTCTAATACCCCCAATTATTATTAAAACACCCACCGAAATAAAATACAATAATTTTACGTCAATTATATTATATTTTAATATTTCCCAAAATGGGTCGTTACAGTGAGCGAGCCAATCGAGCAAGTATCCGAGTGAGCCAAACGAGCGAGCTTACCTTGGCTCGTGCTCGGCTCATTTACAAACCGAACCGAGCGGCTCGGCTCGTTTACAAATCGAGCGAAATTCGAACGAGCTTTTTCCGAGCGAGCGACGAGCGGTTTGAATAACCCTATATTAGAGGAATGTTTTGGAGTCTTTTAATACTTATTAAAACACTATTGTTTTATTATTTATATTTTTTAATAGTTTAAAGATAATATTAAGTCTGAATAATTAATAGGCACTATTAAGATGTTTTTTCATTATTCTGAGTTAAAATACAAAATAACTATTAAATATATATGATCGATTAAGAGATAACTTTGCTCATTAAAAGATTATCAAATAATCTTCTGATATGGGACGAAGCTTATAAAAGGTCTGGGGGTGCCCCGACCCCTGCTTTTTTCGCTCAAAAGGGTCAATATAATAGTATTTTGTCGGAAAATCGGTTCTCTTCGTTTTCTTTCTAAAAATCCTCCGCCCTCTCCGTTTTCATCCTAAAAATCCTTCGAACCCCTTCATTTTTCTTCTTAAAAATCTAAGACCTCCTTCAAGTTTTTTCAAGCTCCGTATGCTTCAGATAAACGACTAAAGTACAAACATGACTATTTTGACATAATAATATGTTAATGAATAAGGAAATAACAACGGGCGTCTTGTTTCTAATCTTGAAATATAAAATTAGGGCATATCGTCAAAAATGCAACACCACCACCACTCCCTGTGTCGTCAAACAAAGAACACTAACCTTTATACCAAACACCCCTATATCTCTCCAATCCTAAGAGACCAACAAGTAAACGAATGGGTGAAAGAATCAGGCGTATGACTTCAATTTTAATCAACCAACTCGCCTGGTAATATGCTTTAATCCCTCTGTTTTTTTTTTTTTTTTTTTTTTTTTGTTAATCAAGAACCCATTTTCAAGATTCTAAATAAAAATTTTAAATGTTTATATCTCTTCATGATATTCATCACCAAATGAATTTGTGTATTTTCTGAAGAAAGATTCGATTTTTATCATTCGGTATCATCAGTTTCAATGACCATAATATTAGCTTTAAGACACATTCATTATCAAATATTGGGGTTTAGTTTACTAATTATTGTGTTAATAAATTGGGATTTTAAATTCATAGTCGGGTTAAATCTTCATCACGAGAACCATTTTCCCTGGTTTAGGCAACTAATCAAAACCTTGATTTGAAGATTTGTATTTGTTCATGAAATGTAACACTAAATTGGGAATTTATTCCACTAATTATTGTGTTATAATCATGTTTTGTAGAAATAGAATACTTTTGTGGGGTTTGTTGTTATCTTGGTGGTGAGTTGAATGGACACAAGAGGTTTATTGGAGAACAATGGAGATGGGTTATTCCCAAATTCAGGAATAGGTTTTCTTTGGTGTTCTAGAGATGATAATTTATCTCAATCTGGAACCTTTTTTGCAAGTGTTGGGCAGATGCGTAGGGCCAGTTTTGGTAGTGTAAACCTTAATTCATCAAACCCCACAAAAACAAATGAACATGAAGCTGTCAAATTTGCATGTATTTCAAAGGTTGTTACGACACCCGGATCCAGTTTTATGGCTGTTGAGGTCCCGAAAATGGAAGAAAATGAGGTCTTTGTGGAGAAGAAAAGTGGGTTGAAATTGAAGATCAAAATTGGTAATCCATCATTAAGGAGGTTAATTAGCGGTGCAATTGCTGGAGCAGTTTCAAGAACATGTGTTGCTCCATTAGAGACCATAAGAACTCATTTGATGGTTGGGAGTAGCGGGCATTCTACGACTGAAGTTTTTCAAGATATTATGCATACTGAAGGTTGGACTGGTCTTTTCAGGGGCAATTTGGTGAATGTGATTCGTGTTGCCCCAAGCAAAGCAATTGAGGTATAATGTTTTTACTTACAATCTTCACCTGCTTACTTGAAAATAATCGTACGTGTCACTGCTTTTTGTTTGTTTTATTATTTATATTTAATTAATTGCTTGTTGTATCAAAGGTGTTATCTTTTATGCTATTTTGTACTTCTGTTAGTTGCCAATTTGATGTAATTTTTGAAAAAATTCTCATCTATTTGTCTTTGGAAAACGTTTATGTGATATTAGATAAATCAGAAATATAAACTTGGTGCAGGAGATGGCTTGAATCTGTATTTTCTGGTTGAAATTGGAATAACGACTTTTAATAATGTCACCAAATTTTGTTTACTTACAGAAATAATAGATAAAATAAACCTAAAGTAACAGTAATTATCTCATTCAACATTTTGATACTTGCTTCTTTTGCAATCTGCAACTCAAAACTTCAGAACAAATTATCGGACCCGTATATTTGCAGTTTATGAGTATTGTGAGTTGTGTTTCAAACTGATTGTGTTTATAGCTTCTTGAGTTTCTAGTGTTTGGGTGACCTGCTTCTGTTTATAATTTATAAAAACTAAATATTTAAAATAGATTATTAGTACCCTAGATTGCCTCCATCATATCCTGGTGGTCTGCTACCCTTTGTGATTTTTAAGATGTTTATTTTGTTTCACTTTTACATGCTACGTTGTCATTATTGTGATATTTTAATGCAATCTTGTGCAGTTATTTGCGTATGATACTGTCAAGAAAAGCCTAACTCCTAAGCTTGGAGAAAAGTCAAAACCCCGTATACCTGAGTCATTAATTGCAGGTGCGGCTGCTGGAATTAGTTCCACCATATGTACCTACCCTCTTGAATTACTCAAAACCCGGCTCACGGTCCAGGTAAAAAGTTGACCCTTTTTTCACTTGCAAATCAGTTAACTTTCATCTAAAGGTGGCAAATTTGAACCTGTTTGATTGTAAATTACTCGGTTTGAGTTGTGTCAATGGGTCAAATGAAAGATAAAGTTTAGATATAAGGGGAACAAGTTGAATCCGCTGAAAGTCGTTTGAAAGTCTATTTTTAGTACATTCAATCTCTTGATTCATTTCATTTATAAGAGATGGATTTTAATGTAATTATAATATTCTTATCATAATTCACACTGTAAATATTAGCGATATAGTAAAAAAAACCTACAGACTTTTGTTGAATTCACACAAATGTCCCTTGACATTGTTTTTGCATGTATAAATATCTTTATTTAAAACATAATATAAAGTCCCAGCACTTTATTATTGACATATATGCTCCTTATTTGCATTATCAAATACTTAAATTTTAAAAATAAAATAAGAAGGACATTTTTGACATGATTAAGTTCCTGACCTTTATGAAAATTGCCTTTTTCATCAAGTTTTAAGAGCCTTGGGATTTAATCCTTGAAAATAAAGTCCATGGACTTATGTGCAAATTTCATGAGTTTTATTTTTTATAATTTCCTAAATAACTATACAAATCAAGCACGCACAGGTCAACATGACCCATACTGAAAATGATATGTTGCCTGGTTTGCCTGACCCGCGCATCTTATCACCTCATGTTTTCTTCAGAGGGGCGTGTACAGAAATCTTGTAGATGCTTTTTTAAAGATTGTGAAAGAAGAAGGGCCTGCAGAACTCTACCGGGGCCTCACACCAAGTTTAATCGGTGTAGTCCCGTATGCTGCTGCAAACTATTTCGCATATGATACGTTACGAAAGGCATACAAGAAAATCTTGAAAAAAGATGAAATTGGAAATATTGCAACTTTGCTAATTGGGTCAGCAGCTGGTGCAATTTCAAGTAGTGCCACTTTCCCGCTTGAAGTGGCCCGAAAACATATGCAGGCAGGTGCTGTAAACGGGCGGGTATATGATAACATGCTTCATGCACTTTTGACCATTCTTGAAAAAGAAGGGGTTGTGGGTTTGTATCGCGGGTTGGGTCCGAGTTGTATTAAGATAGTTCCAGCTGCTGGGATTTCGTTCATGTGTTATGAGGCATGCAAGAAAATATTAGTTGAGAAAGAAGATGATGAACCATAGGAACCAGGCCCATATACGGAAGTTGGAGAATTGGGGATTTTTTTTTTTTTTTTGAAAAATAAGAAAGATTTGAAAGATTTTTTATTTTTATGGGGGTTTTGTTCATGAGAGATTGAGTAGAGAATTTACATGTTTGTTCTAATGATCCATATGAGATTCAAAGGGACATTTGGATGTTATAATTTATATTATTGATTTAGTGCGACAAATTTATAATTTGGAATTGGCTTTCATTTTGACATGATTATGGATGCTGTTTTAAAATTATATTCAAGTAAATATATTTGATTTTATAAACATATACAACTATGTTTTTATATAAATCTATCAACTCTATTTGTAAAATAAAACGAATAAAATAGAGAACTGTCAAATTACAAAGATCAAAACCAAAAGGAAAGAAATTAATTTCTAAATAAGCATATTTTATTAAATCTAATACATAAATTAAATAAGAATTTTTTTTAAATTATTTATTTTAATATGTGAAAAATAGTTGTTCTGATAACAAAATTTGTTCAAAATTAATGAAACATCATTTTATAAAATGTTACCGTCACATGACTTTAATATTAGAACATTATATTAAGCATGTTAAAAAATTCAATATTTAATAAAACTGTTTGTAATCCTCAAATTTGTCACGAAATAGAACCGAAATTTATAGAAAATAACATCATGAACGAATAATATAAGTGATTTTATTTCATAGATGACGTATTTTTGTCATATTGGGTTATAACCAAGTTAGATTAGACATATAGTTAGACATTGGCATGAGACATGAAAATATGGTCACGAGACTATGTGTCTTGACCTGATCAATCCAGTAGACTAGCTTGTGAAATGCGAATTAAATCGTGACATTCGGTGATCTTTTGGCTAAAATATTTGTTCAACTTAATCAATATCAAGTGAGTCTCGTAATTCTATTTTATATACTTTCTCAATTTAATCTTTTTATGCATTGTGACATATCGTATTTTTTCTGACACGATATAACATGATATTAAGTCCTCATTGACATTTAACACCATTAAACTCCTGGATGTCAATGGAATTCTTGATAATACAATTTGGTTTGACATTTTCACTCTAAACTGTGTGAATGATATCCAATACATTAGACATTTGCTCATTGTTAGATATGTTCATGCATAGAAAAATCATCAGGTTTGAATGTGAACTCATGCATTTATATTATTTACTACTTGTGTATCTCTATAAATATAATTGTCCATACTTAACATTTTAGCATAAGTATTTTTGTCATTAAACATATGAACTCACAAACAATATTGTGAACATTTTTTTTATTATGTCTTTTCATGTAACAATTAGACGCTTTGGATAATTGATGCATGAGACTTTTCTTGAGGGCACAGTATACTTTTGATCTATATCATGCTAGATAAATTTTTTTCTATAGTTGCATTATTATGTTTAACTTATCAGGGGTCTTGTGTTACTCGTTTAACATTTCAATTATGGTTAAATATTATTACACATGACAATTTATAAGACAATTACCGTAGTTTGGTACATAATTCCTCGGATTTTTTATCACATTAAATACATTTTATTATTTCTATTAAACATATTTCATTATGGAGTTCAGAGGTTTGAATCCATCTGAAGGTAAGTTTGAAGGACACCAGGTGAAGGGTCAGCTTGTGGTTTATCTCGGATTCGATCTCAATGGAGGGCGAATGTTTACCTATTACACGGGATTCTCGCGCATCTTGGGGCGTATGTCTTGCCTACCTAATGGTGGTATGTAAGAACATCATCACTAAAAAAAGTAATTAGATGTGGTGGTTGGGTGCTAACATATTAGCTCGATCGGTTAGGGAAGACTTAAATACCCAGGTAAAGGCATCAAAAGCATGTGTGCTCCAAGGGTCATCCAACCTTGATCTTTGATATATTATATAATACTTGCCAAAGCATTAAGGTTTTGATTTAATGGCTCTTTCAAATTGAAAAATATATGTAAGGTGCAATATTAATTATGAGATCCTAGCTAGTTCAATAATTTATGTTATTTTCGAACCATGTGTTGCACTTTGTACAATATATACTTACGAGAGGGATTAAAAAATTAATATTGGATATCTTTTTCTTTTTATACAAGTTCTCAAATCATTTTTGTTTTCTAGTCTAATGTTATCCCTTGATTTTTCTATATGAGATCTTAATTTCGAATTCGGCAGGGGCGGATGTATTTGTATGGGACCAATATCCCGAGACAACTTTGGTTTTTCAGCGTAAGTGGACATTTATGAATGGTTTTTCAAGTTACATCATCAGTTTTTAGACTAGTGATATTACCAGTTGCAACGGCTAGTGTTGAAAGAATTTTTTCTTCAAGTAAGCATGTGAAGACGAATTCCGTAAGAGGATGAGAGATAAATACTTGAATGATTATTGCATTTGTTATGTTGGAAAATAATTATTCCAACAAGTAGAAATGCCAATGGGCCGGGTTCGGGTATGATATTGCTAATCATGTCACATATCTGATATTATATATGTGTCTCATACTCGACCCATTATCCATCAGGTCTCTATCGGGTAGTTACCTATCGGGTATCGGGTATGCCCATTAGCTTATTAAATTTTTTTTTGTGATTTTCTAAGTACATTTGTATAACATTAATATTTAATTTTATACAATGTTAATGTTTAATTACAAAATAAATTATAATACTTAAATTAAATACATGTAATACCAACACCATAAAACATAGATATTATCATAAAATGTTGCTTTAATATTCAAACTAAAACTATATAAACAAAACAAATTGACTAATTTTTAAATAATAAAATTGATACTTGCTTTCATATATATAATAAAAAGATTTTTTACATATATCCTTAGTGAAAATCTTTATTACATATTTATCAAACCCTTAAAAACAATTACATATTTCCCCTTGAGAGGGGGAATATGTAATTGACTAGAAGGGGAAATATCTTTTAAATTGTGGAAATATATAATTGATTTTTTTACTTTGTTATGCATGTAATAAATGTAATTAAAAAGGAGAAATATGTAAATGCCCAAAATAATAAGATAAAAGTTACAACTTGTTTTGATCTTTTATAAAAGAAATTACTTTGGGTAAGCAGGCCGAGTATCGGGTTGGGTATTCCTTCTAGGTATTATTTCGGGAATTATAATTTCTATTCTTGATTTTTATTTGATTGTTTTTTGTTATTGATGAGCATTACCCAACCCGTAAAATTTAAGTCCAATACTATAAAACTAGAAGATAAAATGATATCATTGGAAAAATATAATCTTGAATCAACCAATAGAATTTGGGCATGAGGCTTATTTACGAGAAATGGTAAAAAAGTTTGCCCAGTTATGAGGTTTCTTATAAGTCGTGCTCAGGAGTATCACATTGTGTTATATTCAAGAAGACGATTGAAATCTTGTTTTTGGTGTCATCGTTTCCATCTGTTTGGAAAAAATTTTTCATCATTTTAAATAATTATTTTAGAATGTATTATATACATACGCACATAGTAATTGATATTAATTTCGATGTAAACTAAACATATATAAATAGTTACATATATTACAAAGTAGCATATTACTAACCGTGTATTGCGCTGATAAGCAACATGATGTTATATATTTAAATGCAGATAAAGAAAATATTGTAACTGCTCTTAGTATGACATAAAACCTAAAACATGATTCATTATATAACCGAGCATTACTCTACCATAGTAAGCCAGAACAAAAAAAATCACTAATAGACAATATAGCCATATTCCCTTCCACATTTAGTATATATAATAATACGATATTTTGATATTTCTAAGCAAATAATATCATTTTTATCAAAATAAAATGCTTTTTAAATACGTATCATATTTACACCAACACCATCTATGATAATGGACGAAAGATAATAGTGGTCGTTCCCCTCTTTTTTCCATTCGTATGATAGATGTTTTGACTGAAATATTACCTTTTGCTTTAAGTATAGGTTTTATATTTGCTTGAAAAACTTAACATGTATTGTAAGTTCCCTAAATTTTCGCCTCTTTAAAAGTGTTCAAACTCTGTCACATTCTACGATTATAAAATAGGAAACATTAAACCGTCATCTTTTGACTCAGTTTGACGAGTAAAAATTATTAAAAAATTACTGCTTTTTTCAGTTTTTGTCTCAGATCAAGCATGAGTGATGAACTACTATTTCTAATTGTAAGGGAAGCTTAAGGATGTAAGACAAATATTTATTAACTAATAAGTTTGCCCGCGTGTTGCGAATGTATCAAAATGTATGATAATTCAAATTTTTATACTATATATAAAAAAACGTTATATTGGACTCAAGTCATTCCAAAACAAAACTCAACTCTAAATGTACACATGTGAAAATGCTTATAAAATGAAAAAAAAAAAGGCATTTTATTTGACCTGAGTTCTTTCCGAAAAAAATAAAATAAAGTTTATGTTAAAACATTGAGCAAGACGAATTTATACCAATGCATATATACAACTAAACATTTAAGAAATTGTTTTTTAAGTTTAGAGACAAAAATGAAAAAAATCAAAATGATTAACTATAAAAAAGAAGCATATAAAGTTACGTCATAGATAGAAAACGCTGTTACGCCTTACACGTTCCAACGTAAATAAACCTAATAAATAAACATGTAAGATTCAAACCAAGACGAATCTTTAATTACCGAAAACCTAACCAATGCTTTAACACCATAGAACTTAAATTAGCTCTTTGAAAACAAAAAAAAAAAAACAAAAAAGAAAACATCCGTGAGAATTGAACCCACGTCTAAATACAAGAAAAGTAGAACCATATCCACTAGCAAACAAATGTTACTCACACCAAAATCAATATATTTTCATTATATGATTTTTTTACAGGAAAAAAAATGAAAAAACACACTAATCACAGGCTAATACAAGTGGTTTCCACCAACCTTTGAAAATAAGGTTATATATATAGGGGAAGGTTCTCCTAAAAAGTCCTTTTTGCCTAAGAAGGCTAAGAAGGATTTTTAAAAACTCGAAAACCGACCCAAACAAACTCCGATTGAATTCATTTTTACATCATTGGAACCGGCTTATAATTCCCTAAAACCTAAACCTTAAATAATAAACAATAAACCCTAATCATAAAATCAAAACTATAAAAACAAACCCTTAACATAAAAATAAAACCTAAAAGTTAATAAAATATGCCTTAAAATCCAAACTCTAAAACTAGTTGTTAAAGCTAAAACTAAAAATCCAATATTGTAGGGTTTGATGAGACGGTTCCAATGCCATCGAAATGAGTTCAATCGGTGTTCGTTTGGGTCGGTTTTAGAGTTTTTAAAAATCCTTTTTAGCCTTCTTAAGCAAAATAGACTTTTTATTTGACCATTGCCCTATATATATACACTAACGAAAAGTTATACAAAGGGACATAAATATAAAATTATTTCCTTTAAGCCAAGAGTATGAAACTCAACAAGGATGTGTGAGTATCTTATTTTTACAACCCAAAAGTCGTCTCTACAATATAAAAATTGCCAACTTTATACTTTAACGTGAAAAACAAAGTTATCAGTAACAATCATTTTTGATTTAGCTGAAAGGACCACTAGTTTACGATCTAATCTGAGTAGCATGAGACTTGTGGAATCAACAAGGACCATCTCGCAAAAGCTAAAGGAATGAAATACAAGGAAATAGAGACTTTAATGTGGGGTATGCAATAAAGAAAGAAGGATTTTTTAAGAAAACGTACATGAAACACCATTTTTAATTTCATAATAACCGATTAACTCATAAAACTTGATTTTTTTAAAAAAAAAACAGGTTATAAATAGATACAAATATACAATCAGTTTTTATTATATCACCGTGAAAATTTATTTAATTAACAAGTCGAAATGAAAAGAATAAAAAATAATCCCAAAAGCAAGACAAATTATAAGCATCATATGCCATAATAAACTAAAAGTTTAGATCCATATCATCATCAACATAACATGTAGCTATTACCATATAAATCAACTTATCATCTATACCACCACCGGTCCACCATAGTGTTCATTTTTGTTAGCAAAAACCAAGTAAACCAAAACCAAAATATAACCAATTTTCAAATCATAAAACGGTGGTCGTTAATCACCCTTAATCCCACCCACTAGCAATCACCGATTCATATCCTCCTCCACCACCCCCACCACCATAAGAGTCAGAAAAATCAGCAGCCACAGGAGGCTGAGTAGCATAGTAATCATAGCCACCATAATCTTCATTTTCTTGCGAATCATTATTTTTACTCCTGAAATCACGACCACCGAACTTGCTAGAACTACGACGACAATCACGAGAGGACGAATTGCTTTCAGCATACTGATTAAGCCAGTCCGGTGCTTCTTGATGAGCTTCTTTCATGAGCTCAAAAATGGGTTTAGCAACAATTGAATTCTTAGCATTGAAAAAAGCAGTTGCTAGTCCAGATTTACCAGCCCGGCCCGTTCTCCCTATTCTGTGAACATAGCTGTCGATGTCACGTGGCAGATCAAAATTTATCACATGGGCGACCCGAGGAATATCTAGCCCTCTTGAAGCAACATCAGTAGCTACTAAAATTGGAGTCGCGCCATTTTTGAAAGAAGCTAGAGCTCTCTCCCTTTCCTGTAGTAATTGAGCATACAAAAACAAGTTTATTTGCAATTTAATAATCTTGAATCTTTGTAAGATAATAAGTGATCTTACATATTGCACTTTGTCCCCATGAATTGCAGCAGCAGGAAAACCAACCCTGCATAGCCAATTTTCTAAAGAATCTGCGTTTCGTTTGGTCTCCACAAATATTAAAGTCAAAGCATTCTGAATCAAGTTTTAAAAAAAAAAACAGATTATACAAACGAATTAAACAAATTTAGCGGAAAGCTGAACTGGATTGTGTGTGTATACCTTCCCCAAATTCCCTTTTGCTTTTTCATCATGAAGAAGATTTCTTAAGTATTCCCTTTTCTCAAAATCCTCAACAAACACAATCTTCTGAATTATTAAATCAGTACTTGAACCAACACGTCCAACCGAAAGAAATATGTAATTTTTAAGAAAATCAGACGCCATCCTCTGCAATTAAAGTATAATTACATCAGCCTATAGCTATTTAATTATGTTAATCATAGATTTTCAAATAATTCATGTCACACTAACTTGAATCTCAATTGGGAAAGTAGCACTAAAAAGCATTGTTTGTCTAGAAGCAGGCGGAGGCATGTCTAAACGCTCGACAATCTTTCTGATTTGGGGCTCAAAACCCATATCCAGCATACGGTCAGCTTCATCTAAAGCTAAATACTTGATTTTTTGAAGTGAAATTTTTGATCTTTCAATCAAATCTGTTAATCTTCCTGGAGTAGCAACCAAAATGTCCACACCCCTTTCTAAACTCCTTAACTAAATCACCATAAACGGATTATAATATCCATAATCATGATTAGCATATTCAAGAAATAAAGGGTTTGAATATTTGAACTAATATGTAAAGAACAAACCTGAGTATATACTGGTGCACCTCCATATACAACAGCAACTTTCACATTAGTTTGAAAGCAGAATTTCTTAGCTTCTTCAAAAATCTAATGAGATAATGTTTAAAATTTGATGATCACAGCATAGGTCAAATGGTAGCAAAATGAACATCATATGAACAATATGATATTATAATTATATAAGCAAAAATCTAGATACTCATGAAGAAGAAACTTAATCATTGATATAAATGTCCAAATAGCTAATTTGCTCACGGCTCGAACGTTACAGGCGCAGTTTGTAAACAAGCTAATGGTTGGCTGGCTCGTTGGGCTCATTCAGATTAACCCAGTTTTTGATATTTTACAGCCCATGTTATAAGAGATATGCACCTTCTTAGGCCCGACTCTTCGGCACCATTCACATAAATTCTAACAATCTAACCAAATCAAACCAAGCCAAAACCAAACTCAGCCAAACTACTTTTAAAAACAAAGTCAACCTGGGCTTGAGATCAAGTTTTCAGCTAAATTTAAAATTTAAGCAGAGCTCAAGCTAGCCCAGCCCCGACTATGACCCATTCATGAATATCCCTAATCTTTCACCTAAAAACACAAAATGTATAAAGACTACCAACAAAAAAGAACAATATAAACCATGAAATGAACATAAACATTAGAATAATTTTATTTTTATAAAAGAGCAACATTAGAACAAATTAGATCTAAAAATGCAGCAAAATGAACCCATGTAATGAATCAATAATAGTATCATAATAATCAACCATAAAATTCAAAATATAAGAAACAACAATGAAAAATGAAACGAAATAATAAATAATTTATAACATCAAATGGGAAACAATATTCACCTGACAGCACAGCTCTCTCGTCGGAGACAGGATCAGAGCAAGTGGGTACGCCACCGACTCCCTCCGTCCGTACGTCGCCGGAGACTTCGTTTTCAAAACCCCAGCAATGATCGGAAAACAAAACGCCGCCGTTTTACCGGACCCTGTCTGCGCACACGCCATCAAATCACGTCCGGCTAAAGCTACCGGAATAGCATGACGCTGTATCGGCGTCGGCTTCACGTACTTGCACCGATTTCTAATATTGTCGTTCAAGACTTCACCCAGATCAATCTCAGCAAACGTGTTTACGGGTTTGGGTACATCTGAACCCGTAATCTCCACGGGTATATCTTCATACGCATCAAAATTAATCCCCATACCCGTGTTTTGACTGTTTTCTTCTTCAACAAGTTTCAGCTCGCTAAACCTGTCTGAAAGAGTATGATACTGATTAGGGTTCCTCTCGTATCCCGGTGCTACCCCACGGCCATCCATTCTACCACCGGAGCTCCGGCCACGGCCACGGCCACGAGATAATCCACGATCGTTTGCAGTGTAACGTTCAGGTTGATCGGGAATGTACGTATCTCTTAGATGAGGTGGGAGGTAGTTTGGTCGACCCGTTTGACGAGCGGGTTTTTGAGTCATCTCTGCGTATGTATCGGAGAAGTAAGAGTACGACATGATGAGGTTAAAATGAAATGAAGATGAATTGTTGAATGCTGGATGATTATGGAGATATTTAAAGAAGAAGATGAAGAGATTGATGGGAGAAATAAAGGGTTTTGTAGGTCTTAAAAACCCTAATTTAGGGAGAAAATGATGGGTTGGTTTTCATGGCGGTGACGATGGAGTGAGTTGTCAGAAGCAATAACGGCCAGCAACTGCAGTGGTGGTCGGAGTGCTGTGCTGGCCGGAGGGAGTGGTGAAGTTGTGTCGGAGAAGATGAAAAGGCTGACCGAATTGTGGCAGTGAGTATGATCGCTTGTAGACTCAATTTCTCATATATTTAAATTTAAAATAAAATTACATCTTTCTAATGAAATCTAACGCTTCATAAATAATATTTTTATTAAATTAAACAAAGATTTCAATTTCTATATTTTAAACTTACATCATAGATGATATGTTAATTGTATTAATATAAAATAACTTTTATCACCTATTACTTTGAATATATATATTAAAAATACTATTAAAATGGTAATTTTTAAATTCATTTTAGTTTGTTTTTAACCTTTGTATAAAAATAGATTTTTTTTTATTTATATTATTTCAGTCATAATATTATTATATATATATTAAAAAGAAAATGCTATAATACTAATTTTTAAATTGATTTTCGGTTTACCCTCAACTTTTGTATAAGAATAATAGACTTTTATCTAATTTTGTGACAAAAATCTAATTTTGGATGCAAACTTTTGTTTTTTTTTAGTTTTGTCGTAAAAGTTTAAGTACTATAATTTAGTTATAAAAATTTCATAATGTTTTATTATATTTGTTTTAGGTTTTCTTTTATTAACATTATGTTTATTATTACGCTTGCGTTTGTGTTTTGGGTTTTCTACATACATTCTTACAACATGATACGTTTTTGAGTTTTACAACGAATTGACAATTTTTTTGTGACAAAATATGACTTTTATGACATAGTAGATATTCAAGGTTTTAGCGGAATACCACTTTTACTGTGGAATAAGATTATAGGTTTAATGACATAGTCACATCCGCTGTGACGTGTTTTTTATGTTTTGGTGTTCAAGATCGTGATGTCGCAGATAGCCAGTTTGAGGTTATATACGTCCAAATTTTTTTAAATGTTGTTTAGGATCTTTTATAAGTGCATTAATTGTTGTGACCTACGTTTCAATTCGGGCTTCTTAATGCCCTAATGTTTTACATCAAAATAATAGAACATGTTTTAGTGCATGTGTCTTAACATTTGGGATCGTAACAGGGTTTTTGTCGCAACGCAAAGGAAGGAATCTAGTATATAATATATAATATAACAATAATAATATCTTATATGACATCTTTCTATTATATTTATGTCATAATAAATATTTTTTGTCATGTGGTATTTTTAGGCTATCAATATGATATAGTTAATAAATTTAAAAATATATTTCATTTATTATAATTAAGTCAAACTTCTAAATATAAAAAAAAAACTAATATTCAATTTATTTAAATATTAATAAAATGACATTTATTCTAAACTTTCCATTTTCAATCAATAATTTCAAAAATTTAAAGTTTACAAAATTCATTTTGTTAAAAAAGTTATTAGAAAATTATTCTATGTACTTTTCTTTTCTTTTTTTAATGTTAAAAATTTTACATTATTTGTACATTTATTGTTTATCAATATTTGCTTTGAAATGTTTATTTTTTATACAATTATGTGTGATACATATGTAAACAAATGGGTTAATTAATTAACAAATAATCACATCATCATTTATAGTTTTTTTAATTTCTTGCTATTAATTTTATTAACGTCGTCATTTTCTTCTATTTTATTTTCAGAAATATGTCAATAAAGCGTTTTCTTGCTAGATGATCGAAATTTAGTCTTGTTCTTATAGTCGTCCGAGTACAATAGGAGTGTCAAAAGAATCGGTAGCGATAGAAACGACAAAGAAACAAATGTATTATAAATCAAGATAAAAACCCAAAAATAAAAATAAAACATAATAAAACCTCAAAAAGTAGCTAGTGTCAAAAGAATCACTTAGGCCACATCACTTTTTTAACATGATTTTTGCATCGATAGTTTATTTAATAAATATTCTTTTTTATATTTTCCTTCCTTTATTTTTTACAGAAAAGAAAGAAAAACGTAATATATTTAATAATTATATATCTAAGATGATATTGAAATCTTCAAACTAAATTAAAGTTGGATTTTTTTTAATTTATAATACATAATTTGATACATTATATTAAACATATTTGCAACCTATTGTAATATTTACCAACCATATAATCTGTTAAGTATAAAATAGATGTAAGTAATAAAAAAGTTATTCCCTATAAACTACTCTCTACTAGTTTACTATATATTTTATTACTAACTCTTTGCACGTATAATTCATACAAGTTGATAAATATTCACTTTCTTCTATTATAAAACTATGTTAGTATCACGTGTACGGATTAAATAAATATATATAACGAATAATTATCAATGAAAATTTAGAAAATATAAGATGATTTTTAATATAAAATACAATTAAAATTTCGTATGATTTAATATTTTAAGTATTAAAATAATAATATTATTTCTTTAATCACTAACTTTTTTTGTAGTTTGTTTTTCTTTAAACGTTGTGTTTCAAATAATTGTTTTTGAAAATTTTATAATGTATAATAATTTTTTATAAAAAAGTGTGTTTTAATATTAGTATATTTTAATGTATTAAAAAATCTTTTTTATTTTAAAAATGTATAAAAAAGTATATTTAATATTTAATATTATTATTTATTATTAGATGTATTTAATAAGATAAAGCGACAAAATTAAGGTTGAGAATCTATAAAAACATGCCATGTGCCACTAAAACCTTTACTTGATAAAAACATTTATTTATTAGTATAAGTAGATTAATTTTATTATGTATTTCTTAAATTCATTTAATAATCATCTAATTTTATATATCATTAATTTTATTATGTATTTCTTAAATTCATTTAATTATCATCTAATTTTATATATCGATTCTTAGGTAACTGCTAAGGACCAAAAATATGTACTTGTTATAATTTATCGGTCAAATAAGATAATGCCTGAATTAATATCTTAATGGTTAAGATACATCTCTATAAAGGTAAAAGGTTTAAATGCTATTAGGGGCCACCTTTAAAAAAATGATAAAAATAATAAAAAATAAAAAATAAACTAGACGAGTGTGTATTTTATGTTTTAATAAAAACTATGGTGAAACCCGCGCTTCGCGGCGGTAATCGGGCCAATTGATAATAAAGTTCCAACATAAATGTTTACCGTTGTAAAAATGAGCATTGGAAAAATGAAAACGAATCTATAAACACCAAATAAAAAATCCGAAGATATTTAAAAAAACATTTATACCCGCGCTTCGTGGCTTTAATCGGGCCAATTGATAATAAATGCAAGACTTGAACCAGATTTAAAAAAAATTATACCCGCACTTCGCGGCATTAATCGGCCAATTAATAATAAATGCAAGACTCGAACCATATTAAAAAAAAAGAATTTATACCCACACTTTGCGGCGTTAATCGGACCAATTGATAATAAAAGCAAGACTCCAAGTAGATTAAAAATATATATATACCCACGCTTCGCGGCGTTAATCGGGGCCAATTGATAATAAAAGCAAGACTCCAAGCAAATTAAAAATATATATACCCACGCTTCGCGGCGTTAATCGTTGCAATTGATAAGAAATATAAGACTCAAAACAGATTAAGAAAAAGAATTACAATCGTAGCAGCGTCGGATCCTTACAAAAAAAAATAGTAATCGGGTCAATTGATAATAAAGTTCTGACATAAATGTTTACCATGTAAAAATGAGCATTGGAAACATAAAAACGAATCTATAAACACCAAATAAAAAAGTCCGAATATATTTAAAAAACATTTATACCCGCGCTTCGTGGCTTTAATCGGGCCAATTAATAATAAATGCAAGACTTGAATCAGATTTAAAAAAAATTATAATCACGCTTTGCGACGTTAATCGGGTCAATTGATAATAAATGCAAGACTCGAACCAGATAAAAAAAAAGAAAACAAAATTGGCCCTTTTTTTTGACTTTTGTAAAAAAAAAAAAAAAAAAAAAAAAAAAAAAAAAAAAAACTCATTTACCACTGTTCACCTTACTTGTAAATGTATGTGTTTTAATTTGATACGGAAATTAATAATTAGCTATTACAATGTCATCTTTTGTTTAAGCATAAATTTATTCATTGAAAAATATACGATGAATTTAGGGTTGTTCATGAGCCGAACCGAACCGAGCGAGGGTATGCTCGTGCTCGGCTCGTTTTCAAACCAAGCGGTCGGCTTGACTCAGTAGTAATAATTTTAAGTAATGACAATTTTTTTTCAAAACATAATCCAAGGAGTTTATGTTGGAACACTTAAAACATAGGGAAAATTGCCAAAATAATCATTGTTGACCACATGTTTACCAAAATAATCACACAGATTCCGGCGTCTAAGACGCTCATTTAGACGTCCCTTTAGACGCCCATTTTGTGTACTTTTTTACAACATACGGGCCCACATGTCGGCGGCTTTGTCGGGGTGTCTAAGACTCCTTTTCTACCGGCGTCTTAGACGCCGACTTAGACGCCCCTTTAGACGCCCTTTTCCTGTTTAAGACTCCTTTTCTACCGGCGTCTAAAGGCGTCTAAGTCGGCGTCTAAGACGCCGGTTGAAAATGAGTCTTAGACACCCCGACAAAGCCGCCGACATGTGGGCCCGTATGTTCAAAAAAGTACACAAAATGGGCGTCTAAGTTGGCGTCTAAATGGGCGTCTTAGACGCCCGTAGAAAAGTAGTCTTAGACACCCCGACAAAGCCGCCGACATGTGGGCCCGTATGTTGTAAAAAAGTACACAAAAGGGGCGTATAAAGGGGCGTCTAAATGGGAGTCTTAGACGCCGGAGATCATTTTGGTAATTTTTTGGTCAACATTGATCAAATTGGTAATTTTCCCTAAAACATAATATGGCCTACTCATTTATTTAACTTTCACATATTGACATATTAGTCCCTATACTTTATATTACAATATTTGATGAAAATATAATAAAGTATATAAGGGTGATTTCCCTTGGTTGTTGTACGCATTCTCATATTACAAATCAGAGAAGAATACAAACACCCATAAGATTTTTTGTATGTCTCTGTTGAGAGTACTCATTCCATCAAAAGAACAACATAATGGGAATCAAATCATGGCATCTTCTTTTTCATCACTAATATCAATTCCATCAAGTAAGTATTATGTGTAATATATATGTGTTTCATCGATCAACTATTCAGATTCCTACAACATCTCCTTTTACTATGGGAGCAACTGATGGTGAGCAATGTTGCATGTTGTAGCGAGTTAAAACACGGTTAATAAAGCTTTCTGAGACAGACATAGTGTTCTACTTGCTCTGTCTCGATGTATTTCAATACATATGACATAAGAGGCTTCACCGAGATCTTTAATATCAAAATTAGACGATAATAATCGTTTTGATTCATGCAACAAATCTAAACTATTACTTGCCAATAGAATGTCATCTACATATAGGACAAGTATAGCAAACTTGCTCCCACTCATTTTGAGATAGGTGCATTGATCAACTTGGTTCTTAACAAAACCATGCCTTTTCATAACTTCATCAAATTTTAAGTACCATTGACGAGATGCTTGTTTTAGCCCATATATAGACTTCTTTAGTTTGCAAACTAGAAGTTTTTTTTTCAATGTCCAAAAGCTAAGGTAGAAAGAGAATGATGAAATTGATTTCTTATGCATCTGTTGTTGGGAGTATAATGTATGCTAATGTATTGTAACAACCAGTTTAAACAATCGATTAGGTTTGAAATAATCATTAATAGAATGATTGTAATTGTTACAAATTGAAAATATGCGAGAAATCATGAACGTGGGAGAAAACCATGCGCGAAACGGAGTTTTGGATTCTCCGGAATCGCAAAACAAAGAAAATACAAAAGTATCAAAGTCAAAGGAGCCAGGCGGTACGCCTAGCGCCAAGAGCCCATGTTAGGCGGTGCGCGCGGGAAGAAAAAAATATCTGGGAAACCTGGTCTCGAGCGGTACGCCTGAGGCCAAACGTCCACGCGGGGAGGTACGCCTGGTGTACATCGGTTTGGCAGATTTCTTATCTTATCAGGATTTTATGAAAAATTTTATTTTTTCATTCCTTCGAATTCAGACGCCCCAAACTCAATATCTGGTTGATTTTGATCATTCTAATCTTGATTTAGAGCTACAGGATCACCCAGATTAAGCTGAAGATTGATGCTACGTTATCAGATCCTTGTATTGCAACCAAAAATCCGTTCGAAAGGGTAATGATTCGATCTCTCCTACTGGTTTGATAGTGTATTGATTAAATCTAGTTTTTAAACATAATACAATGATTATTGTGATTTATTATTTCCTAGATGAAAGCTAGGAATAATTAGATACGAAGAACTTGATATTTAACGGTGAAATCTTTGTTGTAAGCCGTTATAATGTCCAGTTATCATGAAATCCATATCATTGTGTTTGATAGCTAGTAGGATGATCAAATCATGGTTTTGAATGAGATATGCATCAATTTTGACTAATCTTATATAAAAGTAATGAATTGGTGAGTCTAGAATTTAAAAAGGAGGATGATTGGTGTTTAAACATCACCAAGATTAGTCAAATTAATGGGTGCATGTCAAGTATTTAATTAAACGCTTGAGAACTGAAAGTCAAGCATTTTGACATAAATATAATGGGTAAAATGGTAAACTTGACTTATGAACACCACATAATGAGTAATGAGATTCAAATGAGTTTGAATCAATATGTATAGGTGTTGTGTGTATTGAAGCTAGTTGTATATATGTGAATACAACTAGGTGTTGGTGGTGGAAGTCAAGAGACAAGTCACAGAAGTAGGGAAGAGATTGTAGGAAGTTGTGACAATCTGGCAATTTCAAGTTAACTCCGTTAACCGAAAACTATCAGAAAAGCCATGAAATCACATAAAATCAAACTAGAGGGGTTGCAACTGATCAAAATCAATCTTTGAATGCTAAAACTTCAAGGATTAAAGTTGCAAATTGTGACACCCCGTAATTTCCAGGTCAGCAACCTATTTATTTAAATGTTTATTTAAATGCATTATGTACACGTGGCACTAGAATTAGATT
Organism: Mikania micrantha; assembly: GCA_009363875.1. Taxonomy (NCBI): domain Eukaryota; kingdom Viridiplantae; phylum Streptophyta; class Magnoliopsida; order Asterales; family Asteraceae; genus Mikania; species Mikania micrantha. The sequence continues at coordinate 12,508,082 of CM018682.1, forward strand.
AATTTAGCGTGACACGTGGCACGACAGTACGAACACTGACACATGACAAGATAATTCGTGGAATTATCGGCAAACAGCACACGCGAGTCAAAACACACGAACGTTGGTGAACGTATAGCACATTGTGTAGCACAACACTCGAAACCTCACGGAACACTCACACTTTGAACTTGGAAGTTCAAACGAGGCCAAACGATAGTTCGTAGACGTGAGAACGGCGACGAACGGATCAAACCCACTAAAATGGGCCTATTGGGCTCACCAGGGAATCTGTCGCGCTACGCGACGGTCCACATGACACTGTCGCGATACGCGACAAGTGGCGGGGGAAATTTGAACGCGGAACATCCTCGCGCTACGCGAGGGGAACTCTTGAACCTGTCGCGCTACGCGAGGAGACCCAGTTCGCAGAATCTTTATTTAACCAAGATGTAATCATCACCAGCCAACCTAGCCTCTCATTTCCGATTCCAAGACACTCAAACTCGTCTCCTTCACCTGCAAATCACCATTTTCATCAGCTGGAAGCCATTGTTGAGGAGATTGAAGCTCAAGAACATTGAAGCAAGCCTCCTAGACCACCACCCATCACCACCATCTTCTTATTCGTTGAGGAACCTGCTGTCCAGAAGCTCTTAGAAGCCTTCTAGCTCGATTTTATCATCATCTCAGCCTTCTTGGAGCCTTAGAAGGTAGTATTTACATTCCTCCATGGCTAGAACGTCCATTTCTCACCACCACACGCACATGCATGTGTTAAAAACCACATGCAAGCACCCATGGCTCACATGCACGAATTTATAATATGGGTTTGTTGATTTTAAGATGATTTATGATGATCTAACATGATTAGAATGCATTTGGTGATGATCTATGATGATGTGTATGTAAGGATTTCATGTTTTGTTCATAAAGTGTTGAATGATGGCCATGCATGCATGATCCATGATGGTAGGAATGATCTTGAGTATGTTGATATGCTTATTGATAATGTTAGAAGGATTACTCATGGTTGGATTTGTTTAAAATGATCAAAATGTTGATTTTTAGTAATCTTTCCATTATTAGTAACTTTTAGTTGCAAAATGATTGTTGGAGATGGATTCATGAACATGCAAGTATGTGGAATTGCTATTTGGGTAATATTATGATGATTAGAAGTTTAGGAATGGGATTTGGAACTTGATTGTGGTCACAAATGATAACTTACTATATTTAGTAACTTTTTGAGACAATATATTGCTAGATGATAAATTTGGTTATGTATACATGATGTAATGATGCTAGATGATGTATTAAGATGATTCATGATATGAAAATAGGTTTAGAAATGTTAAATGGTCATTTTTATGCAAAAACCACAAAGTTACTATTTTTAGTAACTTTATTTTTACAAAAACCGATTTGTCAACTTGTTGTATTATTTGAGCATGCTAAATGACTTAATATGTTATAACATGATGTTTAGATGCTAAGTTAGATGGTTTCCGATGTCACGTATGCTAAAAATGGAAACTTTCCATTTTAGGAAACTTTTGTGCACTAACATGTTATAAACGGCATATATGAACTTGTATGATAATGTGCTATGTGTTAACATGACCCCGTAGGACTATTGAACATGCTAGAACTATAAAACCGTCATGCTTTGTGAACTTTCTAAAAATGGAAACTTACTATAACTAGTAAGTTGTCCATAAACGCAACCTACGCGTTTTGCACACGACAAACACTTACACGATTGCTACACGAGTCACAAACCGTCACACGGTTCACCAACGGGTCGTTGACTTGACACGGTCAACTTTGGTCAAACACGGTCAACTTTGGTCAAACACGGTCAACTTTGGTCAAACACGGTCAACTTCGGTCAAACATGGTCAAACACGGTCAATGTGGACCAACACGAGCAAACACGGTCATTGTGGACCGACACGGACAAACATGAACAACCAAGGGTTGTTGGACACAAACACGAGCACTAACATTAGCACGGTCACTTACACGAACTCACGTACGATCTACGATATAGGTTGCCGGTGACCGACGTGCTACACGACAACTCGGGAGCTTACGCTTACATACATTCGTTTCACTAAGGTGAGTTTACGGCCCCTCTTTACTCTTTTCAAACGCTTTTAAATAGGGGGAGAATACTAGTTGCATCGAGTCAAACATTATTGCTATTACAAACATTTTTGTGTATGCTGGTTTATTGGACAAACATTAAGTGTTGAACTCGTTACAAGCCCTCACAAAGTCTTACCGTTAATGTACAAACAACGTGGTAGATTTGGATGGATCCATTAGGGAATGACTAACCCCACGGGGCACCATGTTGACTGAGTGTCATAACCCGTGCAAATTCTGACCTAACTTGCTATGTATACGAGGCATAGCGGAGGCAAGAGCAAACAAGTCTAGTTCGGTAGTGACGCACTGACACTTTGGGCCTAGGGCTCGGTACTAACATTGATAAACAGCATGACACACTTTTATTACTATATGTATATCAAAACCTGTGAACTCACCAACCATTGTGTTGACACTTTTTAAACTTGTATTCTCAGGTAACTAGCATGACAGGCTCGTGGAGCAGGAAAGCACATAGGGGACATGAGCATAGGGTCCCGCATGCATTTGTTTTCGTGTCTTTTGAAAACAATTTGACTTTATCTTATTTAAAACGTTGTTGTATTAAACTACTTACAATTTCCGCTGTGTAAACAATCATTTTCCGCTGCATGTTATGACTTATTTATTCCGCTGCAATACTACTTTATTTTCGCTGCAAACTATTTTATCAAGTGTATGTGTCAAACTTGGATTTGTAAACGCATATAGAGGTGTTCTATATGACCTTGAGCTGTGATTCTGGACACGTCACATCCACGTGGACATACGCCACGAGTGGGAAATTGGGGGTGTGACAGACTGGTATCAGAGCCTTGGTTATAGAGAACTAGGTTTGCATATAGTAAGCTTAGACTATAGCCATTGCTCAACTTTAGACACTACACGTAGAACTTGCACATTGATGATGTTTTTGCTTATATTGAACTATTGCTTACTAACTTAAAACTTACAGGATGGCCAACAATGACAGTACCGGCAGGAACGCAGACCGACACCCGACCACAGATGATTTGGCGGCAGAGAGTCGGCGACGGATCGACGACATAGTATCACAGGTTGACGCCGAGATGGACCGGCGGGCGAGGGACGCAGCACGGGCCAGATATTGGGGATGGCTTCCCACCATACTCCAGAGTTGGATCGTCGAGGAGAGAGTACCTCCATATCGATATCCCGGCGACACCACTCCAGGACACCGACTACCACCGTTCGGAGTGCCGATGGAGCAGGCCTTCGCGGCACATGTTGCTTGCACACGACGGGAAGTCTGGAGGGGTAGGGAGCTAACAGACGAGGTCCGAGTTCTTCGCGAGAAGAGCGATCGATTGGAGAGGCAGAACGAGAGACTGGAGGAGCGCAACAACAGACTGGAAGCCCAGATGGAGGCTCTACGACTCCAAATGTCCCAACTACTGACCGAGCATGGACAGGTCGTCGATGTCGTGCAGGAACACGACGTGCGTATCACCGAGAATCGGACGGACATCACCGAGACTCAGGCCATGGTGCAGGCCAGTGATGCCATGCTTAATGCATGGGCTGCACAGTTTATTGAGGAGCCACCTCAGGAGGATGGTCCTGAATTCGAGGCCGAGGACCTCGAAGATGAGGACCTCGATGAGGATCCTAATGAGGATCCGGAGGAGGATGAAGAAGACGGGGACGCTGCTAGCGATATTTCGCATGTTTCCATGGATTCTGACTAGTGGACTGTTGTATTTTGTACTTTCTTTATTTTAGCCTAGACGAGCGGGATGTGCTCGAAGAACTTATTATGTATTTCCTTTTGAAATTATTGTACTTCCAACTTATTATTAATGAGAATTATGCTTTGTCTTACTTATTACATATTGACCATGATTGCTTTGACTTGACAACTAACATGACATATGATCTGACTTCCGACACAACATCTGACTAACATCCTGACTTACTAACATTCTATCCCTTCCGTATAGAAAATATCTATGGCGGGAAGAGGACCACATGCACGCCCTCCTAGACGAACACTGGACGCAGCCGTCATTAAGATGATGGTTGACAGACGGGTTAACAAGATACTGGCAGAGCACGAGGCACACCGCCTTGCTAGTGAAACCAGTGGCTCGAACAACGGTACTAACCCTCGCCTAACATGACTAACATAGTATAGCTAACACGCTCTGACCTACGACATTGGTTTCTGACTGACAGGATCACAAGGCAACAACAACAAAGGATGTTCTTTTAAATCCTTCCTGAACTGCCACCCACACAAATTCAAGGGGACTGAGGGAGCCGTGGGAATGCTCCGCTGGGTGGAGAAAGTGGAGTCTGTATTCGCCATGTGCGAATGTACTGAAGAGAACCGGGTGAAGTTCGCAACTGGTACACTGGAAGGACCAGCACTCACATGGTGGAATACCCATGTACAAACCCTGGGGTTGGACGGTGCCAACTCCATGCCATGGGCTGATTTCACCCGACTACTGCAAGAGGAATACTGTCCTCGTGATGAGATCAGAAAGCTAGAGGCTGAGTTCTGGGTACTGAAGATGGTGGGCTCTGAGATCGAGCAATACTGTACCCGATTCCATGAGCTGTGTAAGCTATGTCCGGCTATGGTGACGCCGGAGTACAAGAAAATCGAGCAGTTCATCAGTGGGCTGCCCGAACAAATTCAGAGCATGGTGACTGCGTCTGACCTCACCACTATCCAACCTCTGATCAGGCTGGCTCATAAACTGACTGACCAAGCTGTAGCTCAGGGCAAGCTACCAAAACGAGGCGAGCATGTGAAGCCTCAAGAAAGCCAGAAGAGGAAGTGGGAACCCAGCCACCACCAATCTCATCAACCTCAACAACAACAAAGATCTGCACCAGCCAGAGCCTTTACTGCCACCCAACCCGACGACAAGGGGAAGGGTGTGTACCAAGGGAAATACCCCTTGTGTAACCGATGCTCTTATCACCACTTCGGGCAATGCGAACGATATCGTTGCTTGAAGTGTGGACGACATGGCCACATGGCCAAAGACTGCAGATCCAAATTTCCCAGTAACAACAACCCTAACCACAACCAGAACAACAACCAGAACACCTCCAGAGGGTGTTATGAATGTGGAAGACCAGGCCACATGAGGAGGGATTGCCCTCAATTGAAGAAGGCCGGAGGAGGAGCGGCCAAAGGAAGAGCATTTGTGATTGGCTCGGGAGAAGCCAAGGATGACCCAAACATCGTAACCGGTACGTTTCTTTTAAATAATGTCTATGCTAGCATATTATTTGATACCGGTGCCGATAGGAGCTTTATATCTAGTGAGTTTAGCAAATTACTAGATATTACCCCAACGCCACTAGACTACAAGTATACTGTAGAGTTAGCTGACGGCAAACTGATTGAAACACAACACATCTTCCGAGGATGCGTCATGGTTTTGGCGAATCACGAACTCGAAATCGATTTGATGCCGGTGACTCTCGGAAGCTTTGATGTAGTCGTAGGAATGGATTGGTTATCCACTAACCAGGCCGAGATCGTATGCAACGAGAAGATCGTACGAGTGACGTTGCAGAACGGAGAACAGATCTCGATTCAAGGGGAAAGACGGGGAGTACCTCTGAACATCATGTCATGCATGAAGGCGAACAAGTACCTGCAAAAGGGATACACTGCCATACTAGCCCTCATCGCAGAACAACCGAAGAAGGAGAGGAAGATTGAGGACATCGCCGTAGTCTGCGATTTTCCCGAAGTATTTCCCGAGGATCTACCTGGACTACCTCCGAAACGACAAGTCGAGTTCCAGATAGACCTTACACCTGGAGCAGCACCGATTGCCAAAGCTCCATACCGACTAGCACCAACGGAGATGCAGGAACTGTCTAACCAGTTACAAGAGCTGTTAGACAAGGGATTCATCAGACCGAGCTTCTCACCTTGGGGAGCACCGGTCTTGTTCGTAAAGAAGAAAGACGGATCATTCCGTATGTGTATCGACTACAGAGAGCTGAACAAGGTGACGATCAAGAATCGATATCCCTTACCGCGAATAGACGATCTGTTTGACCAGTTGCAAGGGTCAAGCTACTATTCGAAGATCGATTTAAGATCGGGTTACCACCAACTAAGGATACAGGAAAACGATATCCCTAAGACTGCCTTTAGAACCCGATACGGACACTACGAATTCTTGGTTATGCCCTTTGGACTGACCAACGCACCAGCCGTATTCATGGATCTCATGAATAGAGTGTGTAAACCTTACCTGGACAAATTCGTGATAGTGTTCATCGACGACATCCTGATTTATTCAAAGGATCGGGAGGAGCATGCCGAACATCTAAGGTTAGTCTTGGAACTACTGAAGAAAGAGCAACTGTACGCGAAATTTTCAAAATGCGACTTTTGGATTCGCGAAGTCCAATTCCTTGGACACGTGGTTAATGAGCAGGGAATTCACGTAGACCCAGCTAAGATCGAAGCCATTAAGAACTGGGAAGCACCCAAGACTCCAACTGAGGTGCGACAATTCCTAGGTCTGGCCGGGTACTACCGAAGATTCATTGAAGGATTCTCGAAGATCGCTCAATCACTGACATCCCTGACCCATAAAGACAAAAAGTTCGATTGGGGAGACAAACAAGAAGCTGCTTTCAACCTGTTGAAACAGAAACTATGCACTGCACCCATCCTATCCCTACCGGAAGGATGTGATGACTTCGTGGTGTATTGCGACGCTTCGAAACAAGGACTCGGTTGCGTGCTGATGCAACGCGAGAAAGTGATAGCATACGCTTCACGTCAACTGAAGGTGCATGAGAAGAACTACACGACTCATGACCTTGAGTTGGGAGCCGTGGTGTTTGCCTTGAAGATCTGGCGACACTACTTGTACGGCACGAAATGTACAATCTTTACCGATCATAAGAGCCTACAACACATCTTCGACCAGAAAGAGTTGAACATGAGACAACGAAGATGGGTTGAACTCATAGGTGATTATGATTGCGCCATCAAGTATCATCCCGGTAAAGCCAACGTAGTGGCCGACGCGTTGAGCCGAAAAGAAACAACAAAACGCGTGCGCGCACTACAACTTACGATCCATTCCGAACTGCCGAATCAAATTCGGATAGCACAACAGGAAGCTCTGAAAACTGAAAACCTCACTCTTGAAGCCATGCGTGGCATGGATAAGCAAATAAAGGCAAAAGACGACGGAGCTTACTACTTAATGGATCGAATCTGGATTCCACGCTACGGAGGATTGAGAGAAGTAGTGATGGATGAAGCTCACAAGAGCCGGTATTCCGTACACCCAGGCTCTGATAAGATGTATCACGATTTGAAGACAACCTATTGGTGGCCCAACATGAAAGCTGAGATAGCAGCATACGTGAGTAAGTGTCTAACGTGCTCAAAAGTCAAGGTTGAGTACCAGAAGCCATCAGGGTTACTTCAACAACCGGAATTACCAATGTGGAAATGGGAACAGATTTCCATGGACTTCATCACTAAGCTGCCTAAGACGGCAAGTGGTTGCGATACCATCTGGGTTATCGTAGACCGACTGACGAAGTCTGCTCATTTCCTACCCATCAAGGAGACTGACAAGCTAGACAAACTCACCCGGATTTATTTAAAGGAAGTGGTCACTCGACATGGAGTGCCAATCTCAATCATATCTGATCGCGACAGTCGATTCACGTCTCACTTCTGGAAGTCTTTGCATAAGGCTTTGGGCACGAGATTGGACATGAGTACTGCTTACCACCCGCAGACGGACGGGCAAAGTGAGCGAACGATACAGACACTGGAAGACATGCTCCGGGCATGTGTCATTGACTTTGGTAGTAGCTGGGAATCTCATCTACCATTAGTTGAGTTCTCCTATAACAATAGCTACCACACTAGCATTCAAGCTGCACCATTCGAGGCACTTTACGGACGTAAGTGTCGATCACCCATCTGCTGGGCGGAAGTTGGAGACAGCCAACTGACTGGTCCAGAACTGGTGCACGAGACAACTGAGAAGATCGTGCAAATACGCAAACGAATGGTAGCAGCTCGGGACAGACAGAAAAGCTATGCTGACAAACGACGCAAACCGTTGGAATTCCAGGTGGGGGACAGAGTGTTACTCAAGGTCTCGCCCTGGAAAGGTGTCATTCGGTTTGGCAAACGAGGAAAGTTGAACCCTCGTTACATCGGACCTTTCGAGATTACAAACGAATAGGCCCTGTAGCCTACGAACTGAACCTGCCAGTCGAACTGAGCAGTGTACACAACGTATTCCACATCTCAAACCTCAAGAAGTGCCTATCAGATGAAACACTTGTTATTCCTCTCGAGGAAATACAAATCGACGAACAATTGAACTTTGTTGAGGAACCGGTAGAGATTATGGACCGAGAAACCAAAAAGCTCAAACTCAGCAAGATTCCAATAGTGAAAGTGCGATGGAATTCGCGACGAGGACCGGAATTCACGTGGGAACGTGAAGACCAGATGAAACAAAAGTACCCACACCTGTTCGCGGAACAGACAAACACTGGCAACACAAGTTGAATTTCGGGACGAAATTCTTTCTAACATGGGGAGGATGTGACACCCCGTAATTTCCAGGTCAGCAACCTATTTATTTAAATGTTTATTTAAATGCATTATGTACACGTGGCACTAGAATTAGATTAATTTAGCGTGACACGTGGCACGACAGTACGAACACTGACACATGACAAGATAATTCGTGGAATTATCGGCAAACAGCACACGCGAGTCAAAACACACGAACGTTGGTGAACGTATAGCACATTGTGTAGCACAACACTCGAAACCTCACGGAACACTCACACTTTGAACTTGGAAGTTCAAACGAGGCCAAACGATAGTTCGTAGACGTGAGAACGGCGACGAACGGATCAAACCCACTAAAATGGGCCTATTGGGCTCACCAGGGAATCTGTCGCGCTACGCGACGGTCCACATGACACTGTCGCGATACGCGACAAGTGGCGGGGAAATTTGAACGCGGAACATCCTCGCGCTACGCGAGGGGAACTCTTGAATCTGTCGCGCTACGCGAGGAGACCCAGTTCGCAGAATCTTTATTTAACCAAGATGTAATCATCACCAGCCAACCTAGCCTCTCATTTCCGATTCCAAGACACTCAAACTCGTCTCCTTCACCTGCAAATCACCATTTTCATCAGCTGGAAGCCATTGTTGAGGAGATTGAAGCTCAAGAACATTGAAGCAAGCCTCCTAGACCACCACCCATCACCACCATCTTCTTATTCGTTGAGGAACCTGCTGTCCAGAAGCTCTTAGAAGCCTTCTAGCTCGATTTTATCATCATCTCAGCCTTCTTGGAGCCTTAGAAGGTAGTATTTACATTCCTCCATGGCTAGAACGTCCATTTCTCACCACCACACGCACATGCATGTGTTAAAAACCACATGCAAGCACCCATGGCTCACATGCACGAATTTATAATATGGGTTTGTTGATTTTAAGATGATTTATGATGATCTAACATGATTAGAATGCATTTGGTGATGATCTATGATGATGTGTATGTAAGGATTTCATGTTTTGTTCATAAAGTGTTGAATGATGGCCATGCATGCATGATCCATGATGGTAGGAATGATCTTGAGTATGTTGATATGCTTATTGATAATGTTAGAAGGATTACTCATGGTTGGATTTGTTTAAAATGATCAAAATGTTGATTTTTAGTAATCTTTCCATTATTAGTAACTTTTAGTTGCAAAATGATTGTTGGAGATGGATTCATGAACATGCAAGTATGTGGAATTGCTATTTGGGTAATATTATGATGATTAGAAGTTTAGGAATGGGATTTGGAACTTGATTGTGGTCACAAATGATAACTTACTATATTTAGTAACTTTTTGAGACAATATATTGCTAGATGATAAATTTGGTTATGTATACATGATGTAATGATGCTAGATGATGTATTAAGATGATTCATGATATGAAAATAGGTTTAGAAATGTTAAATGGTCATTTTTATGCAAAAACCACAAAGTTACTATTTTTAGTAACTTTATTTTTACAAAAACCGATTTGTCAACTTGTTGTATTATTTGAGCATGCTAAATGACTTAATATGTTATAACATGATGTTTAGATGCTAAGTTAGATGGTTTCCGATGTCACGTATGCTAAAAATGGAAACTTTCCATTTTAGGAAACTTTTGTGCACTAACATGTTATAAACGGCATATATGAACTTGTATGATAATGTGCTATGTGTTAACATGACCCCGTAGGACTATTGAACATGCTAGAACTATAAAACCGTCATGCTTTGTGAACTTTCTAAAAATGGAAACTTACTATAACTAGTAAGTTGTCCATAAACGCAACCTACGCGTTTTGCACACGACAAACACTTACACGATTGCTACACGAGTCACAAACCGTCACACGGTTCACCAACGGGTCGTTGACTTGACACGGTCAACTTTGGTCAAACACGGTCAACTTTGGTCAAACACGGTCAACTTTGGTCAAACACGGTCAACTTCGGTCAAACATGGTCAAACACGGTCAATGTGGACCAACACGAGCAAACACGGTCATTGTGGACCGACACGGACAAACATGAACAACCAAGGGTTGTTGGACACAAACACGAGCACTAACATTAGCACGGTCACTTACACGAACTCACGTACGATCTACGATATAGGTTGCCGGTGACCGACGTGCTACACGACAACTCGGGAGCTTACGCTTACATACATTCGTTTCACTAAGGTGAGTTTACGGCCCCTCTTTACTCTTTTCAAACGCTTTTAAATAGGGGGAGAATACTAGTTGCATCGAGTCAAACATTATTGCTATTACAAACATTTTTGTGTATGCTGGTTTATTGGACAAACATTAAGTGTTGAACTCGTTACAAGCCCTCACAAAGTCTTACCGTTAATGTACAAACAACGTGGTAGATTTGGATGGATCCATTAGGGAATGACTAACCCCACGGGGCACCATGTTGACTGAGTGTCATAACCCGTGCAAATTCTGACCTAACTTGCTATGTATACGAGGCATAGCGGAGGCAAGAGCAAACAAGTCTAGTTCGGTAGTGACGCACTGACACTTTGGGCCTAGGGCTCGGTACTAACATTTGATAAACAGCATGACACACTTTTATTACTATATGTATATCAAAACCTGTGAACTCACCAACCATTGTGTTGACACTTTTTAAACTTGTATTCTCAGGTAACTAGCATGACAGGCTCGTGGAGCAGGAAAGCACATAGGGGACATGAGCATAGGGTCCCGCATGCATTTGTTTTCGTGTCTTTTGAAAACAATTTGACTTTATCTTATTTAAAACGTTGTTGTATTAAACTACTTACAATTTCCGCTGTGTAAACAATCATTTTCCGCTGCATGTTATGACTTATTTATTCCGCTGCAATACTACTTTATTTTCGCTGCAAACTATTTTATCAAGTGTATGTGTCAAACTTGGATTTGTAAACGCATATAGAGGTGTTCTATATGACCTTGAGCTGTGATTCTGGACACGTCACATCCACGTGGACATACGCCACGAGTGGGAAATTGGGGGTGTGACACAAATCAAGAAAAGTCTCAATTTTGACTTTGAGAGTCAAAATTCGGCTATAGTTGCAAACAAGAGTCTAAATTCGTATTAATTTGAGGTTAATAACCAAATTAAACTCTATAGTAACTCATTATAATGATGATTAATGGGTAATCATCCGTTATTGGCACATGATGGATCGAATTTAACTCAAATGGCAATGAAAAGTCGAAACCGTAGCATTGCCTTATCAAATTCATAGCATTCGATCATAACTCGCAAAATTTGACACTCACACACTATAATCGGTTCCCTTAGAGAGTTCTGCACACAACCCTTTGATTCCAGAAGCTCGGATTGAAGGATTTGATCGTGGGTCGGCCGAAGTTCAAGCTAGAAGTGGGTTTTTAGCAATTCGACATTAATCCACGTAAGTTTCCATTCCTACACCTTCTAAAACTGCCGACTAAGAGTACCCCTAACTCAATTTCATCCAAAAATCCGGAATGGATAATGTTCGAATTCTAGGGCTTGTTCTAAGAACCGAATTGGGGGTTTGAAGGTAAACGGATTTGAAAATCAAATTGATTTGTACAGAAAGTTTCGGAATCATGCATTTAACGAAAACCATAAGTCAATTGCATCACACAATATTGGAATTGGTGATCTCGAATTCTAGGGTTCATACTTAGAACCGAATTGAGGGATTCTTAGCAAACGTGAATTAGAATCAAATTAGATCATCTTAGTAGTTTCAGAGTATACCGATCAAGCTTAACCCCATGATGATTCATGGTTTTAATTTCGAATTGCACCAGATTGATAATTAGGATTCATAAGGAAAACGTTTTTGGGGATTTCGAATGTAACAGTCTTAAGAATTAAATTAAATGGTTCCTTAACTTTCATACAGTTTCGATTAAGACTAATACAATATCAATTTCATATTTCAATCATGAATTTTATGAGATTGGGTTTTAGGGTTCTTGAGTAAAAAAAAGAATTTGGGGAATTTGATATAAATGGACTTAGTTTTCGAATCAAACCAACCAGACATGTTCGCAATATCATTCACACTGAAAACCTATGAATTCAGAACATGTTGATCATCAATTCGATTGATTCGAAATAGGAGTTGATAAACTTGGGTTCGAATATGTTCACAACCGATTGAATGGGTTATAGTGAATGATAGTTCAAATTAGAATCACCCATATATTCGTTTGAATGATTAGAACAAAACCCCTAAGGTTTAAGAATCGAATACTGATGAATCGTGGGTCAATTGGGCATTGGTTGCTTCGGCTATAGCAAGACATAGGGGAACCCGATCGGTTTTAGTTAAAGCAATTGAAGCAGGACTTGGTTAATGAAATGTGAAGCAGTTGAGATGGTTGGGTATGTGTGTGTTGGGTTGTAGGTCTCGGGTTCGAGCCCGGTCCTCAACATTTTTTTTGGGTTTAAAACTCAATTTGATTTTTAAGCCATAACTTCTTTGTTTGAATTCCAATTTAAACCGTTCGAGTTGCGTTGGAACCGTAACGGGAATATGAACACTTTGAAATAATAAAATTCACATTTTTGATCGAAAACGAAATCGCGTATAATTACGTTTATTTAAATAAAATCCTATATGGTTTTATTTAAACGATTTTAAAGGCATGCGTACATACGTATGCACATTTCTAACACTCTAACATACGTGTGTTGACACGTATGTGATTTCAAGCATAAAACGACGTTCCGAATAACATTAGGTTATTGTTAAAACACAGGTTCTTCGTAAGAGGACTTTATACGCGAGTTCACGTGTTTGATCATTCTGCTCACTATCAAAGGTGCGTACACGGCCCCTTTCTTATTTTAACTGTTTTGGGGGAGAAAACATGTGCAACAAACACTTTTAGATACATATCACATGCATGAGTTAGCTGTCTACATTGAGTGCAAACATAGCATTACAAGTCCTTACATTTCGAACCGTTTAGTTTGCCGTAGTGCAAAGCGTGGTAGTTGGAAATAGATCTATTAGGTTTGACAAACCTCACTTGGTAGATGGGATCTACGCAAGTGTTTAACTAGCCAATTCACATTACTATTGTTTGTGCTAGACAATAGTGGCAAGGCAAAACATGCGTTAGCATGCAACAGTCAGCTTCGGTGTCGACCACTTATGTAAATAGTATAAATGACTAGCTATCATGACTATGCATGTGTGATTATGTTATCTGCAAACATTATATTCAAAGTGTTGTTTCAAACATTTGTGAATGCTTAAACCTGTGTAATGCACCAACCTTTGTGTTGACTTGATTTACATGTTTTCTCAGGACGCTAAGGTTGCACAGTCAAGCAAGCATGGACTAGGAGATCGAGTCGCATGCATATTTTATATTTCAGTTATTTGGATTTGAACATTTGAAAGTTTGTTTTGTAATTTTCAGTTTACAAACTACTATGTTTGTTTTTATTTTGAAAACGCTTCCGCAACGTAGAACTTTGAAATTACATTTTTAGACCAAAGTATGTTTTGAAATTCATATAGAGGTCTTCGTTATGTCTAATGATCTGAGATCCTGGTTTGTCACGTCCCAAACGGTATGATTCCGTTAGTTGAAAATTGGGGGTGTGACAGAAGTGACCAACCATTTAAACAAGGTAAGTTACCCAACTTACTGTAACATTGCATATAAGTAGTAGAAAGAGTCTACTTGATTTTGATGTTTAAATATTGATTGTGCATAACTTGACTAATGAAACTAATTGAATTAAAAGACCTATGAGAAGACATTTTTAGTTTCAATATGAATGTTATGCTTGAGTTGTATGCGTAATATAAATGGCATAAAAATAACAACAGTTGTGTGGATAGTTAGAGGTGCTAGCAAATGTCTTAGATGGAAAGACCGGTGATTGAACATCTTAAAACTTATATTTTTGTATGAAACCACAGTTGTGTGGATAGCTAGAGGTGCTAGCAAATGTGTTAGATGCAAGGACCGGTGGGTGAACATATTAATATTTTAATTTTTAAGGAGTAAATACGATAGAGAATACGCATAAATTAATATTTTAATTTTTAAGGAGTAAATGCGACAGAAATTAGCATTACGCATAGTAACGATTTAAATAAAAATAAAATTTACCTTAACTGTAACCGATGTCATGTGCATTTGTTTCCTTTTTATCTCTCATTCCTTATCAACAAGGTTTTGTTATAATATAAAGATTTCAAAATTAAAGAAGTTACTTTCCAATTCCATTATACACGTTAATAGTTATGGGGAAATTAAAAATCAAAATGCCAAATTTTAAAATTTAACATCTTTAAAAAGTACTCTTCAATAAAATCTAAATGAAAACTTTCTTAAAAACCATTAAACAAAAACAGGCTAACTCATTTATAATTAAGAAGAAAAAACTGATTATTTTTATGTTGTCTGTTGTTTTGAAGAATATAAAAGAATTAAGTTCTCATAATAATTGCAATTAAAAATACAAGATTATTTAACAAATTAATACTAATATTAAAAATACAATATTGTTTTGTAAAGAAAGAGTTACTTAGGAAAGTATCCTTATATAACGTTTTGGATAGATTTAAAAAAACGAAAACTTATATGAACAATTTTATATTATTGACTTTTCATTATATTTTCGTATATATAATTTAGTCTAATTGTCTTTTTATTATTAATTCAACGATATGAGTCGAATGTTATGTTATGCGAAAGAACGTATCGGAATCAAAATTTCTTATTTTATTGAACAAAAGTTCTAATCAAAATATTAATTCTAAACATGCTAAATTAATAATAAAAATAATTATTATTACTAATGATAATAATAATAATAAAAATGATATTTTAATAATGATAATAAACAAAGCAAGTAAAATAATAATAAACAAAGTAAGTATAATAAATAAAATCAAAAATTATTTTATTTGTCAAAAAAAAATTATTAAGTAAAACACTTAAATGTTTTTTTATTATTATTAATTTATATTATCATTTTATTTAAAATTATTTTGATTAAAATTCATATTTAGTTTATATGGGCGCCTCGTCCGTAAATATTACTAAGCACACGGGCACCCCGCCTGTAAATATTACTAAACACGGGCGCCCCGCCTATATCTGAACCACCTACGGTCGCCGAGCCCACAAACTAAACACGTCTACGGGCGCCTTCGACCATAATAACATAGAAGACCAAACATGGACGCCCCCCGCCCATAAATATTACTAAACACGGGCGCCCGCCTATATCCGAACCATCTACGGGCGTTGAGCCAACAAACTGAAGACGTATACGGGCGTCTCTGCCCGTGTTCAATTTCCTACCCAAAAATTATAAATAGCAGGCTGGACGCCCGTAAAGTGGAATGAGACGTCCGTGAACCAAGTTCGGGTGCCCGTGAATGAGGTATGGGACAAGAAGTACAAGGCGCCCATGAAAAAAAAATAAAATATTGTTTACGGGCGGGACGCCCGTGACATGGTTGTAAAAATGGGCCTGGCGCCCGTGACCGGTTTTTCAAATCCATAGGCGCCTGATGTTTTTTATGGGCGTCGGCGCCCACAACGGTCAGGGGAAGACATGTGATTGGGCATATACACGGGTGGCGCCCATAAACTAGATGGACATATGTACATTTTAAAAAGTCTTTTGGTCAAAGTGTGCAAAATGAGAATTTTCCCTTATTATTTTTAGGCTCCATTTTAACCGGGCTAGGGAGGGGAGCATGATGCTCACCGCCAACTCCAGCCTCCAGGTCATCTTCTCAGCATGAAGTAGGATGCACATCAGTACATTCATGGTTTAATTGATATAGAAGTATAAACAAACAATACTTTATAAAATAGATCATTGATATGAAATAGAGATGAAATTGTTCACAACACATGTTTTGCCAAAAAAAAAAGGGAAATTTGGTGATAGCTATGTGAACAATTACTGTCTTTTAAGTTGAAATAAGTAGCATCATAACATAAAACGGGTTGAAATTGGTAGCATGTTAATACAATGTGGGTCAAGATAGGTAACATAAATATCATATGAATAATTATAACAATGAACTCACATCTCAACGACCAACGCTCTCCCCCTTAAGTGGCTAAAATAATTTGTTCGCTTCTTCTATGCTCTCGTGAAATATTATGGTAACATTTGACATCATATATGAGGCTTAATAAAAGATTACATTCATTTTCTATTTTTGTCTTCTTTTATTATATTACATTTTACGCCTTTCATATTCACTAATATGTTTCTCTTACACATGGTATTAATATAACAAAGAAATCTTAAATATAAGTAGGCATATTTAGTATTGGACCATCTATAGCGGTCATATCAATTTTATTTAGTAATTCCTTTTGGTTATCACCTTGTGATAGTCGATCTCAATATTGGTGTTTTTTTTATGGATTGTTATTTCAACTATTGCTCATGTCGGCTTTCTTATGTCAGGATATGACTCAAGTAATAAATATTCTTTTAAGGGGGTATACGAGCTACTGCTCAATTAATTAGTTATGAAATACTATTAATTTTATGTGTGTTATCAGTATACCTAAGTGTGATTTGTTAAGACATAAATTTTCTGCTTCTTCTAGGCATGATAGTCGTCAACATACTTGATGTTGATATATAAGAGGATGTGGTACGGGGCGACATATGCCATTGGTTATAGACTCATCACTCATAGTGTGGCGTTCTTAAGCATCATGTCACAATGATATTTTTAATTAATATATATTCAGAAAATTATACCTACCCGGTTACACATTGTATGGTACGCATACCCTACTCGACCCGGTTACTCTCAAAACCCCGTTCCAAAAATATTTAATCTTGACCTACCCAGTTCCTACTTGGTAAAACAAGACCAGGCTTGAGATAAAAAAAAAAACACTGGTTTGTGAACCTCTAGAAAAGAGATCATTACAAAACAATTTAAAGGTACCATAATAAGACCATGGGGTATGCCCCTTGGTCCAACCACTCCACATATGCGTCACGTAGGCGCCACGTAAGCACTCATTACAACCACCCACTCCACCAAAAGTGGTGGAAATGCCCCTTGGTCCAACCACTCCACGTCATTTTTTCTTTTTTTTTTAAATTAAATAATTATATATAATCGTCATCTTCCTGTAAAAATTGCATTTTTTAACAAAACTAATATTTTTGTTTGATGTTTTTTGTGTGATGTAAAGAAAAAAGGTTGTGTGATGTTAAATTATGGTTGTATATATAGTACTTTTTTCTTTTAAAATAAGTTTTTTTTTAAACCTTCCAACGGTCAAAAATGCTCCACCAAACGGTCATGGTGCCGTTGCCCCACTCACGCCCGCTCCTCCACGCCCCGAAGGGGGCGGTGTTCCATGCCCCACTTACACGGCACACCGGAGAGTCTAATTATAAATTTGAACTTTTGGTCCCTCTTGTATGGTATATACAGTTGAAAACCACTAAATTTGTAGAAATTATGTAGTCACAAGAACATAAAAGAGGATTTTATTGTGAGTACATACTACATACCCAAAATAAATATTGGTCCATAAAATACACAATACAAAAAAACATGCATTTAAAGGTATAAAAAATCTGTTTTGGTAAAAAAAAAAGATCCTCAAGATTTTGACTGCTTATCATCTCCTTTTTCTCTGTTTATGCTTTTGGTTCTGGTTACCAAACATGCTGCACATAGCACCGCACCCAGATAGCTTTGGTGAAGGTGGGTCAACTGTGGATGCAACCATCATGGTTTTGTAGGGTTTTGGTTCTGATTTCTGTGGCTCTTTTTTCTCTTCTTTTGGTTCCAATTTCCCTGATAATATCTTATCATCCCAAACAAGCCCTGATGACCCTGATCTTCTAAATGACACTTCTGACCTTGGTAACCCGTCCATCTATCTTTTTCTCTCTAAAATGGGTCTTTGATTTTCTAACTGTGTGTCTGTGTGTGTGTGAGGGAGAGAGATGCAGCTATATGACTTGTGGGTGGGAAGATGACAAATGAAAGCCTAAAGAGGTAAAGGTCAGAAAATGGCATCTGCAAAAGGTGGAAATTACAAAAGTGTCCTTAACATTCATAGGTTCTCACAGTGTAACAAGAATGTATTATTAGGAAGTGCGAAAGTGCAGTCACAAAGGGTGTTTTTCAATGATTCATTGCCAGCAAAGACCACAAAGTCAAACAAGAATGGCCAAGAAACAAATGCACAAGGCACTAGGTTAGTAAAATTTTATCAAGCGTGCTAATTATTTGACACAACTCAAGATTTTTCAATATACACACCAATTATTCGACATGAAACAAGATTCTTTGATGTGCTCACAAATTTTTTGACATGATAAAATATTCCTTGATGTGTGTAAGAAAATTACATGTAAAAGATCATATGCTATTTATGTTTCTCAACTTAATTACTTCGTTTATAACACGCACCTTTAGCAATGAGAAATTTTCTGGCAGGGCTACAAGTTGTATAGAATCATGTAGGTGTATGGATAACTCTAGGTAATGTAAGAATAACCGTAGCCTTGATTATTTTAGAGGATCCATGAGTTTCATAGAACTATATGTATTGTTATTGTCATTTCTTTGTCACTTTCATTTTTTGTTTTAAAGTTTACAATGAAATATTAACCATAATATCATACTTATATTTTAAAACTAAAATTCTTAAGTTTACAAATTTTATAATAGATAAAGTAAAAGTGGCTACTTATAATAGTTTGTTTAACTCAATAAATGAGAAGATGTTGGACTAATCTTGTAAATACTTAATAGTTAAAGGGGCAAAAATTAGAAAGTTTAGTTTTAATTGTTTTGGATTTATTTGTTTGAGTTTTAAAAGTTTAAAGTTAGATTAGGTTTAGTTTTGGATAGAATTGTTTTTGTCAGCAGGTTTTTTAAGGATAAAGTTTGACTTTTCGTGCTTTGTTGGTTTAAGGTTTTCTTATTTGATGTACCACTTTTTGATTTAATAAAGAATTCTGGTTTTCTGGCTCGTAATCGCAAGTTCTTGTGTTTGAGTTTTCTGGGTAAATTATCATAAGACTAGGGCTGATATCATCAAATGGTATCAGAGCACACTTGTCGAAGGCTCGTTCTAGAGGGACGATTACAAAAGGAAGGTCAATTTGCGGTACCAATCAGCATAGAAGAAGCCGTAGGGAAACAATTACGTGAGGTAATCAAAAATTTGATCAAAGCCTGTGTGATTCAGGTGGGAACGATTGAACTTGGGATCGATTTGGAGCTGTGAGGGCTTCAATCGGCTAGATTAGGAGCTGTGAGGGCTTCAATCAGGTAGACTAGGAGCTGTGAAGGCTTCAATCGACCTGTGATAGGTTCGAATTAGGGTTACAGGCTGTGAAAGCTTCAATTGGATGCTTGTTGAAGGCTGTGAGGGCTGAAACAAGTTTGGAGGAGCAGTGAAAGCTTCAATTTTAACCCTGTGTGATTCAGGAAACATCAATTTGTGATAAATTGGTGAGTTTTGGGCGCTGTGAGAAGCAGTAGTTGTTGCAGAGTATA
Source organism: Mikania micrantha (assembly GCA_009363875.1). Classification (NCBI taxonomy): domain Eukaryota; kingdom Viridiplantae; phylum Streptophyta; class Magnoliopsida; order Asterales; family Asteraceae; genus Mikania; species Mikania micrantha. The sequence continues at coordinate 12,528,347 of CM018682.1, forward strand.
ATTTGATCAGATTGGGTTGAATTAATGGCAAGACCAGCTGGTGAAGTTGTTGTATCCGTCAGGGAACCTGGTAATGTGAGTTTGTTGTGCCCAAAGCTGACCACAACGATCAACACAGCCTAGTCAATCATGTTGGAGACAATTTTGGAAGCACATGGGTTGCAAAAAGCCATAGATCCTGTGACAGGAGGAGGAGTAGATGCAAGAAGGAAGTATGTGGCAAAGGCTTTGATTTTCCAATCAATACCTGAAGATGTTCTCCTTCACGTATCAAAGTACAAGGAACCAAATGATGCGTGGGATGCACTACGGGTCAGAATTTTAGGAGCTGAGAGGGTTCAAAAGGCTCACTTACAAACACTTAGGAATGAGTTAGAAGCAATGAGGATGTTGGAAGCCGAGACCGTGGATGAGTTTGCGGGAAGATTGAGTGGGATACAATCTAAATATAGAAGTCTTGGGTCCTCACTTGAAGAAGAAGTAATGGTAAGGAAGTTCCTAAACTCTATGCCTCCAAAATACTTACCTATTGTGGCTTCAATTGAACAATATTCAGAGATTGAGAATATGGCATTAGAAGAAGTGGTGGGTCATTTAAAGGCTTATGAGGAGCATGTGAAACCCCAAGAAGACTTAGCTAGAGATGTGCGTGACAAACTCCTACTTGTTCATAATGATAAACAAGTTAAAGAGAAGAAGGGAAGGTGTGGTGGCTGTGATTGTTGCCAACAAAACCATGGGAAAGGTAGAAATATTGGGGCTGAAGTGGGCCGTGAGGGTCAACAAGGAAGAGATCAAAGGGGGCAACGTGACAAGTCACGGGTCAAGTGCTATAGATGTGAAGAATTTGGTGACTATGTCTATGAGTGTCCAAAATCAAAACCGAAGGAGAAAGAGGCCAATTTGACTCAAGATGATGGTTTTGAGCCTGCACTATTGTGATAGAGGTTGAGTATTACAAGATTAGGGGGTGATTGTTAGACTAATCTTGTAAATACTTAATAGTTAAAGGGGCAAAAATTAGAAAGTTTAGTTTTAATTGTTTTGGATTTATTTATTTGAGTTTTAAAAGTTTAAAGTTAGATTAGGCTTAGTTTTGGATATAATTGTTTTTGTCAGTAGGTTTTTTAGGGATAAAATTTGACTTTTTGTGTTTTGTTTCATTATAAACAGGGTTTAAGGTTTTCTTATTTGATGTTTTTGATTTAATAAAGAATCCTGGTTTTTTGGCTCGTAATCGCAAGTTCTTGTGTTTGTGTGTTTGAGTTTTCTGGGTAAATTATCATCAGACCAGGGCTGATATCATCAGAAGAACATTATGTATAAGATGATTAAGTAATAAGCGGCATTTTTTTTTATCAAATTTACCTTAGACCTCGAAAGTCTATAAAATTTTGAAACGCTATGCTTATGTGCAGGTTCAAAAAATACGTCCGCCCGTCCAATAGAAAAAAAAAATAAAAGAAATAACATGGATAAACTTTAAAATCTTAAAAATTTTAGGATGCAAAGTGATATTGAAAGTGATATTTATTAACAGAAAATTAGACTATATATAATTAAAAGGATAGACTAAAAAAAAATTGAGGGGTTTAAAGTGATATTTTACAAAGTTTATATAAAATTCAAAGGATAAACTCAAACCTTAAAAATTTGAGGGTTTAAGGTGATATTTATAATGTTGAGGGCCTAGTTGTGAAAAAACACTGCATCAAAAAAGACTCTTAAACAAGGGTTCAAACCCAGGTCTTCCCCAACACCTGGGAGAGTGTCTCCCATCTATGTCGGATCGTCTTAGTGTGTGTATCTGTACACTAAACATGCTCTTGGAAGTGACCGGCAACCTTCCAAACGCGGTATCCAAAAATATGGTGGAGCCTTGATTCTAACCCTGGTCTCCCTAATACCGGAACCTGTTCCACCTTTACCCAGCAAAACCGAACCGCAACCGGCAAAAAACCGAAACCGGTTATTGACTTTGTTGACTGTAACTGTTTCCCAAAAAAAAAAAACCCGGTTTGCGTCTGCTTACTAGCATGCGAATCGTCACTTGGAGCAAGTAAGTCTTTTGAGGCCATATCTTTTGATATGTAACCGGCACCTCCAACCCATTACTTTGATGGATTGTAAACAGTATAAAATATGTTTAATTATAAATAAAAAACTTTAGGATTTTTTTAACTAAATGACGTAAAAACATTATTTGCATAGTTAAGAGAAAAAAATATACCTTTAATGTGCGGTGGCCATGGCTAAGTGCAAGCATATTAAGTTTCTTTTTCAGTAGGATGTCATCAGGAGATGGATAAGTTTTAATCAAACAACAACAACATCCATACCCAGTAAAAATCCCACTTAGAGTGGGGTCTGGGGAAGTTTTAATCAAAGATACCTGAAATAAGATGAACGAGTCGATTACTCTTTTGGTACTGAGTCTTTCAAAAAATATGGAAAAGATCATATTACTGCAATTGCTTGTTTTTGTTAATATGTATCTGGGGGAAGGTTCTCCTAAAAAGTTTTTTTTGCCTAAACCTTCTAAGAAGGATTTTTAAAAACTCGAAAACCGACCCAAACAAACTTCGATTGAATTCATTTTTACATCATTGGAACCGGCTTGTAATTCCCTAAAACGTAAACCTTAAATCATAAACAATAAACCCTAATAATAAAACCAAAATTATAAAAACAAACCATAAACCTAAAGATAAAACCTAAAATCTAAAAAAACATGCCCTAAAATCCAAAATCTAAAACTAGTTGTTAAAGCTAAAACCAAAAGACAAATATTATAGGGTTCGATGAGACGGTTCCAATGCCATCAAAATGAGTTCAATCAGAGTTTGTTTGGGTCGGTTTTAAAGATTTTTAAAATCTTTTTTACCCTTCTTAGGCAAAATAGACTTTTTATTTGATCATTACCATATGTATCTGTATCTATCTATATTATATAATAAATAAAGGTTTCGGTGGGACACATGTCAATTTTTTGTAGCATCTAAAGTTTTTTCTCGCCTCTCTCCTATTAAATATTATTAAATTTTGATTTTTCCACATCTCTCTTCAATTAAATATCAATGATCTTATTAAATTTGGTAAATAATATGATTACATCATAAATTAATATTTTAAATTTTTTATAAAACGTCTTTGAAAAATATAAACTATGCTATTTAAAATTTATTTATTTAACCCGTGTAATCCACATGTTTTAACCTAGTTATTCCATGTATCAGTAAGGTTATTATAACTGCTAATAGCATTTTTTTTTGTAATCTTTAAGCACAACTCAAATTATAGATGATTAGGGTTGTAAACGAACCGAGCGTTCAACGAACCGTTCGTGAATCGTTCGGCGGGAAGTTCGTTTGTGTTTGTTCGTTTAATAAATAACGAACACGAACGAGAAATTTCGTTTGTTTAGTTAAATGAACGAACATGAACATAGGTCGTGTTCGTTTATTTGTATTGGTGAACGTTCGTTAAGGTGTTCGTTTATGTTTGTTAACATCCGTTTATGTTCATTTGCTAGGTTTATTTGTTAAATATGTTTTATATATTCTTAAATTTTTATTTCTAGTTTAAAACCATAACATTAAAAATTAAAAATCTAGTCATTTGAAATATGTATGTTATATAAAAATATAGTAATTTGAAACTCAAATATTTGAAATATTAATTTAAATTATTTTTAATTTTTGGCCTGTTTAAATAAATGTATTTTTGATTTTTATATTAAGTATTTAACTTTAAGATGATTATGTCTAATATTTGATATTGAAAATGCTAATTTTTATTTTTAAAATAATATATGTTTGTTTATGTACATGAACCGTTTGTGAACAAGTTCAGAACCTTAAATAACGAACACGAACAAAATTTTTCGTTCGGTAAGTGTTAATGAACCGTTCGTGAACAAGTTAAATGTTAAAACGAACAAATACGAACAAGGGCTTGTTCGTGTTCGTTCAGTTCGTTTACAACCCTATAGATGATTATACAAGAAGAAACGATCCCTTAACTTGGAGGTATCATCAAGATTCTAGAGAATGACCTCAATAACCTGAAGCATTGAAGTGATTCCTGACCCATCTGCAAACTGGATAAATAATGAATTTTACACACTATAAAATAGCTAATATAAGACCATGCATTCTTCATATTTAGAAAAATCACACGGTGGTGAGAAAAATATTAACAAAATTCACTCACCATGATATTAAGTTTCTTCATATTGAGCGTGTACCGGATCTTTTCAACGGGTCTGTATATGATCCATTTTGTTAGTTGTAAAAGTAGAAACACATTAAATTGAGAGTATACTAAAATACTAGCTTAATCAAAGGGTCTAACTATAGATAGACATGCTATATATAATCACTTGGATTATATTTTTCTTGCGAAAACTGAAACTTCACATGGTAATGAATATTATCAAATTCAAAGTTGCCACTTAACATTGTTATTACGAAGACGCCACTTAACAGTGGATCAAATTTACATTTGTACCAAGTGAACCAGGGGCGGCCCTAAGAAATGAGGTGCCCGGGACGGGCCGGAAAAAAAGGCCCCTAGCGAATACAAATATTAAACCAGGGGTGTTCAAAAAAATCGAAAACCGAACCGTATTTGTAACTAAAAAAACAAATTTTGAATTTGGTTTTCGGTTCGGTTTCCAACCATATCCAAGTTCCAAATTAGTTTCCTAGTCGTATCCGAATTATGAATTTCGGTTTTCGGTTCGGTTATCGGTTCCATTTTAGTTTGAATTTGGTTTGTTTGGTTTATTCAGTTAACTGATTAAACCTAATACAGATTTAAAATTATTATTTTATAAACACTATATAAGACAATATTTTAATTTATTTGGTTTGTAACCGGTTTATTTGGTTGAATTCGGTTTGTAACCAGTTTACTTGGTTAAATTCGTTTTGTAACCAGTTTATTTGGTTTTTAATCAGTTTATTCGGTTTGTTTGGTTTTAACCAAAACTGAACCGAACCACTTCCCAACTTTGGTTCGGTTTTTGGATAGAATGAAAACCGGTTAAATCAAACCAATGAACACCACTGATTTAAATGACATAAAAGTAACTTTCTATGCTTTATACGGAATTACTTTTTATAACTATTAAACCGTGTTTTTATAAATAGTTCATTTTCGTTATCTATAACTTGTTGGTTCTCGTTTAAATGAACATCTGTATATACGTATACGTCAAAAAAATTGTGCCCTCTAAAAAAATGGGCCCGGGATGGAGGTCGGGTTTGCCCCTCTCCTGGGCGCCCCTGAAGTGAACTACCTAGAATTATTAATATTGTAAATTTAACTCAATTAAGGTTAACGAGGCATGATGTAACATCAAGTCCCAATTGAGATTTGGATTAAATTCACATAAAAACCTGCAATAATAAATAAATAATAAATAACAAAAGATTATCAATAACAGCTTCTGGATCTGCCAAGTTCATGTACAATAGAGCATAGTAGCCACCCAATGTACACACATTTTTAAACTGCAACTTTTTATAAATAATTAATACAAGAAAATGAAGAACAAGTGTGAACCTAACCTGTATAACTGGCATTGTGACCAACTTGAATATTCTCTTGAAGCTTTAACTATAGCCATATATCAGAATGCGAACATAAATACAAAAACCCAATCTTTGAGCTGTAATTACTGGTAATCACCGGTTTCGAAATGAGGTGAGAGAAATGCAACAAAAGTCCTACCAATTTATCTGGTTTGGTGATTTGATCTGGATGAACCTGTAATTAGAAAACCAACAGCTGATCGGTGATTCTTTCAGTGGATTCACTATCACTATCAATTTCTCATTTTGTGCAGTTGCAATATGTTTGGGCTACCAACTTTGCTTCAACCAAAAAGTGCAACACTATGAAATTTCAGTTTGAAACTAGTACTGTACAGGTGCCATCAGTATCCTGTTAAATTTTCAGATTAGTTTATCTTTCTAGTTTTAAAACAAATATCCATAAGCTGAAAGGTGAAACTGCAATCCGTTTGATATCAAAGATTTACAGTTTAGCCTTTTCTCTTGTTCTATAGATTAATTCTTACATGATACAATAATCAGGTCCTAAATAGCAAACACCTGGAATTCTAACATCTAAATATACAAAAAATGCTGAAAACCAATTTTCAGTTGGTAATTGTCAGCTTTCTGAACATAGATATCTCATTATCAGAACAAGGCATAAAACTCTTATTTGTACTGTATTTACATCAAAAGCACAAGAGGATGAAGAAAACTAGAAAATCAAAACAACCAAATAATTAGTCACTAACTAGCAAAAACACACAAACCTAATCAGCAGAATCCTAACATTTCAAATCAAATAAAATGCTTATAAATCAAAATTTCAAATATCAACGACTCAGCTTCCTGAATGCACATATCACCTATTCCACACAACAACATAGATATACCATTCCGTTTTGTAATGCAAGCATGCAATAAACCAAATATAGTAATATACAGTAAGATGAAAAAAAAATACCATATATGGCTCAGAAAAGTAGTTGAAAGAGAAAATTCCTTTGCTGGAAACAAGATAATCCTTTAATTTACATCTCCTTCATTGCTCAAAATCATTAATCTTAAGTCATACAAGGGTCTGCTGCATATACTAATGTTCTAACATGATCAATCAGATTATTAATCACTTTATAGATTGAATCTGCATGCCGATGAAATCCATCTTTTGCGATAAAGATATGAACCTCGTTATTAATTTCAATCCAACTGCATCCAGCTTCTTTCACCACCCCATTACACTCCATCCTTTCTCTCACCTTCTTCACCTCACCCCACATACCCTTACTTGCATAAATATTAGAAAGCAAAATATATGATCCACTATCTTTCTGATCACTCAAAATCGCCATTTCTGCAGCATATTTACCAATTTCAAGATTTCCTGCAATCCTACATGCACTTAACAAACTCCTCCAGATTATGCCAGCTGGCAGTATAGGTAATTTCTCAATGAAATCTTTAGCTTCGTACAACTTCCCCGCTCGGCCTAGAAGTGAAACCATACACGCATAATGTTCTAGCCCTGGTTTGATTCCATAATTAGCCATTGATTCAAAGAGATTAAACCCATATCTGACCAGCCCCATATGGTCACAAGCTGAGAGCACAGCTACAAATGTGACATAATTGGGTTGGATTCCCTCATTTAACATTTTCTCAAACAATTTTAAAGATTTTTTAGCATCTCCATGTTGTGCGTGTGTTAATATCATTGAGTTCCAACACACAATGTCTTTGTAAACTGTGGAGTCAAATAGATTTTGAGCATCTTTTTTGCTTCCACATTTTGAGTACATGTCTAATAATGCATTTGTAACAAATGAGTCAAAGTTTAAACCTGTTTTTAAGAGCTGTGAGTGAAATTGGTGCCCAATTTGAAGGCTAGCAAGCTTGCTGGCTGCAGTAATTAGTGCTACAAATGTGTGTTCATTTGGCTTTTGAAATGATATTTGCAGCTCTTGATAAAGTTTGAGAGCAATCTCGTTTTCTGATATCTGGGCATACCCAAAAAGCATAGCGTTCCATACCACGATATCTTTTTCAGACATCTCATCAAACACTAGGCGTGCATCAAGTATTGAAGAACATTTTGAGTATACATCTATCAAAGCACTACCTGCAAACATGTCCAGCAAGACATTGAATTTGATCATAAATCCATGAATTTGTTTGCTCAGTTCTAAAGTGAGCAATGAAGCTGAAGCACCAAGAAGACTGACAAAAGTTAACAGGCTTGGGTTGATGTTTCTAAGCCTCATTTCATAGAAAAGATCCAGTGCCTCATAAAGATTTCCGTGCCTAGAATAACCTTCAATCATTGCATTGTATCCAATCACATGGCAATTTGGGATGCCATTAAAAATTTTTCTTGCATCAGCAAGAGAATTACATTTTGAATACATGTCGATTAAACCGTTGTTTACAAACTCATCTTTATAAAGATTCATCTTGATAGTGTAAGCATGTGTTTGTCTACCTGGCTCTAGAGCTATAAGTGAAGCACATGATGTTAAAATGCTAGTACAAGTAAAACCATCTGGTTTCCAACCATTTCTTGTCATTTCAATAAACAAATTTATTGCTTCATCATCAAATGAATTCTGCATATAGCCAGAAATCATGGTGGTCCATGATATAACATTCTTGATTAACATGTGATCAAAAATCTTCCTTCCTGATCTCACTTTACCACATTTTACATAAAAATCTACAAGTGCATTGCCCACTGATATATCCATTGATGCTCCTCTTCTTAACACAAAACCATGAATTTGCTTTCCCTCTTTAAAGAACCCAATTACCGAGCACGCGCTTAAAGCACTAGCAAGAACATATCTGTCTGGAACAAGATTACTTTCTTTCATTTGGCTTACCAATTGTAAGGAAACTTCACCCTTCCCCACTCTTGCATATCCAGCTATCATTGTAGTCCATGATACAGCAGTTTTAACAGACAAACCATCAAAAACTAATCTTGCATCTTCTACTTTGCCAATTTTAGAATAAAGATCAACAACTGAAGTACCCACATAAACATCTTGATAAAGACCAGTTTTAACAACCAAAGTATGCAACTGAGATCCCCTGATCACACTCCCTAACCGTGCAGCTGTGCGAATAACACTAGCTAACACATACTCATTCAGGCTTTCTTTAGTCTCTCTTTGAAACATAAGAAACATCATCCAGGCTTCTTCATTATATTCATGTTGTGTATATGCAGAAATCATCGAAGACCATGTGCTTATGTTTCTCTTAGGCATTTCATCAAACACTGCACGTGCATAGTCTAACTTATTACATTTAGAATAACCACTGATCAATGTGTTTGCAAGAAAGGTATCAGATTGTAACCCAGATGTTATAATCTGTCCATGGATTAATTTATAAGAAGCGTTTGGATCATCGGTGGCCGATGGTGACTGCAATAGCTTACCAAGTTTATTCCTTTGGTTTTTGCGGTTATTATTTAAATGTTTGAAGGTAGATAAGTCGTGTAATGCTGAAAACTGGGGATCTGCAGTTGTGTTATACCAATATTTCACATTGAAATTGGCTGCACGTAAATCTCTTACATGATTTTTCATTCTACGGAGTTCAATGGCGGTCCGTAATGTGGGGTAGTGGAGGACATGTGAACGAGATACGCAACCCGTAGTTCCGAATTAATAGGGGAACACGGTTTGAATTGCGGTTTAAACGGTTTATTCGGTTTAGTTTAAACGGTTATGCATTTTTTTTTGCCCCAACAGTAACCAAACAAGGTAAACCGAACTGAAATCAACCGTATTCTAATTGATCAGATTCGGTTAATAAGCAAACAATCAGAATTAAACCGATTTCATCCGGATTCATCTAACTGAGTTTTCTCCTTCCAAATTTTCATTTCCTATTTTTTAACTATTTGAGTTTGGAAGATCTGAACAATGCCATTAACACACATCAACAATACACATACCACACATTAACAGCCTAATCGTGAGTAGCCTATTCGAAAGTTTATACCCGAGTGATCCAGCGGAACGACCTAATCGAACTGAGACGCGAGCGGCTGCTGTCTGGATGAAGAAGAATGACCGGAATGGAGTTCGATGCTAATGGGGGTGAGAGCGTCGTCTTCGTGGGCGACTTGATATGAGGGTCGATGCCGACTGGATGAAGAAAAATGACTGGAATGGAGGTCGATGCTATTGGTTAGAGGGGAACAACTTGATATGGCGGGCGTTGTCTTCGTGGGCTTCGATTTAGGGTTTAGCCGTTGAGGAAGAGTCTGGATCTAGAAAGAACTAGGTTTGGATAACGGTTTTACAGTTTTCAGTTATTGCCTCCAAATTCGTTGTCTTATTTTGATCCCCTAACCTAGCATGAAACCGATAATTTGTTTATAATACGACTTGAACCCGTGATCTTTCCAATATTGAAGCTATAGGGTACCTCTACTTAACCAACCAATTAAACTAAGGATCAGTGGTGGATCTCATTTTAGTTGATCTGGTTCAGTTCACCAGTTTAATCTTTTTAATTTCTAATTTAAAATACAAGTGTTATGTCTTTTAAATTAAAAGAGTTTAATATGAAATCATACGACATAATTTTTTTATATACATTTGTATTTTCGTTTGGAAAATATAAGTTTCAAAGTATTAATCATAAATAAGAAGAGTAAATGGCCGAGATGGTTCATGTGTTTTGTTATTATTTAACTCTTGATTTCAAGATTTTATAAATTACTTGTGCGTTCTCCTCACCAAAATCAAACTTAGAGATTGTATATGTTACAAATGTTTAAAAATTTGGTAAAAAAGATATTTTATATAAGAATTTAAGAAAATTCAAAGGTAAAAAAATAAAAAATAAAAAAAGGAAGGATGGTAGGCGATAGGGTTAGAATCGGTGACCACCAAACCCAAATCCAATTTATCTCCTAGCTTTGCTATTCGTGCGCGAACTAAAAAAATTGAACCCAAAAAAAAATTAGTGAAAAAAGGAAAAAGAAAAAGACTAGAAAAGAAAAAGGGAAAAGAAAAAATAGATAAATTGGGGGATATTACGTGATGTGTTGATGAGGAAACTTGCTAATACTTCTAAATAAGTTGTATAGTAATTAAAATTAGAGTAAATTACTGATTATGTCCTTTAAAAATATAGCAATTTGCTGGTTTCGTCCTTTGGCTTCGAAAATTACTAGGGGTGTCCTTATTTTGAAAATTTTGCACTGGTTTTGTCCTTTGTCACTAACCCCGTTAACTTATTCCGTTAAAACCCCCTGTGCCAGTCACATGAGGGGTAAATTCATCATTTCATCCCCTTCTTTTTCCCCACTCCACCTACGGTTTTCAGATGCGCTGATTTCGTCCTTTTAATTTATCAATTCATTACGTTTGAGAAGCCGAAGAGGAAGAGAGAGCTGGCTGTATCATCGAGAAAAGAAGGCCCCATTTGATGATGAATCGTCTTTTCTGCTTCTTCTTCCTCTTTACGAGTCTTTCGGCTTTTCCCGTCACTCGAATAAACACCACCGCCATTGTTGTTGAATTTAAAGAATTCCTCTTCTTCTTCTGTAAAAAATCCCATTTTGCACTCGTTCAGATTATTGACGAATCATGTTATATTTCATCGAGATTTTGTTCAGGTTATTATCTTGTTGCAGGTTATAAGGAATGGGAGTAAGAGAAATGGGTATGGTTGTTTAAACTGGTCACAATTATCGAATTATTGGCCATCTTCTTCGTCGCCTCAAACCCTAGCTTCTGCAATCTCCTCACCTTCAACCAGACGCCGGAGATTAACAAACATCGCGGTGGTTTTCCGGTACGTTCATCGACCGGCGATGTTTGGGACGAAGTTGAATCGATATCGTTCCCTTGAATCTACAGATCGGAAATCTACTAAACATGTTGTCTGTGCTAGCTTAGATCGGAAATCTACAGATCGGTGGTGGTTGCCGGACGCCGCAACCGGTGGTGGCTGGTGGTGGAAACCCTAGGTGGAGTGCGGAAGAAGAAGAGGATGAAATGACGAATTTACCCTCATGTGACTGGCACATGGGATTTTTAACGGAATAAGTTGACGGGGTTAGTGGCAAAGGACAAAACCAGTGCAAAATTTTCAAAATAAAGACACTCCTGGTAATTTTCGAAGTCAAAGGACGAAACTAGCAAATTGCTATATTTTTAAAGGACATAATCAATAATTTACTCTTAAAATTATTATAAAATAACTAAATATTAAATCATTAAACACATGAAAAGTTATAATAGTATGCGTAAACAATTATATGTATGCATAGATAAATAGTAAATAAATAATAAATAATATATTAACTTGAGTTGTTTACATAACACCAATTTATTAAATATTTTAGAGTATCCATATCACTTAAAGATTTTAAGTTTATCGTCACCAATCATCTTTGTAGGAATTGTATTACATGTTTATTCTTATTTGCAATATACTTTTTATAAAATCTAGTGTAAAATCATGTTTCATTCAACTTCCTTTGAATAGCCAACTCAAAACACCCTTTTTTTGATAAATTTTTGTTTTATTTGTTCTTGAATCTTATTTACTTGTACTGGAGTTTGATTTTTTATACTGGACCTTTTTTTGGTAGATTCTTTTTTCATTTTTTTGTACTGTTTTTTGTTTTTATATTTTTAGCATGTTACATCTCAAAATTTCAATTAGTCTATACTATTCTTATGCAAAAATAAATTCTTATGCCATGTATATATATGGAGATGATCAAATGTTAATACATGTTTATTGCGTTAACCAAAAAACTACATCTTATTACTTTGGGGCCCACAATAAAGTAAATCTTATTACTTTGGGGATCTTACATTAATTAAAAAAGAAAAAACCTACACCTTTACATTTATTTTAATGTGGGCCCAAAAGTAATAAGATGTAGTTATTTGGTTATCGTAATAAGGAATGGTTAACATTTGAACCATTCCCTATATATATATATATATAGAGGATGGAATTTTTTATAACCCTTATCTTTTGCTATAACTACATAACCTTCATCCAATGGTTACTTTAAAAAGGTAAGTGTATATTATCGTGCCACGTGTCAAGTTCTTTGTTTTTAGTATGAAGGGCATTTAGGACATTTGTCATTTATGTAAAGTTTACCCCCTTGTTTTTTAAACATTCATAACTTTTTTATACTATATTATTTTTTAAAAAAAAATTGCAACATTATACTCGTCTTATTTTTCTCTTTAATTTCGTTATAGTCTCGACTAGTTTTTTTTTTTATTTTTTTGATGTCATGTATTTACATCATTGTAACGAGCTTAACGATAGCAAATTAATTAGAAATTTATTCTAACAATGGTAAATTACAGTAATGTAACACAAAATGAAGTAATTTACAATGACATAATTAACGATGACGTAACACATTATTTACAGTGATGTAATTTTCTCTTTAATTCCCGTTATAATGTTGACTAGTTTTTTTAATTTTTTTTCTCATTGTCTATTATTAACATCGATATAACGAGCATAAATATAACACATTATTTTGTGTTTTTTTTCTAACAATGATAAATTACAGTGATGTAATATAACACATTATTTTATTTTATCTAACAATGATAATTACAATGATAAATTACAGTGATGTAATATAACACATTATTTTGATTTTTTTCTTTAACAATAATAATTATAGTGATGTAATTTATCATTGTTCGAAAAGAATTCAAATAATTTGTTGTATTTAGGCTCGTTACAAATTAGGGATGATTAACCGAAAAAACCGAACCGGAACCAAATTAACCGAAAAAACCGAACCGGAATCAAATTAACCGAAAAAAACCGAAACCGAATTTTACGTCAATGTAAATTACATCACTGTAATTTATCATTTTTAAAAAAATTTCAAATAAATTTATTATAATTAAATTCGTTACAATGATGTAAATATAGGGCATCTAAAAAAGTAAAAAAAATTAGTCGAGACTATAACGGAATTAAAGAGAAAAATGAGACGAATATAATGGTGCAATTTTTTTTAGAAAATAATATATTATAAAAAAGTTATTAATGTTTAAAAAAGAGGGGGGAAACTTATAAAGGTAAAATGACTATGATGTCATTTTTAATATTTTAATGAAAAACTTATGTATAAATTTATGATTGGTTGAAATGAGTTATGTAGTTGTAGCAAAAGATGCGGGTTATAAAAAATTCCATCCTATATATATATATATATATAAAGAGAAAGAGAGGGGGGAATAAACAAATACAAAGGGTGTCCTGGTAAAAAAAATAAGAAGAGTTTTGAAGCTTGATCAAATTAATCAATAATTAATATCTGGTGGTTTCTATTTTTCATTTAAAACTTACGTGAATTAAAGTTTGACAAGTAATGAAAGAATAGCCAACATTTGTAGGTTTTTTTTGGATAAATCAAGTTTCACATTTTTTTTAAATTGAATAACTTTTAAACGTTTAATATTTTTTGAGATAAATTATACTATAAAAATAAAATATTTTATTATCTTTGATCTGAGTATATTAATGCTATAACTTTTTCTTGATATTTTACTTGTCCATGATTTTTACGTTTTGGTTTGTGATTATTGGTTCGTGATTATGCATGTGAACTTGATTATGGATGTTAATGACAGTTCGTGATTTTTATATAACGTGGTGCGTGATTATCCAGTTTATCCTTGATTAACATGTTAAATGACGGTTTGTGATTTGATTTAACGTGATCCCTGATTTTATATAAAATATTATACCATCACCCAGATAACATGTGTCAAATTCTGATGACTTCCTATACTTTTCACGATTTTTATCATTTGTACTTTAACTATCCCTATACATATGCGTGTGATTTGTTTATAATTTGGCCCCTCTTTTCATTCTGAAGTTTTATTAAACCGACTCCGAAGTAATGTCTCGCCCAACCAAACATCCTCCCAAATTCGAGTCTAATTCCCAATCCCCTTCATGTTCCTCAAAGTAAATAAAGGAATATAGTTCCTTCATCATTTGGTTTCATAATTAACAATACAATCCTTTTTAAAACCCCATGACCACTATAGGTGGGCAAAAAACCCGGAACAAGAACCGGAACCGAAAAATCGAATCGGAATCGGTGGGTACAGGTGGTTCCAGATTCTCAGAGAAATCAAAACCAGAACCGGAACCAGTTCCAACTTTACCCAACCAAACCCGAACCGGCCAAAACCCAAACTGAAACCGGCCAAACCGGCCAAAAACCGTAATTAAAACCGGAACCGATTGTTGACCTGAACCGGTTTAAAAAAAACCGGCTTACCCACCTCTAATGACCACTACTCAACCAATTACCACATAACTAGATCCATCATTTTCATCATGGGGTAGATTTAATTATAATTTTTATCACCTAGCTAGTAGTTTTATATGTACATCTATATCTTATAGTTATCATGATACTTGAACTCTTAACCGTTCAAGAAGAATACAATTAACATAAACTTTTGTCTAAGTAGGCCAATGACCCTTTGATGTATTTAATTCGAGTAACTTGCATTATATGGTAAAGTACACGTCAATCCCATAAGCATCGCTACAAGAATATTAAAGATAAAACATAAAGCTTGAACTGTTTCAAACATGTTTTATCATTGGTAAAGAAGACCCAAAAAATGTACATATTACTAGAGCATTTTGCATCTTGTATATGAAACCAACTCCGAATTGACACATCAGCAACAAGATTAATTCAAACACGCACATTGTTTAAAAATCTAGCTCTCATTATCGCAAATTAACTAAGGTGCGTCTACAACTTAAGAGAGAATACACTTTTAATTACCTTTTACAGAAAGAAAACCAAATTCGCACATAGTGTCTAGACTGGTTTCTTGGACCATCATTGATATGTGTCTATCAAGCACCACTTTCGATTAAGAAACCATATTCCAATCTAATGAAGAATATTATCTTCGATCAACTATCAAACTTACACCTTTTTTCTTGAATTATTAAAGGTACCATGTGATTTTGAAACCTAGAAAGGTATAACTAACACATCAAGAATCTTCTATAAAGACAATATATACCTCGTTGATCAAGTTACTTGTGGCCATGCCTTGTTACCTTATTGATCATCAACGTTTGGGAAAACATTTATTGTTAGCATATATACCCACATTACGTATGAGAAGAAATTCTGGCCATCGATCTAAACCTAGTGATGGGTTCACATTCTTACCACTTGCTTGGACAATTCGGTTGATCGATCACATGTATCCAAGCTATACGATATTTTTAAGGATACATACATACTTGTATGCGTCAAGAAGGAGATGAAATACGCATCATGTGAGCATGAGCATATATGCACGTGCAAATAAAATTTGAAGTGGGGTTGTGAATTATTGTAGGGAAAAGAATATATAAAGATGGATTTGTTTATAGAAAGAAAGAGATCACATATTCTTGATCCACATAACTTGTTATTTTAGACTATCTTCAATGCCATGATCTGGAAGAAATCAGCAGCTAGCTTAAAGAGAAGTAAATTAGGAATATTTTTGCATTGATAATTGTTGTAATTAACTAGGGTTACATGACAGTCTTTTGTTTAGGAAACTAAGTTACACTTTAGCACTCAAGACTAGACTACTAGTCATTAATAATATGAAATCTTACTATTCAAATAAACAAAAATCTTCATTTGTCACTTGTCAGATTCTAAGACCATAATGTCACTTGTCAATTTTTTATGTTTAATTTTCTTCTATTAAATAAATTATATTATCTCTCATATTAAATAAATTATATTATCTATCATATTAAATAATTATAATATTAATAACTAATGATATTATTTATCTTTTACAAATTTGAAAATAGTTTTTAATATATTCAAAATCAAATCATGTTATTATAAAAATATTTTAAAAATTTATAAAATATAATTTTTCCTAAATTAAGAATCAAATCAATTTTTTTAGAAAATAAGAAACATTTCAATTTGTTGTTTTTAGAAAATAAAAGTTTTATAAGAAAATGAAATCTAAACACAAATTTATAAATGATATTACTATTGTTATTAAAAATGTTAATTATTGTTTCATTATTTAAAGTAATTATCAATACATAAATTAATCAATTTATGTAAAAAAAAACTCGTTAATATAGTTTTTAAATTTTCATTATTTACTATTTAATATTTTATATTCAATCCGTGTGTTCACACAAGGTAGTAGCCTAGTAATTAAATAAAAAGGATTTTTTCATAAAAATAGTAAGAACCAATAAAAATTTGACATGTAGGATAATTTAAGGTATTAAATCTTATTTGTTGTACTAAACTTTTATTTTTAGTCTGTATTTTTTTGTACTGCATTTTTTTTGTTTTGTATTGTGTTTGTGTTTTTTTTATTGTAAAGGATTTTTATTTTTGTCTGGATTTTTGTTTTTATGTTTTTATGTTTTTAGCATGTCATATATCAAATTTATATTAATTTTGCTATTTTTAGGCAGAAATATCTTTTTATTGAATCCAACCATCATATATATATAATACATATCTTGGTCTAATATTCCCTTATAAGCTAAGAACAAGAGGAATTGTAAATTAAAATTGTTTATTCTTTATCTGATCTAGACTCGATTATTATACCACATAGAAAAAATTCAACTACAAATTTATTGGAAAAGCAAGAATAAATCTTACCATAAATTAGATATTTCTAAATATCAATGAATGAGTCGTAATTTTTTTTTTACTTTGACTTTTACGATTAAAGGTGAATTAACAAAATTAAATGATTCTAATCCTAATCACAAATCCACACATAGTAATTAAGTTTGAAGAACCTACATGCTGAAATCATAGAAAACGGATGGTAATCCGTAATCACAATGATAAAATTCTATTTTGCTCTTGAAGAGCACTCGATCAGTTTGGGTAGATATTTTAATTTCAAATCCTATTAGAATCATATGTTAAAAATTCAAATGTATCGAATTAAGAAACAGTATGAGGGTTGACATTTTAAAAGTTGAATTAACAATAATATTGTGTTGCCTTATGAGGAACTTATTCTTACATGGAAGACAAAATAAAATTCTTTATGTTTTGATTCTTGTTTAATAATTATTAGGGGATATGAATCTAACAATTTACAATATATATATATATATATATGCATGAATAAGGTCAATGTATGTGTATACGTGGACTCCATGTCACCATGGTTGCATCCAATGCAAGAACTTTTTTCACCGGGGTCATGATATTTTATGAAACTGGTTTTTATTTTTTGGATCAAGGAAGAATCTTCTTAATTTCTGAATTATACCGGTCACCGGATGATTTTAAGTTTTTAACAATTTTAAAATCAGGTCATTTGATTCAAGTTACAAAGTAGACATATGATCACGTGGTAAATAATTGCTTTAATCAATATGTAAATACGTGATATTAGTGAATTTTGGCCCGAAACACATTTACTTTGAGTATGTTTGTGAATTTCAGGTGTGAAGAGTTTAAAGACGTGTTCGAGAGCAAATTGGAGGGTTAGAAGAGGCATCGAGTGCTAAAGAGTGCAATAACATGGTTTTCGGGAAGTCAAAACTTCGGGAGCGCATAACTGGAGCTAGGAGAAGAGTTACGGGGCCCATAATATATGAAAACTGAGTTTCTCGACGAGACGAAGCCAAAGGCGATGACACTTTGAGCGTGTGATACGCCCAACCCGGCGTTTCATACGGCCAGCGTACCATACGCCCAGTTTTGAGCGTTGGCAGAATCTGGGCAGCGTAGGGAAGCAATTTGGGCGTACCATACGCCCAGGCCCGGCGTATGATACGCCCAAAGTCGGAAAAATTGATTTTTCAGCAGATTCTTCCCATATTTAAGGAGATATTCTAGGGTTTCGAAAACAACTCTTTTCTTGACGAATTGGGGGCGAAAAAGTGACGTTTTTGGGCATCTAAACTCTTCCGAATCCATCCGTAATCGTGGAATCATCACCCGAATCAAGAATCAACAAGTGCTAATGAAGATGCGTGGCTAGTTTTCTTTTGTAATTGCTTCCGGGCAATTAGGTTAGTGAATGAACTTTGATTGAATGTTTAAAATTAGGTTTTTGGATTGTTTTCGGTTTGATAACTTGAATTCAATTGTGGTTTGATTGATGTAAACGATTTATTTGTGTTTAAGCATTTACGTTTTGCCATCAGTGATTCGGTTTCCTTGCATCGTTTACTCATTGGTATTGGTGTGTTGCTTTGCATATCTAAATTGATAATTGTGTGAATAAGCAACTCTTAAACGTTTGTTCCATTGTTGTCACTTTGATCAAACCAATTAACAAAATCATGTATATGTGATTTCCAACTAAGTTTACCCTAAAATTATTGTGATTTCATTAACCTAAACCCGGAAGTGATTACCTTTTTCTCAATTGTTTTCAAACTCATTAATCATAATTGTTGCTTTGAACATTTCGTTAATTCAATTTCAATTCAAGTTTACATTTTTCTTTGTTTAATCAAGTAATAACTTAAAGTTCAGCACTTTCCACAGATTCCCTGTGGAGACGACCTTACTTACCCGTGCTATAGTCATAGGTAGCTAAGTCCTTATTTTTACATTGTTTTTGATTAACCTACGACACCTCGATCAAAATGGCGCTGTTGCCGGGGAATCAACGCGCAAAGTGCTAGTTTTTAGTTTAGCTTTAGTTTAAGTTTAATTTTAGTTGTATTTGCTTTTCAAAAACATAAAAATACAAAAAGATTTGATTTTTCTTTTATTTTTGTTTTGTTTTGTTTATTGTTCGGAATTACACGTGGGTTTTCTTTGTTTGTGTTGTGCAGGTAATTCTACAATTGCATGCATACTCGTTATTCAAGGAATACATCACCGTTGATCTTTGATCCTGAAATTGAGAGAACCGCAAGGCATAACCGGGTGTTGCATAGATCCGGCTTGTTAGTACCTCCAATCCAACAACAAATTGATTAAGAAGCATCAACCATGAGTCATCACAGTGATCATGGAGCACCACCAAACTACCCAATTCCACCACCACCACCACGACATCCTAGACCACCACCTAATTACCAAGAGGATGATGACTTTCAACCTTATCCTGAACCACCTCAACCACCGCCTCAAGCACCATCTCAAGGACTATATAGAGGGGGAAACTTCCAACCTTTTGGACCCCAACCAAATCCCATTTTTGGGCCACCACCAAATCCACCACCTCCACATAACCCACCAAGGACTCCACAAAGATCTAATCAGGGGTCATCTGACACACAATCGACTCATTTGAATCGTCATGATACACCTTCTCGTCGAGCAAATAGTTTGTATCAAGAGGACAACATAAGAGGACGAGTTGATGATTGGGATGATGGAGTGGTTAATGAAGGAGATCAACGTTATCAAGGAGGTTGGGATAATAACAACCCTGATGTTGGATATGGATATCATGGTCATCAACAATATGATTATCATAATCAAGGATATCAAGGTCAACCAGGAGTTCCTAGAAGGCCTAATGTCCATCAATATCCCGGTGGAGACTATGAACATTTTCATGATGGTGTGCCAAGAGCACCTAATCGAGGCCTAGTTCAAGGTGTGGAAAGTCATTTTAGACCACACATAGCAGTGAATGCTTCACCTATTGTCCGTCCTGAGGTGAGAGGAAGATCATTTGAAGTAAGGCCACAGTTCTTGAACGTGTTGCCCAACTTTTATGGAAAAGCAAGTGAGGAACCGTATCTACATTTGTCTGAATTCGAAGCGGTTTGTGGTACAATAGAAGGGCAAGACTTCACACCTAATCAAGTGAAGCTAGTTTTATTTCAATTTACTTTGAAGGATGCAGCTAAATTGTGGTTTTTAGCATTGCCATCTGCTAGCATTTTCACTTGGGAGGATTTGCAGCAACAATTTCTCGATGAGTACTTTACTCCACAAAGAACAAGTGATGCTAGACATGCTATAAGGACATTTCAGCAACAATCGGGAGAGTTATTCTATGAAGCCTTAAAAAGATTCAAGCAGTTGCTAAAGACTTGTCCACATCACGGGATTTCCAAATGGGAATTAATTACTGCTTTTCATGATGGGTTGTCTACTGATGACATAAGGGATGTGAATTCCACTACAGGTGGAACATTTTTGTCTAATCCAGTGGATGTAGATTGGGATTATTTGGAGAAGATGGCAGTGAATTCCAAAAGGCAAGCACAATCAAGTAGAAGAAAGAAATTTGCCACGATGAAAGCCTCAGGAAGCTCCTATGATAGAATGGAGAAGTTGGAGAAAACAAATCAAGCACTGGAAAGAGAGTTAGCAAATTTGAAGATGAGTGGAATCAAAGATGCTACAAGGGAGAATCAAGTGTTCCATGTTTGTGATGGATGTGGAGAATTAGGTCATGCAACTATGGATTGTCCTAGGCAAGGTGGAAGAAAAGAAGAAGTGAATCAAGTTTATGGAGACCGAAAGCAATATGATATGAATTTCAATACATATCATCAAGGTTTAAGGAACCATCCAAATTTTTGTTATGGTAACTCTTCTAATCAATCTAATCCTAATTTTCAGGGATCAAGTCAAGGAAGCCAACAATACCAAAATAGGCAATCAAACTACAACAATCAAGGGTACAATCAAGGTGGAAACAAGGGCTACCAAAGGAATTACCAAACAAATCATGATCAAGGAAGCTATTCGGGAACTTCTGAAACATCAAACAAGGAAATCATGGATTTTCTCAAAGAAATGAAGAAAGCTAATAAAGTACGAGACAAATCAGTTGAGGCATTATCCAAGCAAGTTGGACAATTGGCTGAAGAGGTAGCAATATACATAAAGGAATCGGGTAAACTACCAAGTGATACCGTAGTAAACCCATTACATCAGAGTTCCAATTCAAAGAATATGAAAAATGTGCATGTTAGTTCAGTGTGCACACATAAGTGTAGTGAAGAGAGTGAGTCAGAGGAAGAAGGTGATCTAGGAGCACCTATCATTCAAATTCAGATTGGGGAAGTAAAAACTAACAAGGCACTTTTAGATTATGGAGCTAGTGTTAGTATTTTACCGGGCAACATATATGATCAATATGAGTTTGGTCCTTTACATCCAGTTGACATCACCGTGGTTCTAGCAGATTCAACATGTAGACGACCACGAGGAATGTTGGTAGGCATTGCAGTTAAGATTGGGGAATTTTGGTACCTCGAGGATTTCTTGGTACTAGACTATGAACAGATCACAAAGAAGGAGCAACCAACGGTCATACTTGGAAGACCATTTTTGGCAACTGCTAATGCACAGATCAATTGTCGAGACAACACGGTTAGCATGACCTTTGGAAACCGTAAGTTGAGCTTAGATATATCGTCAAATTCATTTACTTATTTTATTGAAAATAAATGTGCTATAAAAGGTATTACTAACAAAAGCCATTCTCATTCCAATGTTATTGAGAGGGGCACCACAGAGAAGGGTTTCGTGTTTGATAGGTCCCAAGTGAAGGATGCTAAGAAAATAGTGAATGAAGATGAAAAAGCTCAGGAATCAATGGTACAAGTGGAAAACTCAAAAGAGCACATCAAGGTGGATGCAAGATCATCAAAGTCATCGAATGGATTGAAGAAGCCACCTAAACATATCAAGCACTCGCATGAAAATGGTGAATTTGCGAATATGAGAGTGAAAGATGAGTTAGTTGATACGAGAAAGATAGCAGAGACAAGTTGGAGTTGGGTTGATAACAACCAAGTTGGTAAGGTGACGGTTGGAAGTGAATTTATCTTTCAACCACCATAAACCCAAAATCAGGTATGGTCCGGCTAAAGACCTAAAACTTAGCACTGTTTGGGAGGCAACCCAATGAACTTTGTGGGTGTGTTCACTAGAAACCCTCACGAGACTTCACTCGTCCACTCGGCTACCGAGGGGTTTAAAAGGCTTGTTGCATACGCTAAATGCAACCGTGATTCCTACGAAAGTGAGTTAGTTTTTTTTGTGTTGTATCGTTTTTCTTGTTTTGTTTATTTTGTGTTGCGTAGGTTTAATTATCCTATCAAACACTCAAGTGTGGGGAAGAGTAACGGGCTTTCAGGTTGACATATTCATCATATGCCTCAGGGCGAAGCACTAAAAATCAAGGGTCGGAAACAATGTTTGCATAACTTATCAGGTCCATGTGTTTTTCCTTTCTCGCGTTTATTATGATTTGGTAGATGAGTTAATGTTGATTTGTAATATGGATTCGGGTGGATCATCCTATTACCCTCATTTGACACTCGTACTTAGTAGAAAATTTACATTGGGGACAATGTAAGGTTTAAGTGTGGGGATGATGGGTGTAAAATTGAAAATTTTGATTTTTTGTGAAACCTTCAACTAAGCTCAAATGGCTTGAAAATCAGAATTTTCAATGTAAATCATCAACTTTTGACCCGTTAATGCATTGGATTTTGGTTCCTTGTCATAACTTGTTCTTTAAGTTGCATGATAGTGGTTGTGGCAAGTTTTTCTTAGAAATCATCAAGGGAACAATGACTAGTTAAGGGTGACATGCTATATGGTGAGTAACATGAATGTTGTGTGTCGTTAACCTTGTATCCACCATTTTTGTGAGAGTTGAGCCTTAATTGTAACATACTTATGTAATTCATTATTTTGAGTGATACCAAAGTGGTTGTCAAAGTTAGAACTTGTGTTGCAATACATGTTGAGATCGTATGCGAATACTTGCACAAAATGAGAGAGGCATTAGGATAAGCCCTTATTTTAGCCTTATTTCCTTGTTTGTTTGTGTCACCAAACCTTGAAAACCACCCTAGTTCCCCCGTTAAACCAATTGCCTATTCATTTGTTAACCCCATTGCACTAACCAAAATGTCTTGCAAACCGTGTTAGTGTAAACCATATAGGGAATTCAAGTTGAGTGTGTTGATTGAATTGTAAAAAAAAAAAACAGAAAAGAAGAAAAAAAATGCTGAATATTAGGTCAAAATGACCTTAGTATAAAGCAAGAAAAAAAAAGTCTTTATAGTATGATGTCAAATTGTGTTTGTTGTTTGGGCTAATAAGTTTGGATTTCCCTTAGTCTTTCGTCACTGTCAAATCCCTTAACCTACCCGTGACCATTGCTTGTCATTACAACCCGTCAAGTCCTCTTGACTTGTGCATGATTTTCAGCAATTCGATGGAGATTTGATTGAAAAACAAGCTTATGATAATGATTAATCACTTTCGGTTTGAGAGTACATATATACACTAGTGCATCATTACTAGTCCATAAATAAACCGAGTGGAGAGAACCTTGTGAGTGGTACATGGCATTTATGTGAATAACTTGAAGCATGTTAGGTCTAATTAGAAGTTATTCCCTGTTTTACTTGAAAAATCAATTTTACTTGTCATGATGTAAAACTATGTATTGTTGTAAGTCTTGCGAATGGATTATGACTTGGAACCGAATTTGAGGATTGGCGGGAAAATAGGGAAATGTATTTGATCATGATGATTGGATAGTATTGATGAGCTTTGCTTGAGGGCAAGCAAAGAACAAGTGTGGGGATGTGATCACGTGGTAAATAATTGCTTTAATCAATGTGTAAATACGTGATATTAGTGAATTTTGGCCCGAAACACATTTACTTTGAGTATGTTTGTGAATTTCAGGTGTGAAGAGTTTAAAGACGTGTTCGAGAGCAAATTGGAGGGTTAGAAGAGGCATCGAGTGCTAAAGAGTGCAATAACATGGTTTTCGGGAAGTCAAAACTTCGGGAGCGCATAACTGGAGCTAGGAGAAGAGTTACGGGGCCCATAATATATGAAAACTGAGTTTCTCGACGAGACGAAGCCAAAGGCGATGACACTTTGGGCGTGTGATACGCCCAACCCGGCGTTTCATACGGCCAGCGTACCATACGCCCAGTTTTGAGCGTTGGCAGAATCTGGGCAGCGTAGGGAAGCAATTTGGGCGTACCATACGCCCAGGCCCGGCGTATGATACGCCCAAAGTCGGAAAAATTGATTTTTCAGCAGATTCTTCCCATATTTAAGGAGATATTCTAGGGTTTCGAAAACAACTCTTTTCTTGACGAATTGGGGGCGAAAAAGTGACGTTTTTGGGCATCTAAACTCTTCCGAATCCATCCGTAATCGTGGAATCATCACCCGAATCAAGAATCAACAAGTGCTAATGAAGATGCGTGGCTAGTTTTCTTTTGTAATTGCTTCCGGGCAATTAGGTTAGTGAATGAACTTTGATTGAATGTTTAAAATTAGGTTTTTGGATTGTTTTCGGTTTGATAACTTGAATTCAATTGTGGTTTGATTGATGTAAACGATTTATTTGTGTTTAAGCATTTACGTTTTGCCATCAGTGATTCGGTTTCCTTGCATCGTTTACTCATTGGTATTGGTGTGTTGCTTTGCATATCTAAATTGATAATTGTGTGAATAAGCAACTCTTAAACGTTTGTTCCATTGTTGTCACTTTGATCAAACCAATTAACAAAATCATGTCTATGTGATTTCCAACTAAGTTTACCCTAAAATTATTGTGATTTCATTAACCTAAACCCGGAAGTGATTACCTTTTTCTCAATTGTTTTCAAACTCATTAATCATAATTGTTGCTTTGAACATTTCGTTAATTCAATTTCAATTCAAGTTTACATTTTTCTTTGTTTAATCAAGTAATAACTTAAAGTTCAGCACTTTCCACTGATTCCCTGTGGAGACGACCTTACTTACCCGTGCTATAGTCATAGGTAGCTAAGTCCTTATTTTTACATTGTTTTTGATTGACCTACGACACCTCGATCAACATATCATTATGAGGCTGTTTAAAAAGCTCGTTGCTCGAGGCTCACTCGAAAAACGCTTGAAAAAGGCTCGTTAAAAACGAGCCGAGCCAGATTCAGGGTTGGCTCGGCTCATGGCTCAGCTCGATTTATATATATATATATATATATATATATATATATTAAACTATACACACACATATATATTATATTACGTACACACATACATATATGTTATACATAATATATACATACACACACACATATAGGTTGTTAACCTGTGTATTACAAGGATTTTATATAAAATATTAAATAGTTAGCAGTGAAAATTTAGCAATTATAAAATAATATTTTGATATAAAATGATTAATTTACATAAATTAAAAAACGTCATTTTTTTATACAAATCTCATTATTTAAAAACTTCTTTTATAGTATACTTTATTTTTAAAAAAATTATTTTTTAAGATAACTTATTTTTTACATAAATTTTGTTATTTTGAAAATAAAATATTTCTTATTTTAAAAATTTTGGTTTTAGAAAATTTTGCGTTCTATAAAAAAAATTTAAGTGTGTTTTATAATAAAAAGATAAATAATATATTAGTCATTAATATTATAAGTATTTTATAATTAAAAGAAAAAAATATTTAATAAGAGAGAAAAGATAGTTATTTAATAGAAGAGATGATTAAGAGAAATAATGAGTAATTGACAAGTGTCACTTGTTGTGTAAGAATGTGACATGTGACAAAATATTTACTATTTTATTATAGAGTATAAATATCTTATACACGTATTTATATAAATATACATATTATGTATAATATATAAGTATGTATGTATATATACATATATATATATATATACACTAGATTTTATATATTAGATTATATGTATATGTAAAGTGGAGGAAAAGAAACAAAAAGACGAGCTAGCTCGTTCCTCAAGGTTTTTTACGAGCCGAACTGAAGCCATAATTTTTGACTTGAATGAAATTTCGGCTCAGCTCGAAAATCCATGAGCCGAGCTGGAGTCAGGGCTGGCTCAGCTCGACTCGAATACATCCCATCCACGAGCCGAGCTGGAGTTAGGGCTGGCTCGGCTCGAGTACAGCCCTACATATCAACTACTTCTATCATATATAATATTATGCATTTATTCAATAAATAAATTAACAAACATACTCGGTATATTTCTATGTTTTAATTGGGATAGAGATGCTGTATTAAATGATTTACGGGAAATTCAAATTAAGATTTATGATTTTTGGTAATCTATATCTATACTATGTAATAAAAGAATAACAATACGCCACGTGTCATTATTTTAGCTTATCCACATCACATTTGACACGTGGCATATATATAGGCTATCCATGTGACATATTTAACAAATTTAGAAATTAATTTCATTTAATACAATAAAGTCAAATTTCCAAAATTAAAGAAATACAATTAATATTCATATTTTAAAATATTAATGAAAATCTAATCATTTCAAACTTTACATTTTCAATTAATAATTTTGAAAATTCAAAATTTTAAATATTATTTTTATTTGTATTGTTTAAAAAGATGTTTAGATATTTATAAAATATACTTTTATTTTCATATTTTAAAAATTTTATATTATTTGTATATCTAATTTTCTATCATGATTTATTTGTAATGCTTATTTTTAATACAATCATGTGTAATACACAGGCCAATATGCTAGTTAGTATATATGCAAATGCAACATTTGAAGAAAAGAAAGATCCCACAATATGGGCAGACCTCGCATGTTGCCGGGCTATCCATGGGAAAGAAACGGATAGAAGCCTTTTGGTCAAATCATGCATGAAGGAATCATGAACATGGCGTCTTTTTGGAATTCAATTCCTGGTTATTAATTAGTATATATACATGATTTACAACTTAAATAAAAAGTAATATTATGTAAATAATAATAATAACAACAACTAAATGATAGTAATGATTAAATATTAACAATTAGTAATACTATATATATTTATCAACAATTACAATATTATTTTAAATAACAATATTAAATAAATATTAGTAAAAAATTAAAAATAATTTAATAATACAAATGATTACATAGTTTTTTTTTTTGTTTTAGTTGTTAGTCAAGAATTGAAACCAACTACTTTTTTTTGTTGGTCAACGAAATAAAACGTGAGTTTTTTTAATAAGCGCTATAATATGGTCAAAAAAATCACGTGTAAATATACCTTTTTTGAATTCTTTTGTTCAATTAATTGTTGGTGCTTTTATTATTTTTATGTTTTCCGCTTACATTTGGTTCTAATTTTTCCATGTTAGATTTTACGACTAACTGACTAAGCATTTATTATTTATTGTTTTGGTATGACAATTGTTAACATTGTATACTTGTGTTTTGATTGGTGGTCCTCAAGAGTAATGGTTACTTTTGCGATGAATGGTTTTTTTGGAATAACAATTTTTTATATTTGGATTAGTGTTTTAGGAGGGATTGACATTTGTTATGACTGCTTTTTTTTTTTGCCATTCATGATAATTTCACCACCATTATGATGTATAGTTATATCGGTAGAGTGGTGTGACTCAACCTTTTTTGCATGATTTTAATTGGATGTCATTTTGTAATGTGAGTTTTAGGTTATTTTTATTTTTTTTACTATTATTATTAAAAATGTTGTGCTTTATGCTTTAATGTTTTGCAACAGAGTAACGACTTTCATCTAACCTAAATTTTGATATTTAAAACCCTATTTTTATCCTATTTAATATGGAGCTATACCATCGTAAGACTCGTGATAAACCATAGTATATGGATAGAAAATGATTTTTTTTGATCAAATTTTCATTTGAACAATATTTTAAAAGTTAGTTATCAAGATGTGACATATCTCGATCATAAGTCGAAGGCTACATGCTAGGGAGGTTTATCTAAAACGTTACTGCATGAAACCAGAATCCAATGGAGGTTTATCTGAAACATTATTGAAACCTTTTGGAATCCAATTCCAAGGAGTATATTTAGAAAATTGCCATAGATTATGATCATATACGTAACATATTCTTCAATATAAGACACATTTAAAACCTTACAATATAAAAATTGTATATTCTATGCATATATATATATTTTCTATCGTGCATTGAGATAAATGAACAAGGCCGGCCCTTAGGAGGGGCGAGGCGGGCGACCGCCCCGGGCCCGACATTTTAAGGGGCCCAAAATTTTAAATTTTTTATATATTATATAAAAAAATTTTGTATAAACAATATATAAATAACCATTTAAAAACATATGATTTAAAGGGTACAAAAAGTAATTTTTTAAAAACATAAGAAGTTACTTTCATTCTCTTTAAACTAGAGGTGTTTATCAGTTCAGTTAATTGTTTATTCAGTATAGTTTAATTGGTTTTCAATTTCTTTCCCTATCCAATAATCGAACCAAATTTAAGAAGTGGTTCAGTTTGGTTTCAGTTGAAAATGAACAAACCGAATAAACCGATTAAAAACCAAATAAGCCGGTTAAAAATTGAATAAACATCTGAATAAACAATAAACTGATTTAAGTCGAATAAACTGGTTAAAAACAAATAAACCGAATTCAGCATTATATATTATTAATATGATAATAAATTTAAATCCGAATTTGGTTTAATCGGTTAATCAAACAAGCCGAATTCAAAATATTTTTTGTAACAACTGAACCAAAAAATAGAAATTCAGATACGGTGAGGAACCGAATCGAAAACCGAATTCAGAATTCGGATACAGTTAGGAACCAAACCGAATTTGGTTCGGGTTTTTTCAGTTACAAATACGGTTCGGTTCTAGGCACCTCAATTCTCAGGACCGCACCTAAAAGAGCCCATTTTTTTTCTCGCCCCAGGCCCTGGAATTTTTTTTTGATTCACAGGGCCGGCTTGTAAATGAACAATGTAATATTTTTAAAAAAATAAACAATCGATTTATGAAGATAATATGATAAATTGAGGGTCAATTATATTGCTATAACATGATTAATTAACATGTTTGAAAATCTATTTATACAATTCTTAGTTTCTTACATCCTCACAGTTTGAAAGTATCAACACAATTCTTACACCCACGGTTTGAAAGTTGTGAAGTTGTATATTCAAATTAGATTATAAATTTATAACGGGATAATTGCAAACCCTTTGTTAATATATTTGTGTATGCTAGCTTAAAAAAATAAGAGAACTAATTGTAGCTAACAGTTGTCACTTTATTAAACAAGACGGATATTAATCTCAAGATGTCTGGTAAGTTGTATAACATTTACTTACTTGATGTATACCATATGATATCAAAAAAGAGGTTATTAAGCATACTTGGATACAAGGGTTATTTTGTTTATTAATTGTTGAATCAATACCTAAAATGTTTGAATCATTTAGACTTTTTTTCAAGCTTAATGGTTAAAGAATATTTGACTAATTCATAGTCGTTTTTTAATAAAACACACACTTCCAGTCTCTGAACGATTAAAAGGTAGCCTCTTAATAGAATCATTAAGAGACTGTTAAACAACCTTATAATCTTTCTAAGATTAGGGGTATGACAAGCAAAATGGGGGTGTGCTTAGCTTTACACTACAAGAAATTGATCCTGCCCCGACTTAATCTATCCCGACGACAAATGTCGTTGCCATAGATCGATCAGTACCGACGACTTCTGGTCGGTACAGGTTGCCGCACATTTTTTTCTTTTTTTGATCTATCCCGACGACCTTACGTCGGTATAGATTACTGAAAATAGCGGGATGTTTTGGTGCTCATTCTGATGGCCTATACCGACTACCCGTCGTCGGTATAGCTCAAATTTATTTTCCTCTTTTTTTTTGCCATTTTCACGCGTGGGATCCCGGGTTTTTTTAATGAATTTTGAAGTTGCCGCCGAGAAGTAGATACCCGCGTAAATTCTATGTTGAAACCTATTGAATTTATATTGGAACCCAAGAATTAACATGTATTTCATAGTTATTTGTATACCTTTTCAATGAAAACCTTATTGAATTTATATTGGAACCCAAGAATTCTATGTTGAAACCTATAAGTGACGTTGAATTAGTTGTGGGATATTTTTTAATAGTTTAAAATTATATTTCATCTATAACATGATAACGATAACAATTAACTGAAATAAATAATAGAAATCAAAATATATTAAGTGAAGGTCCTGAAAGTCTCCTTTTTGGCTATCAATCAAAATTAATTAATACTCGTTACAAAAATGTATTTCTAATAAGGGTAGAGGTTACCAGTTCAAGCAGGTTCTTACTAGCAAAAGTAGTGGTAACCTATGACTTTTCTCTTTCAAAGTAGAAATGGCTTTTTTCTATTTAGATTAAATCTGCAAGGCATCATATCAGAGCCGACCCTCAGGGGATGTCGGAAGGAAAACCAAACCGGACCTAATTTTTTTGAAGGGCTTAAACTTTCGGATTTTTAAATGTATTTTATATAAAAAATTATTTTAGACTTAACATTTTTTTGATATGTAAAAAACATAATTTTGCTATAATAATTAATATTGTTTTATTATGTTTATTGATTTATTTTTATCCTAATTATCATTGATTTATTAATTTTATTTGTATGTACGAGGACACATTAATTTTATACTCGCATATGATATTCTAGATCTCAGAGACCGTCATGCATATATAGATACATGAAGATTGCAAGTGGTGTAGTATTTTAGTAAGACATTGTAAATATTTTTGTGAATCTAAACCTTAATCTCTCTTGTATATATTTGCCTGAAATCATTGACACTTATTATGATCAAAGGAGTCAACTCAAGAGCATGAAGATTTATATGTATTTTTATATTTGAAAAATGTGAGTTAGACAGGGCAAAATGACTTGCAAGAAAAGTTAACTGGACGTACGACTTATGTTATGGTCTGATATTCTTGTATATTCTATAGTCTTTTTCAATTTTGAAAATAAACTCCTTTATGTTATGAACAAGATAGATTACAAACAAGAACAACCATGAAAGGAAATTGATCTTCTCATTCAACTCATAACTATTACATACATCACATATATATATACAAGTGTTATTTGTAACGGACAGTGAATCATTAATAGGATAATGATGATAATTTATGTATGTTACTTATGATTATTTATAACTCATCATTAATAAGAGAATGATGGTAATTTATGTCTGTTACTTATGAATATTTATAACACTCCCCCTCAGACATATTACCTCTCATTATTCACTATGAACATTATACTACTGGATAATGTTGTTCGATGCTTCAGGATCGATAAAATAATTGATACTGCTGGATCAATTATGCTGCCTCATTAAAACCTTACCAAGAAAACCCAATGGGACAAAACTTAGTTAAGGAAAAAGAGTACAGCGTGTATAATGCTCCCCCTTAATTTAATAAACGTCTTTTAATCTACGAAGTCCAATTTTCTATGATAGTTGCTCAAAACTGCTTCTAGGCAAAGACTTTGTAAATAAATCTGCTAGATTTTCACTTGATTTGATTTGATGGACATCGATTATTTTATCCTTTTGTAAGTCATGCGTTGAGAAAAACTTTGGTGAGATATGCTTTGTTCTATCACCCTTGATATAACCTTCTTTGATCTGAGCTATGCAAGCAGCATTGTCTTCATAGATAATTGTTGGGTCTTTCTTGATCTCTTCTAATCCACATGTTTGTTGTATGTGATTAATCATTGATCTTAACCACACGCATTCTCGACCAGCATCATATAGTGCTATCAACTCAGCATGATTTAATGAAGTTGCTGTTAGTGTTTGCTTTGTCGACCTCCATGAGATTGTTGTGCCACCATATGTAAATACATAACCTGTTTGAGACCGAGCTTTATGTGGATCTGATAAATATCCAGCATCAGCATAACCAACAAGTAGAGACTTTTCATTTTTCTGGTAAAATAAACCTAAATCTCGTGTCTCACAAAGATATCTGAATATATGTTTTATTCCAGTCCAATGTCTGTGTGTTGGATTTGAACTATATCTTGCTAGTACATGTACCGAAAATGCAATATCAGGTCTCGTGTTATTTGCAAGGTACATAAGAGCACCAATTGCACTCAAGTATGGTACTTCTGGACCAAGTATTTTTTCACCCTCTTCTTGAGGACGATAAGGATCTTTACGTGCTTCTAGCGATCGGACAACCATGGGTATGCTAAAAGTATGAGCTTTGTCCATATTAAAACGTATTAACATCTTTTCGATGTAGTTTGACTGATGAACAAATGTACCGTTGCAAAGATGCTCGAACTGCAGGCCGAGACACAATTTCGTGGTACCAAGGTCTTTCATTTCAAATTCTTTCTTTAATAGTTCAACAGTTTTTTCAATCTCATCAGGAGATCCAATTATGTTTATATCGTCAACATAAACTGCTATTATAGTGAATTTTGAGAGAAATCTTTTTATAAAAACACATGGACTGATTACATCAGACTTGTATCCCTCCTTTTTAAGATATTCACTTAGTCGATTGTACCACATACGACCAGATTGTTTTAGACCATATAAAGATCTTTTGAGTTTTATTGAACACATTTCTTTAGGTGTTGATTTTAATGCTTCGGGCATTTTTAATCCTTTAGGGATTTTCATGTAGATGTCATTTTCTAGGTTCCCATATAAATATGCAGTGACGACATCCATAAGTCTCATTTTATGTCCTTCAGAGACTGTGAGACCAATTAAAAATCGAAGGGTTATCGCATCCACCACAGGGGAATACGTTTCCTCATAATCAAATCCAGAGATTTGGGAAAACCCTTGGGCCACTAGCCGAGCCTTATATCGTACAATTTCGTTCTTTTCATTTCGTTTTATTGCAAATACCCACTTATAACCGACTGGTTTGACGTCTATGGGTGTTCGAACTACAGGTCCGAAAACATTTCGCTTTTCAAGTGAATCTAACTCAGCCTTCAAGGCTTCTTGCCATTTTGGCCAATCATTTCTGTGCATGCACTCTTCTAGAGTCTTAGGTACGTAATCGTTTTCATTTATTACGTCTGTCGCTATAGCAAAAGCGAATATATCATCAACACATGTTTTATCTCGGTTTAATATCGTACTATTTTGTACATAATTAATAGAGATCTCATCTTTATTTGGTACCAATGTTTCTTCTGGAAATTTATTTTCTTCTGAAATTATGTTAGTCTCTTCTGGGACATCTACCTCTGCTGGGGTTTCATTTGTAATGATTTTTGATATTTCACCAACCATGTTATTTTGCTCTTTTCGTTTACGTGGATTCTTATCTTTGGAGCCAATTGGTCTCCCACGCTTTCTTTGTATGGTAACCACTTCTGGGATTACTTCAATTCGAGCAGGTGCATTTGATGCTGGTATATGTGACTTTGTCACTTTATTTGTGTCTGTGGATGCATCTGGTAATTCATTTGATATTCTTTGCAAATGTATAATCTTTTGAACTTCAGATTCACATTGACCACTTCGAGGGTCGAAATTTGATAACAACGTTGCATTCCATGTTATTTCTTCTGTTACCAGTCTTTCTTTATTCTTATCTCCCCCTAAGACTGGAAATATTATCTCATCAAAATGACAGTCAGCAAAACGTGCTGTAAACATGTCTCCTGTTAGTGGTTCTAAGTACTTAATAATGGATTGGGAGTTAAAGCCAATATAAATACCCAATCTTCTCTGGGGTCCCATTTTGGTGCGTTGTGGTGGTGATATTGGAACATAAACCGCGCAACCAAATATTTTCAGATGAGACAGACATGGTATTCTTCCGGATACCAACTGTAAAGGAGAATATTCATGATTAACAGTTGGTCTTAATCTAACAAGTGCAGCAGCATGCAAAATAGCATGACCCCATGCAGAAGATGGTAATTTGCATCGCATCAAGAGTGGTCTAGCGATTAACTGCAATCGTTTAATTAATGATTCTGTTAAACCATTTTGTGTGTGAACATGTGCTACCGAATGTTCAACATTGATCCCAATTGACATACAATAGTCATTAAAAGCTTGGGATGTAAATTCTCCTGCATTATCCATTCGAATAGTTTTGATTTGATGTTCAGGGAAATTTGCTCTCAATTGTATGATTTGGGCTAACAACCGAGCAAATGCTACATTTCTAGTAGCCAGAAGACTCACATGTGACCATCGTGAAGATGCATCAATTAAGACCAAGAAATAACGAAATGGGCCACGGGGGATGTATAGGCCCATATATGTCCCCTTGAATTCTTTCAAAAAATGAGGGATTTTCTTGTAATATTTTGGTTTGTGAAGGTCGAGTAATGAGTTTTCCAAGAGAGCATGATGCACATGATAATTCTTGTGCTAACAAGATTTTTAAGTCATTGAGAGGGTGTCCTGTCACACTTTTGATTATACGCCTCATCGTTGTGCTTCCAGGGTGACCTGGTCGATCATGCCATATGGTGAATATGTCCTTATCTTGTGATTTTTGATTATTCACCATATATGACTCAATAGGATTGATATTAGTACAATATAATCCAGAGGATAGAGCATTTAATTTCTCAACAATGGTATCTTGACCATTTTTGTTGGTGATAATTTGTAGATATTCAATATTGTTTTCAAATATTGTTTTGTAATTGTAACTGTTATTCCAAAGATATTTAAAACTAAGAATTTTGTATTGATTTAGTTGTGTATAATGCATATTTGATAATCGGTAGAGTTCCTAAAGGTAATATGATGCATACTCATAATGAACGTTTGATGATATTACAAGTACCAGATATAGTTGTAATAGGAGTCTCCCTAAAAAAACAACTCGATCAATGAAAATTTTCTTATGTTTGATAATAGTGTTAATAGTAACAGTATCTACTAAGCATCAAGGTTAAGAAAAAGAGTTATACTCGCTATTTATCTTAGACACTTACAATGATATGATGGTTAAACCTATGTGTGAAGTCTCTCACAAATCAAAAGGGTCCCAAACTATTTGTCATAAAATGAATTTGATGCCTAGAGTGTAAAGGATGTAGTTGAGAACAAAGATGTGATGATCAAAATTGTGGGAAGGTTTGATATTATATCTATAATAAAAAAAACTCATTGTAGTTAAACTATGTTTTCTATATAATTATAAGGACTTCAAGTTCTTGATATGCAAAACCTAAGGTTCTTTGATATTTTATTTACACGCTTCTTTATGAAGATTTTTTTTCTTTCATTGTTTCAATTTGTTGTCTGTTTTTGTCAGATATTTGACTCTCACCAACTATTTGTTGTCAAATGAATTTTAGAGTTCAAATGAGATAAAAAGTTCAAGTCCAAATCAAAGAACTTTTAATGATGAAAGTTCATTAGGATTACTATGTAAAACTTTGGTTTTTTTTCTTTAACTACGATCTTCAAGAACTTTTTTTTTTTTTTTGTTAAATACTAATGTTATAACACCATGACTTTTCAAATCACTAAAACAAAATTGCGATAACTGTTTTCATAAAGTTTAGTCTCTATTTAATTTTTAGTTGTAATTTTAGGCTCCAATCAAATTTAGAATAAACCAGAAGGTTGAATATGTATATTTCTTATACTATTTGAGCCAAAAAAAAAATAAACTTAAAAAAAAATCGAGGAAGCATAAAAATCAGCCAATGATCGAGAAAATCTCAACTAAATTTATTAACATTATTGTTAATGCATGATTCTCAGTTAAATTGAAAACGTAAATTTAAGGGTACGAATATCATGGCTTTGTAATCAATTCTTTCCAAATAAATTCCCGTAACCGATAGCAAAAATTATTAGGATTTCAACAGTTGTTTCCAACGTATTATTGATCACAGTCGGCCTCAATTCAAGTACTAGGTAACCGAATATGAATCGTCTAGTGGCTGCAAAATGCGTCCGACATCACTAAAAAATGGATAATTTTGGTGCCATAGAGGTCGTTTTGCTTATGGGTAATCATCTGCAATCGATCGATCAGAAAAAAAAGGCATCCAAATAGACATGGAGAGATGTGATTGTATTTCGGATCTACCGGTGACATGAGTCTCCTTAAATCAAAGGGTTTTTTTTTTTTTCTTCTTTTTTTTTTTTTAAGATGCAAGTTATTTTGGATGCAATTAGTGTAATTCATGTGGATTCACATTAATAGCTTACTATGATAAGCATATGTTTTGTAATGAAATTATACATCAAAAAGAATACTATAAAACTCATATATGACTAAATGTCCAAGTTATTGAAATTGATTCGTATATGAATGTGTTGTATAGTGAGTTATAGTTATGTGCAATATAGATGAAAATATTGTAGGCAAAGTAATAGAGACCAAAGATTTTAACATGGAGATGATCAGAAACTATTACCTTGTTTGTCGAGTAACAAAAACATACCATAGTGATTGTTTTATGACAAGTGGTGCTTCCTATCGGTTGTGGCCTGTGGGCAGCATTTGTTGCACATCAACATTCGACTTGGTGATAGGGATTTTAGAGACAATCGTGCTGATAACGTGTTATGAACAAGATAGATTACAAACAAGAACAACCATGAAAGGAAATTGATCTTCTCATTCAACTCATAACTATTACATACATCACATATATATATACAAGTGTTATTCGTAACGGACAGTGAATCATTAATAGGATAATGATGATAATTTATGTATGTTACTTATGAGTATTTATAACTCATCATTAATAAGAGAATGATGGTAATTTATGTCTGTTACTTATGAATATTTATAACACTTTAGAAAGATTATCTTAATTTAGAATTTTTTCACTTAAAAATAAATTTTGTAAAAGATCAACTAATTCTGAGTTTATAACTTTTGGAAATTTGTTTCATATTCTTGAGGCAAATATACTTAATAATAGTCATTTTTTAGGTCGATTGTTTTGACTAATTTATTGACTTGATGTTGTGATAGTTATGCTTATTGAGAGTGTGATCCATACGCATGCTGTTTGATTCATCGATTGTGAATCTTTTTATGCCACATTGTTGGTAATTTGATCTAAATTAGTAGGAGATGCATGGTCTCATCCATGATCAGATCATGCATCCATTGAGGTTCGATCATTGAACGTTATGTCTTCTTATGTTTTATAGGATTTCTTGATAGTAGTCCTATATTTTACTTAAAAAATCATCCTAATGCAACTTTTATAGTCAAAAAAAGGCTACATTAGCTGAAGCTGCATTAGATCTAATGCAACTTTTTTGTTACATAATGCAACTTTTTTTGTTACATAATGCATTAGATCTAATGCAACTTTATAGTCAAAAAAAGGCTGCATTAGCTGAAGCTGCATTAGATCTAATGCAACTTTTTTGTTACATAATGCAACTTTATTTTTCCTAATACAACTTTTTTAAATGCATTATATAATAAAAAAAGTTGCATTATATAACTTTATTTTTTCCTAATACAACTTTATTTTTTCCTAATACAACTTTTAAAAAAAAGTTGCATTATATAATAAAAAGGTTGCATTAAGCTAATGCAACTTCACCTAATGCAACCTATTTGCAATCTTTTGTGTCAAAAAAAGGTTGCATTAGGCTTATTTTTTAGTAGTAATTAATTAAACATTTTGGTATCAAAGACTCAAAGAGTATAACATTTAACATGCAAGCCTTTATTTATAATAAAATCAAAATAAGTGATATATATATTGTTTCGGGTAAAAATTAACAAGATTAACTTTTAGCAAAACCGAATTAGAAAAGTGGGGTATTGTGTGTAACAAACAAATATGTTGAATATACTGAGGATATGTTCAGGATATCCCTGAATATCCCTGAGGATATTTGAATATACCAAACAGAAAAATAGCAATACACACGAGATTTATACGAGGAAAAGCCCTTAATCCCTTAGGATTGCCGGCATAAAAACCTCGGGAGGTGACAATCGTCACTCTGCCTAGTATTATTAAGAATCAAATTAAGATAATACAATAGAAAGAGCACAATGTAATCGATACTATAATGCTAAATCAGTGAATGTTGTGTGTTCGTTCGATCGCCAGTGTCCTATATCGATTCATTGCCTCAATATTTATACTACAAATCTATTATAGACGTTTTACAACGTTCACAAATCAGTTCCTATTATTCCGGCACGTTTTCATCATGGAAGACCTCTTCAAATCAGCCACTTCCCATTTTCTTCATAGTGGTCAAAGCTATTTGCATCATGTTTCCTTGATAATAGGAGCAGTCAATATTCAACCTGAAATTTCCTGAAATCTCGCAATAAAGATTAAATAACAGAGATAATTGTTAGTAATATTCATATTCTGAAAATATCCATGATCCCGAAATATCCTGGATTATGAAATATCCCGGATCCTGAAATATCCTGAACGAGGATATTTTGGCGCCTAACAATTGCCCCCAATTTTACAGCGTTAATGTTTACAGCTGTAAAATTCTTAAAGATAAAGTTTAAATTTCAAATTTTAAATCAACGGTTGCGAGATTGAAGGGACGGTTAGATTGCGAGGCGGTTACTGTAGGGATGTCAGAAAACTGTACATATAATGATCACGATATCCTCCTTTCAAATCACTTATTCTTTTCCGATCGTCTTCTCCGGTAAGTTTACTCCAATTTCTCGGTTATTTCTTAACTTTAATTTAGTAAAAAATGTCGCATTCTTCTTCTTCCTCCGAAGATAGTGATTTCTTTGATCAGAATATTCTTCCGTACACTGATCAAAACGCATGCATATTTGATGATGATCACATTGAGGTTATGCAATCCTCTCAAGCTTTTTCTGAAGAAACCGTTTTTCGTAGATATGATCCTGCCTTAAAAGCTGACCATAGTTCAAACAAATGGGTTTGTTTTCCTGAATATCCATTCTCTTTAGGTCTATCTTTTCCTTTTCCCACTTTGATTTCTGAGTTCTTTCGAATCACTCGACTATGCTATCATCAACTCATGCCAATGGGTTGGCGATTACTCGTTACTCTCCATAAGTATGGTCTCAACATCGGAGTTGCCGAAATTTCTTCATCATATCAACGTACCCATGGGTATTCCCGTTTTTTACTTCATAGACGGCCTGGTGCTCCTATTTTGGTCCATGGGGTTACCATGAATGAGGAGGAATGGCGAGACAAGTTTTTCTTTGTTAAAAGAAGTTCTATCCCTGGGGGAATTTCTCTTCCTGTTAGTTGGTTATTGAAGGGTAGGATATTTTAATTTTTATTAACACTGTTTGAATTTTTACTAATTAGTTTTTGTTTGCTTTTTAATTATAGCACCGAAGTTTGAATCATTGATTACTGAGAATCAAGATACTCAGCAAAAAATCCAGTCATTATTGAGGATCGAGGAGAGGGAGCGAAAGTTTGTACCCTCATCAAAGGAAAATATCCCTATTTCATCTTCATCTCACAGTGTTTCTTCAGAACAATCGCAAGCTCAGATGACATCAGGTATCCTTGAGTTAGTTTTAATGTTTGGATTATTCTTTCACTGTTCTTTTATTTTTATTTGTTTGTTTAGAATCGGCTTTTGATCTTGAGGATCTCACTGATTTCCTTACCATCAAAAAAGAAAAAATCAGCCCTGTTCCTCCAAAGGCCAAGATAATGCACACTCGCTCTACCAAAACCTCAAAGAAACGCAAAGGCGCCGACACCATCAACGTGGATGATATCCCCGATTTCCCTGCAATTGATCTTCTCCACAAGGTATATCTCTTTTTATTAGATTCTCCTGAAAACTATATCATCAAATTATTCCTATTGCACAGGTTATCTCGAAGATATCAAGCGACAAGGAAGCATATGAAAAACAAATCAAGGATATCGAGGACCAGAGAAAGATCGCTGCTGCCAAGGCCAATCATTATGAGAAGGATAATTCCAAGCTCAAAAAGCAAATCAAAGATAATGAGGCCGCCCATAAGCTGAAGATAAAGGAAATCATTGAGGGGACGAAGAAGTCTGCTGCTGTCGCTATCCTTAAAGCAAAGATTCAGATGGCAGAGAAGTCAAAACAGGAGGGCTCGGACTTATGGGATAAGGACCTTGCCGATTGGAGTAAAGTTTTGGCCAAGCTGACTGGGGATATGGCGGAGACTTCTGATGCGGCAGTGAAGACGGCGAGCGTGGTGGAGACCAGCAAGGTGGCAGGAGGTGAGGATGTCGGAGCTGATGGAGGTGAAGGTGGTGTGGTGATGGGCGATGAAGATAGAGTTGCTAAGGTCTGAGCCCATTGTGTTTGTGGTTCTTTTATGATGACATGTGGTTGTTTTTAGACAATATTTTCATGTTAAGTCCCTTTATGGGCAGACAATTTAAGAAGCTTTAGGTGGAGGGACTATGTGTTTACATGGCAAAGCCTAAAGTTTTTCTTTAGTATGGTTAACTTTTAGTTTAGTAGTTTTACTAATGAATACTTTTAGAACACCATGTTTTGTGCTATATCTTAAAATTTTGTTTAATCAACTTATTCCCATTGTAGCCTATTGTTTAAGTTTCTTGAAAATTATATCTTAAATGTACAGGTGTTAAGGATATTGTTGTAATATAGGCAAATTCTAATTTTGAAAATACTCATTCGAAACCATATTTCAGGATCAGATAAATGTAATTAAAAATAAAGATATGAAATAAGAAATAAATACCAATTCCTTGAATGAGTAGATTTATTTTCAAAACTCTTCTTATCCTTGTTGGGATAATGTAGAATTTACATACCTTAATATCCTTGGATGAATTATGAACATACTCATGTAATATCCTGAAATAGTTTTCAATTTCGAATCCATATCTTCAATATCCTTATGTATGTTAAAAGTTGACGAGATATCTTTAAATATCCTTGAATGCTAATCCCTGCACACATTTAACAAACAAGAAAGATTGGGATAATCCCAATATACTGGCGACTAAGGCCGGTTAGACTGGCGACAAGGCCGAAATTACTGGCGACCAGGCCGATTATACTGGCGACTAAGGCCGATTATACTGGCGACTAAGGCCGGAATACTGGCGACAAGGCCGATTATACTGGCGACTAAGGCCAATTATACTGGCGACTAAGGCCGAGAGATACTGGCGACTAAGGCCGGAATGCTGGCGACTAAGGCCGGGATACTGGCGACTAGGCCGGAATTCGGAGGATCCCTGGTAATAGTCTTTGAAAATGAAATTGTCAGCCACTCAGCATAAACTGGTCCCAAAATCTCCAACTATACCGGGATATTACGGAGGATCCATAGTTATAACCCTTGATAATGAAATTGTCAGCCACTCAGCGTGTACTGGTCCCATTATCTTGGATTATAGCAGGATATACGTGCGATAGTGGCGAGGGTATGAACCCTTAGTCTTCAAAGTTCTCTTGAGTCTTGATT
Organism: Mikania micrantha; assembly: GCA_009363875.1. Taxonomy (NCBI): domain Eukaryota; kingdom Viridiplantae; phylum Streptophyta; class Magnoliopsida; order Asterales; family Asteraceae; genus Mikania; species Mikania micrantha. The sequence goes on from CM018682.1 coordinate 12,570,148, forward strand.
TCAGGTCAAAACTTTGCAGCTAGACATAAAGTCAGTGCGGGGTCTTCATCAAGTTTTGATTTCAGGTCAAAACTTGGGTTGAGACATATAGCCTCGTATCTTCTCCAGCTATTCCTGCAAAAACATAGAATATTTTTGCAAAGGTAGGCATTAGGGATCCCTAAGCCTCTCCAATGCTTAAGTTAGTATCAGGATAATTTGAGAATGTATATCAGGATATAATAGTAGGGATATATAAGATTTTTGCGAGAAATAATCATGTAGAGTAAATATTCTAGTGAGATTTATATAAAGTATGATTTTAAATGAATAGCATTCCATGCCCTAGGAATATTTTCACCATCCATAGTGATTAATCTATATGCCCCCTTTCCAGCTTCGGAATCAATTCTGTAAGGTCCTTCCCATTTTGGGGCTAGCTTTCCATCTGTTGGATTAGTGGTATTATGGAATGCCTTTCTTAAAACTAAGTCTCCTACTTGGAATCTTCTGATCCTTATATTCTTATTATAGGATTTAGCTATCTTTTGCTGATAGGCAGCCATTCTAATTTTTGCAATATCCCTAGATTCGTCAATAATATCTATATCCTGAGACAGGATTTCGTTATTAGCCTCTATAGTTTGTAAACTCGTTCTTGCAGTAGGGATAATCATCTCAGTTGAGAGTACAGCTTCTGAACCAAATACTAATGAGAATGGGGTTTGACCAGTCTCATTTTTTGTAGTCGTTCTATCCGCCCATAGGACAAATGGAAGTTCTTCTGCCCATTTTCCTTTCTTAGATCCCAACTTCTTTTTGAGATTATTTATGATTATCTTGTTGCTTGATTATGCTTGTCCATTAGCCTGAGGATGTACTGGTGTGGAAGTAATCATTTTTATCCCCCACGCTTCACAAAAGTTGGTAGTTCTTTTGCCAATGAATTGAGATCCATTATCGCAGGTAATCTCAGCAGGTATCCCGAACCTGGTCAGGATATTCCTTTTTATGAAGGATATTACTTCCTTTTCTCTAACCTGTACGAAAGCTTCGGCTTCAATCCATTTTGAAAAGTAATCAGTCATGGCGAGCATGAATACTTTTCCTCCTGGTGCTTTTGGCAGTTTTCCTACTATATCCATTCCCCATTTCATGAATGGCCATGGTGAGACTATTGGATATAGAGGTTCAGCCGGTTGGTGAAGGATATTGCTGTGTCTTTGACAAGCATCACATCTCTGGGAATAGGATATTGCATCTTTTCTCATAGTAGGCCAAAAATATCCTGTTCTAAGGATTTTCGAAAGTAATGCTCTGCCCCCAGTGTGATTTCCACAATCTCCTTCATGAATATCCTTAATTACTTCTAAGGTCTCTGGTTTTTCTAAACATTTTAAGTATGGACCAGCTACCGATTTCCTGTATAGAATATCCCTAATGAGTATATATCTAGATATCCTGATTTTGAAGGCTCTATGGTTTGTTTCTTCATCAGGTATTTTTCCTGTTCGAAGATATTCTTTGATGGGTGTAGTCCAGGATATTTCATGTGCATCAATATTTTTCGGTTTAAGGATTTGGTTTGAGTCTTCTATATCTATCGCTGGATTTAGGATATGCAGGATAGGGATACTGATATCATCATAGATTTTCAGAGATGATGCTAGGTTTGCTAATGCATCTGCTTCATCGTTCTCTTCTCTAGGGACTTGAGTGATATCAAAAGTATCAAAATATCCCACTATATCCTTAACTATTTCTAAGTATTTTGCCAATCTATCTCCTTTAACCATATAGGAACCATTAAATTGGTTAGCTATTAGTAAGGAATCGACAAATACATGGAGGTGTCTTATATTCATATCCCTAGCTAATTGAAGTCCCACTATTAAGGCTTCATATTCAGCTTCGTTATTGGTTGCTTGGAACTCACAACTGATAGATTGGGGTATTATGTCCCCCTGTGGCGATTTTAGTATTATTCCTAAACCTGTCCCTCTTACATTCGAGGCTCCATCAGTATGTAGGGTCCATTCACCAGTATCCTCATCTAAGAGTTTAACTTCTGAATCTGCTTCTGGTTGGATATCACTACTAAAATCTGCCACAAAGTCTGCAAGTGCTTGAGACTTAATTGCTGTTCTTGGTTCATAGACTAGATCATAAGTGCTAAGTTTTACTGACCATTTGGCCATCCTTCCTGATAACTCAGGTTTTCTTAACACTGACTTAATCGGATAGTTTGTTTTGATGTGTATCTTATGTGTCTCAAAGTAGTGCCTAAGTTTAGTTGATGCCATGATCAGAGCTAAGATTAATTTTTCTAGGTGAGAATACCTAGTTTCAGCATCTAATAAGCTCTTACTCACATAGTATACTGGATGTTGGGATCCTTGATAATCTTTAACCAACACTGCACTTACAGTAGTTCGGGATACTGCTAAGTATAGTGATAGTGGTTCACCATCTTCTGGTTTCATGAGCAATGGTGCTGAGGATAAGTATTCTTTTAAATCCTGTAGAGCTTTCTCATGCTCTTCATCCCATTGAAACTTCTTATTCTTTTTCAGGATATCATAGAGTCCTTTGAATATCTCAGAAGATCTTGAGATGAATCTATTAAGTGCGGCTATTCTTCCTGTTAACTTTTGCACTTCTTTTACGTTTATTGGGGACTTGAGGTTTAGGATAGCTTGTATTTGCTCCGGGCTGGCCTCTATTCCTCTTTTAGTGACCATATATCCCAGGAATTTTCCCGATCTTACTCCAAAATGACACTTAGAAGGATTAAGTTTCATGTTGTATCGATCCAGGATATCAAATGATTCTTTGAGATCCCGAAGATGATCTTTGGTAATCTTGGATTTGACTACCATATCATCAATATATACCTCAATTGTGTCCCCCAGCTTATCCTTGAACATCATATTAACAAGCCTTTGATAAGTAGCTCCTGCGTTTTTCAAGCCGAATGGCATTGCTGTATAGCAATATATCCCCGTTGGCTTCATGAAAGCAGTATCTTCTTGGTCTGAAGGCTCCATTTGGATTTGTTGGAATCCTGCCGATGCATCCATGAAAGTTAATATTTCATGGCCTGCCGTAGCATCTACCATTGAATCTATGTGTGGTAATGGAAAGGGGTCTTTAGGACAAGCTTTGTTTAGATCTGTGTAATCTACACAAACTCTCCACTTTCCATTCTTCTTTTGAACCACCACTACATTAGCTAGCCACCTTGGAAATTTTACTTCCCTAATCATCTTGGCTTTAAGAAGTTTCTCTACTTCTTCTTGGATGATTATATTCCTTTCGGGAGCAAATTTTCTCCTTTTTTTGGTGGATAGGCTTGTAGCTTCTATCTATTCCTAACTTATGTGTAATTACGTCTGAGGATATCCCTGTCATATCTTCATGTCTCCAAGCAAAGGTAGAAATCCTTGATTTCAGAAAAGAAATCAGTTTCTCCTCAATATCTTTGGGGATATTAATTCCTATGAGAACTTTGGTCTCGGGATCCTCGGGATTTAGTAATATTTCTTTTACTTCTTTTTCCCGGGATCCCTGATTATCCCCAAGGTTATTCTTTGATTGCTATGTTGAAGGTGGTTTCGTCGTCGCCTTCATCGAGGACGAATAACATTCTTTAGCTTCCTGTTGGTCGCTATCAATCTTTACGACTCCCCATGGTGTTGGTAGTTTGACGCATTGATGATATGTTGAAGGGACTGCCTTCATATCATGTATCCAAGGTCTACCTAATATAATATTATAACAGGATAGAGAGTCTATAATACAAAAGCGTTGTATAGAATTTACCCCTTCGATATACACAGGTAATTTAATTTCACCGATGGTAGCTTTAGCTTCTCCACTGAATCCAACTAATACCAAAGACTTGGTAGTTATCTCTGATTTAGTGATATTCATCCTCTTGAGAGTCTCTAATTGGATGATGTTTACTGAACTGCCTCCATCAATGAGTATCCTGCGTACATAATGATTAGCAACATATAGAGTGATTACTAACCCGTCGTGGTGAGGATCTATGATGTTTTCCCGGTCTTGTTCTTCGAAGGATATAATAGTATCCTTGGTTATTATTGAAGTTTTTGTGGGTCTTTCTCCATTCTCCATTTTTGCCTCTTTAGCATGTCTTCTAGCTGCAGAATAAGAAGTACCACATATGTCAGATCCACCGGAGATAAAGTTTATTACCTTAGCATCTTTAGGTGGGGATGCAGCTCTCTTTGGGAATCCATCAGGATCCTGTCTTCTTTCCTTCTTTTTACCGAGAAGTTCTTTGAGATGGCCTTTGCTAAGCAGATTGCTTATTTCCTTTCTCAAAGCAATGCAATCTTCGGTCACATGTCCAAAATCTTCGTGAAATGCGCACCATTTGGACTTGTCCTTTGCGGCGAACCTTTTATCCTTAGGGGGCCATCTAGCCTTTTCACCTAGATCCTGCATAGCACACATTAGTTCAGGGATATCTACAGAAAAACAGTACTCAGATATCCTGGGATAATCTTCATCATCCTCGTCATCATCTACAGAGTTGATTTTATGGTTGTCAGACTTGTAATATGGCTTGGATTTGAACGACTTGTTGGTGGGCGAATCGAACTTCCTTTTGCCTTGATCATTGGGAGGAGTCATGGTAATCCTTTTCTGGATTTCTTTATCATCTTCCAATCTTATGAATCTCAGTGCGCGATTCCGGACTTCGTCCATATTTCTGCAAGGATTCATAACCAAATCATCATAAAAAGGTGAGTTTTTCTGTAATCTCATCTTGAAGGCTTGGACTGCTGTAGTGATATCAAGATTAGGGATATCCAAGGATTCTCTGTCAAACTTGTTGACATAGCTCCTTAGATTTTCATCTGATCCTTGGGTTATCCTGTAAAGATCACTGGTTAATCTTTCAAATGTCCTGCTACACGAAAATTGACTGTTAAATAAATTAATCAAATGAGCAAAAGAAGTAATTGAATAGGGAGGAACATTGAGTAGCCATTTTAAGGCTGCTCCTGTTAACGTTGAACCGAATCCCTTGCATAAGCAAGCTTCTTTCAAATGTGGAGGAATAGGATTAGTCTCCATTCTTTCTCTATACTGGGCTACATGTTCTTCTGGATCAGTTGTTCCATCATATAGTTTCATGGTAGGAGTTTGAAATCTTTTCGGGATCTCAGCATCACATATAGGTGGAGCGAATCTGGATATCCTGTGAGTAGTTGCTGGTACTTCCGGGATAGGCTTGACTATTCCTGGTACAGTAGAGATCATATCCCGAAGTTTCTGGATCTCCTTGGCTACTTGAGGAGATATTCCTGAATCCTGCGAAGATCCAAGGTTAGTAGTTTCAAATGGAGAATAATTATAAGTGTTACCGGTATATGGCGTAGGGAGTGATGTTCTAGGGATAAGGATATCATCCCGAGATATCCCCAGGTTTTGGGATCCTGAAGAAGTTCCGATACTGGTCTGCATAGGGATAAAGTCTCCAGAGTGGTTTCCGGATATCCCTGATGTTCCAAAATCAAGGATCCTTGGAGCTATTGGAGTAGTAGCTTCTGGCTGTTTGTTCTTTTCAGCCTTTAAGTTCTCCATTTCTCTGAGAAGTCGTTGGTTCATCCATTGCTGATCCATCATTTGTTGTTGTACCTGTTGAAACATACTCAAGATATCATTGTTAGAGATAAGTATAGGAGCAGAAGTGGTCATCTTTGTAGATGGAGCACTATCAGCAATGAAAGTAGTCTTCTTTCCAGAATTGTCTGGTTTCTTCGTGAAAACAGGGATCTGCGAAGAAACATTAGTAGTAGTAGCAGAGATAATAGGTAATGAAGAAGTAGATCTCGGTTGTGAAGCCATTTTTTGATATATTCTTCTAGATAACGCCTTTAAACAAGGTTTAATTATAAAAAACACAAGTTTGCCCCACGGTGGGCGCCAAATTGTTTCGGGTAAAAATTAACAAGATTAACTTTTAGCAAAACCGAATTAGAAAAGTGGGGTATTGTGTGTAACAAACAAATATGTTGAATATACTGAGGATATGTTCAGGATATCCCTGAATATCCCTGAGGATATTTGAATATACCAAACAAAAAAATAGCAATACACACGAGATTTATACGAGGAAAAGCCCTTAATCCCTTAGGATTGCCGGCATAAAAACCTCGGGAGGTGACAATCGTCACTCTGCCTAGTATTATTAAGAATCAAATTAAGATAATACAATAGAAAGAGCACAATGTAATCGATACTATAATGCTAAATCAGTGAATGTTGTGTGTTCGTTCGATCGCCAGTGTCCTATATCGATCCATTGCCTCAATATTTATACTACAAATCTATTATAGACGTTTTACAACGTTCACAAATCAGTTCCTATTATTCCGGCACGTTTTCATCATGGAAGACCTCTTCAAATCAGCCACTTCCCATTTTCTTCATAGTGGTCAAAGCTATTTGTAACACCCCGACCGGCGGCGGAATCGTCGGGATGCCACGAGGGATGTGTAGATTGTTCAAAAGCTCGTGGGCATCTAATTCAATCATCATATATCATTTAAGCAAACAACATAATTACACAAAAATTATGTTCGTCATGAATCAATTACATCAATTACACAAAAGAATTAGTTAAACTAACTAAACTCTAATCGTCAGAAATTTAGTTAATTAACTAAGTCCAAGATCCTATATGATGATGTCCAAAAATAGAGGAGATCCTCTCTTCCTTCCTACTTGTCTCCATCACCTGAAACATGTAAGAAATCAAGTGTCAACTACAGAAGTAGTTGGTGAGTAATCATAAGTTTTTATACTCAAAAATGTTTTACAAAAATGAGTTTAAAAGTTGGTGTTTTAAAATAGTTTAATAAAATGCTTTGTTTAACACGAGTATAAGACTTATGATCTCCTTGAGAAAATCCATATGAATACCTGTATGAGATAATCCAACACACATCCACCAATTCAACAATCAAACACTTACAAAATCACATAACCACATAACCAAATCAAACATAGTCAATTTCAAATAATCATAATCGAATATAGATAATCAATCCACAACAAATCAACCAATCTCATCAATCATATTCTCAAATAATGTTCGTGACTATACATGATCATTATGTAATTAACATAAGTTAAATACATGATTCATGGAGTGGTCGCTAACCACGTGACAATACATGAAGTCAAAGCAATTAACCGAAGTCAAAAGCAATGATTCACGGATGTGGAACTCATCCACGTGACAATACATGAAGTCAAAGCAATTAACCGAAGTCAAAGGCAATGATTCACGGATGTGGAAATCATCCACGTGACAATACATGTAATCTTTGTTATTGACCAAAATCAATAACAATATTTACACGGATGAATAATAATGACAATCAGTGATAATTCATAATATGAATATCATAATGATAAACAGGTATTATCCTTGTGTTATCAAAATAATATTTAAACCGGTATACATGTTTCACCTCCGAGTTTTAAAACTAAAACAGTTTAAAGAAAGGGAGGTTATGAGAACTCACCTGAAGTCCTTAGTATCTGTATTCTCGTTTTATGCGCGCTCGCGTATGTAACTCAAATCAACTCAAAGATCTGTAATTTTAATAGGTATTCGTGTTTATAAATATACGTGTCTTAACTTAATTAAATAATCATAAGTGTTTCCTTTTTCAAGCGTCAATGTTTCCTTAACCTAGTTTTCTTAATTCTAAGTTAAGTTGTTACCCTTAGGGTTTTATTAACACTTGTCTCAAAGTTTAACACACTTGCTATTTCCTTTATCATTACCAAATGATGAGGAATCTTAAGATCCTTGGTATTAACTCCTAAATAGGCACGTGTTAGGATAATGGTTTCATCATACATATACCTCTTCTCACATGCATAACTTCATTCAAACCACCATCATAGCCCAATTCATTATATCCACTTAGTTTAATAAAAGTGTATTTAAAATATCCATATAAGATATTAACTTTGTCCCCTCTAACCCAATACATATGTAGTTCATAGCTTTTAGGAAATTTGTGTATAGAGAGAGAAAAGGTGATGGTTTGATATTCTCATGCATGCATGGACATGTATATATGTATATCTATATGCTATCTAGTCCCTCCCCATTACCCATAATTCGAATTTTTGGTTTCTAGCCAAAGGGGCAGCGAACCTAGGGTCCAATATCCTTAGGTTCGGCCATGAGATAAGGGGTTCGTGGGAGCTAGGGTTAGCCAATGGTTCGCCGATTCCCCAAAGGTTCGGCCCATAAAGTAACTTACTACAATAGGGTTCGTTGCATGTACAAGTCAAGGCTCGTTCCCAGCTTAAACCTATGGGGTTCGGGGTAGAGGTTCGTGAGCCAAAGGAGGAGGGTTCGCTGTCCACCAACATAACCAGGTTCGGGGTCCCTAGGGTTCGTCTGATTCATCATGATGGTTCGGCCAAGTATAGTGCTCAACCACCCAAGGTTCGTGACCCCTAGTTCGGCTAAGGTTCGGCTAGCTGCATGCTAGGGTTCGGATGAAAGCTCGTGGCACAAGGGTTCGCTGCCATGAGGCTCACGAACCATTAGGCTCGTTCACCTAACAGCAGGAGGGTTCGGCTGGGGGTTACAGGGTTCGGCCCCCTTGCTGTGTCGCGAAGCAGCCATTTCCAGCATCATCATCTTCAGTTCCTGTAGATTCGCACTATATGTGGCTTCTACATGATACTTAACAACTCGGTTTGGTGTTTTACACTTGTTCTAGGTCGATTACTACATTAGCAAGGCAAGGATTCGAGATCTACTACAAAACCGAAAATAACATCTTAAATTTACCTCGGTTTGTTGCTGAAACGTGTGAGATCCTTGTACTTCCTTGTTCTCCTCGTTCTTGTGGTCGTTTAGGGCCAAGAATCACGCAAATCCGCCAAGGAACGAGCTCGAAAAGCTAGAGAGAAGGTAGAGAGAATTGTGGTGTGTGTGTTTTTAGAGAGAGAGAGGAGATGGTGTAAATGAAGGAAAGGAAGGAAGTAATCTTCCTTATATCGCGTGTCGTATACGCGTGCTCAATCCCGTTTTTATCGCGATAAATAAATTAAATGTCCGGTTTTAACACGTTAAGCGCCCTAAGACATAAAGTGTTTAAATAATATGGTTCCATTAATTATCATGATTTCTAAATAATCTTTGTCACGTAATAGGTCTCGTTTAATACGCGTGAAATGTAATAACACGCTCGGTTTTTCTAACGTAGCATGTTTAAAACAAATAATCATTTTAAATAAATTGGTTTTGTTTAAATAAAATAAGTTTAAATAAATTGTTTCGTAAATCGCTTTCGTTTTATTATAGTTAAATAATTATTTAATAATTTAAATTATTCCAATTTAATTTAAGTTGTGATTCCTAATAAATATTTTTAGTTTTAATTTATTAAATTAATATCGTTTGATATTATTTAATTATCTCGTCGAAATGCGTTACTCGCGTACGTATTCGTAAAGATCGTCACCTTTGCGGATCCGATGCTCGTACGTATTTCGATTTGATTTATGATTTATGGAATATCGTTTTAGAACATTATTCTTAATAATCATATTCGTGTGAATCGTCACCCACGCGAATACATTATTAAGTTAATGTTTCTGAATCAATACTCGCGTTTAATTAATGTTTGAAACCTCACATCGCGTAATTAATTCTCATTATTTTATAACTTTAATATTATTATTTTCCAACCCAAAACCCACTAAACCAAGTCACTGACACATCCATGATAGACCGAAATATGCATATGTATAGGGCATATGTAAGGGTCAGTCGCAACTGCCCTAGCCATCGTCCCACCGCTATTTCGATAAACCATGTCCATGGGTCCTTGACTATGTTTAGTAGCCAGTCTCCAACAAACTCCCAGTTCCATCCCAAATCCATTCTCAACCAATAATCCTTCATCATCAGTAATAAGTAACTGCGATAAACACTACGGGTCTGTGTAGTTGAATTACAACTAAACTTCCCGTGGTTTATGCGTACAATAAATGTGCTATAACATGTATACTAGTACAGTGATAATATCAATAATGTAAGTCCACAATTTCATAATCATTCATAATAAATACATCTCCGGTCGTAACAGTACAATCGTACGAATGTACGGACGTACAGACAACCGAAAGTACAGTGATGTTACACTATTTGCATCACGTTTCCTTGATAATAGGAGCAGTCAATATTCAACCTGAAATTTCCTGAAATCTCGCAATAAAGATTAAATAACAGAGATAATTGTTAGTAATATTCATATTCTGAAAATATCCCTGATCCCGAAATATCCTGGATCCTGAAATATCCCGGATCCTGAAATATCCTGAACGAGGATATTTTGGCACCTAACATATATATATTCTAACAACAACGTACGTACCTTAATTTTTATAGTTATATAACATCTACATTTTGAACAAAGTTAAAGTTATCAATACTTGAAAATGACCAAAGTTAAAAGATAGATAGGTTTTAGAGTAAATTCCCAATTTGTCTATTTTGACCCAAAAATGGACCAAAATGTCCAAATATATAGTTTCTATCGTAATTGGATCCAACTATGGGCGTTCCGCCTGTAATAATATATTTCAACATGCATGGGCGGTTATGGGCGGGCCGCCCATGGTTTAAGCCAATAGAAACCATTTGGACATTTTGGTCATTTTTTGGGTTAAAATGGACAAATTGGGAATTGACTTTAGGTTTTAACTTGAAACTCGAAAAATAAATAAATAAATAAAATCACTTGCATTGTTATATTTATTTATATATGAAGTTCCTAAAGCATGTTTTACAAATTATACGTATTTATTTTTCTATCTAGTATATATTTTCTAAAAGTTTTAAAACTAGAAAAAGAATATTGCATATTTCTTTTTGTTAGAGGTGTTATTTAACATGTCTCTCCACTTTTTAGGATTTTTTTCAACTATATAAACCACAGATCGAAGGTCATTCAATTCATTTCGCCATGCAATCCCATACATTACTTTTGAATTCCAAGTTAGAGAAAATGAGTAGCGGAGATTGGTTATGTGGTGCATGCGAACATCCAAACTTCAAGAAACGTGACATTTGTCAAAAGTGTCAGTGTCCCAAATTCGCAACACCGGCTGAGATTTCGACTCATGCAAACAAGACTCGGGTGTTAGCGGGCGATTGGTATTGTTGTTGCAACGCACACAACTTTGCCTATCGAACCGAGTGTTATAGATGTGGTCTACACTTGATGATGATGATGCCATCCACATCATCAAGTTATCCTTCTAATTATGATGCTAGCATTCTTCCTGGAGGGAAACTTGGCGATTGGATTTGTAACAGGTAATCAACTAATTAATTAAACAACCAATTTTTTAAGTTCAATAGTACGTAACTAGCAGTACTTAAATTAGTACAATTAAGATTTGATAATTTGTCTATATGATATAGTTTTTAATTTATTTGAGGTTTTAATGCTTAATGAATTTTGTGGGTTAAATTGCATAGTTGTGGGGGACATAACTTTGCAAGCAAGGTGGAATGCTATAGATGCAATTTACCAAGGGCATAAGACTGTAAGAGTATATGAAGCTATGTGAGGAGTTTCCTTTTGCTCCAAGAAAGCTATATGTTTCCTTTTTTTTTTCTTCTTCTTTTTTTTTCTCCTCTATATATAATTAAAGAAATGTAGTACGTACGTACTAGCCTATGCAATATTATAACTACTATGCAATATTATAGCCTTATCTTGATCATATGTGACATGTGATTGGTGTATTTTGTATGCGAACTATGCTTAAAATGATTGACAAGTCGCGTGCTGTGACAATGTGTCAAAAACACGGTTGAATACCAACTTACAGATTCAAAATGAATCTGTGATCAATAAAATGAAGAAACAAATACAAGAATCAACAATCCTAAATTATTACAACTCGATCTAAGTACATTGACTCAAACCCTAATACACAAATCTGATAACAACGAATCTATGATAACAACAACAATCTGATCATTCAATAACACTATCAGATTTACAACATAACCTGTGAACAATAGACTCACTGATTCACCCAAGAAGATGAATAAGATGAATACCCTAGACCGAGAGAATAAAGATGAAAAATTTTACAAAAGTGAATGGATCAAAATCCCCACTACAATCGGTAGTGATAATAAAGAGATAAAACTCTTTTTCCATTGATTGCAAATAGGCTTTTTTATTAAATCCTTTCAGACTTCTTATTTATCTTTCAGTCCTTCTTAAACACCTGCATTAACCAACTCAACGAATACAAATAACAACACATTTAAACTAATAACAATACTAACTGAATTATTTTGTAACATTAATTTTAACACAATGCCATCTCTATTTTTAAGTATGCAAGGGAAAGTGTTTGAAGTTATAATGGGTCGATTCTAACATATTAAAAGGTAGATAAAATTAAAAGACACTCTGTCGCAACAATGTATTTTGAAACCAAAGAAAAGCCACTCCATCATAAGGATAAGCATCAAGAAATCCAAAGATGTATCCAAAAATGAAGTAAAATTGGCATATATTTGGTCCAACATATAGGACTTTTATGAACTAAAATGAGTTTTGGTGAAAAATCAAATCCAAAGCTATTAACCCATTATGAACATGAGTAAAATTTAGCTTAGTTAGAATGTGTCCACGAATTACACGTGATAGTACCACAATTGCAAAGTGCTATTAAATTTTAAGGAAATATCAATAAAGGAGGGGGAAAACAATAATCGCATGTAACACCTAAATTACTTATTTAATACTTTAACCTTATGAGTCATTCTTGACACACCCAAATATTGTAGACAATAAAATATTTTAATATGAAACATTTAGTAAAACTCATATAATAATAGAGAACTTGTTATCTATTATCTTAGGGAGGGGAGTGCAAACCTAATGGTAAAAGGTTTTTGGTTCAAAGTTAAGTTCAAACTTTGTCCGAAGACAAATCTTGTCTAAAAAATAAAAATTACAAGAGATGCTCTTGAAGAAGCAAAACAGAAAACAAAAAAAAAAATTATTACTAATATATGTCATGTATTACAATGATATGAATCCAAAATTTTTTATTGGATCCCTTATTTGACCTATTCATGATTTACTTCTTTCTCATGTAAGAATAATGTTTTTAACTAGGTTTTTAGTTTCTTTTATCATATCGTATAACGATATATTTAATATTTTTATTAATCTACGTTTGTGTGATACATTATAATGGAGCATAGGCTAGAAGAAACCAATATCTTAACTAGAGGTTTAAAATAATTAAATGGATTTTTACATATATCTTCTTAAAATGAATTTTTATGACATATTTATTCAAACCTTAAAATATATTATATATTTCTCTTTGGGAGGGAAAATATGTAATTGATTTTTTTAGTTGAAAGAAAAATGTGTTTTAGGCTAGAAAATATGTAATTATCTTTTTTACTTAGATAAATATGTAATAAATGATTTTAATAAGGGTAAATATGTATATGCTCCTAAAATAAAATAACAATGGCAACTCGTATCGTTTTCGGTACCTTTAACTTAGATATTTAATCTAATTAAAATAAATAAAGTACCATATATCTAAAATAAAGCTATTAATGAAAAAGATATAAATATGTTTTGTAGGAATTAAAATAGAAAGCTGTTTCATTCCTTTTCTCCCGAATTAAACCGATCTCCACATCATTCGAGTACGTTATCCGAATTTCAAAATAATTATAAAAAAGTAAATACTAATGAAAAATACCAAAACTTAAGTAGAAAAAAATCCGCTTACATTTAACATTTTTATATCAGTTGTAATAGCTAGAGAAATAATGCAATTAATATATAAAATATATTTATACACGTAAATTATTTCATAGGTTGTGTGCATGATACAAAACTTTATATACACAAAGTTAACTAAAAGGGAAAATAAAGAATATAGCAAAATGCAAAAACAGCGGCGATTTGCCGCAATGCATGACTTGTTGTAGATTCTTGAATAATAAATAATTGAGGGACAGATGACTCAATTATTCTTTCAAACTTCTCCTCCTTCATGTGTTGGAATATTCATCTTGTCCAAAGGATGATGGCTAGCTAGGGTTCTTCCTTATCCAATCCTAGGTTGACAGCAAAGCATCTGATTTTCCGCGTTAAATCAACGTGAGCCTTACACGTTAGCAAATATATTAACCTTGTTTTTTTAACGGTAAACATATCCTTCTGATTATCTACTCTTAAACTACATTAAATACATCATCTGTTAATTAAGAACGAAATGCTAATTCTTCTTTCTAAAAAAACATAAATATCTACCACATAAAATAGAATAGTATATGATTTAGTTAATGCCTCAAGTGGGAACTTTTGTAGTGACACATTATCGTCCTCCATATTAGTATATTCTGATTTTTAGAATTTCCAAATCAATAAGTAAAACCCATATATACTCTCTCTTGTACCCACCAGGGAGGTATGAAACACGCTTACATAAAATTCCCAAAAAGTAACATATAAAATGGAGGGTGAAGTTATGCACATATATTTTATTTATTGACAAATTACAGACATATAACAATAAAAAAGGTTTCAACATATGTAATTAGCGTTGAAAAATCATAGCTATGGCCAACGGTCATACTTTTTTTAACAATTACAATAATTTTTGTGTTGGCTTTCAATTCCTATGATTATACAGATTTTTCACAATATAATTTTCGTACTTGTTTTTTTAACAAATTATCTTTGTATTGTCCTACTGAAGGACTGTATAAAATGATTACTTTATCCATTTAAATTACTTTGTGTCAAAAAAAATATATTTGTTTGGCCATAACTCTAAATGAATATATTGAATGATGAATAATTACAGTAAAAAAAAATACACAACGGATGTGACACTTATTTTAGGAATTTATGATTTTTAAAACCTACACTTTTCAATGATTTTTTTTTTAAAAAAAATCACTAACAAATGAAGATCTACTATATATATATATATACTCGTATAATCTTGTTTCTTGAAAATTATTTTGGGACTAATAAGTCACTTTATGTATGTATGTAATGTATGTATATATGTATGTATGAGTATGTATTGATGACAAATTATAATCTTACTTGAATTCAATTAGTTGTTATATTGTTTCAATTCTCGATTTCATATATAGTTTTAAAAAATAAAAATAAAATAAGATTGATGTGAAATAAGTTTTGGTTGTAAAGTGAGGGAAGGCTGAATCTTTAAGTGGTGACTTGAATTATTGTCATAAAAAAACGTAGGCGAAGAAGAATAGAATTTTGCATAGGTGCATCATTGTTCAATCCATAAGGAACTTATTCACATGTGGTAGGGAAAAAATAAAACTTTTTGTAATTAAATAACTAAACACAAAGTTCTAATTTGTGACTGCATAAACCCACATATTAGCTCTTAAAGTTATGTATGCTAGTACAATGTATGAAGATATATGCATGTCCATGCAATCTAATGAATGGGGCCATCATATTAGAAAGCAATTAATGGGAGTATAAAATAAAAGTGGATGTATCATGTAGGATGATCATGTACACCTCACCTTCTTGATTAAGATTAATGGTACACATTATATATTACTAAAAGTGGAAATATCAATTAAGAAAGAGAATAACATGAAAGCCTTTTGGTTCAATAATGCAAGAAGAATCATGTAAAGAGGGGCATTCTTGGAATTTTAATCTTGTAAATATTGTTCTTTTCCTACAACAATACCACCTCTTGTTTCACATTTCAGTTTTGGACTTAAAATAGAATGGACATGAATTGAGGAAAATATGACTCTCTAATTAGCCAATAACATAAAGCTAAATTGCATCAAGATTTTTTTTATAAATTCACATTTGTCCTAAGTATTTAAAAGAACCCTAATCTAGCTAAAACTCAACAAACTTTATAATAAAACTTGGATTTTGGAATCAAACTTTGGTAATGCGCTCTAACAAGTGAACACAAAGGCGGTATTTAGCCAAGGTTATTTTTGAACAACCAAACAATATTTATATCGCGAATAAAACAACTCAATCGTTTGGTAAAGAAATAAGCTAGGAAATACAATATAATCACCAATTTATATTACATCATGAATTTCAGAAAATTGATACTCCTAATTTTTCAATTGAAATACATGACCTCTTTGAAACCATTTGTTTCTTTGCAACCAATCTAGCATTTCATAACAGTTACTTTCTTTCTCTGACTTGGTGATATTTAGCTAACTTATTAATAAGTTTTCATAACTTGTTAATATGTTTTCATATGTTGTAAAATCTATGGGTCTGTTTGGTATGAATAAATGAAATGGACGGGGGAATGGAATGGACATGGGAAAGAAATGGATCATTATCATTCCAATGTCATGTTTGGTTACATGTGGTAATGAAATGATTTATTACTTCTTGTTGTTTGACAGGCATGAGAAGATAAAAGAATTGAATACAAATTATGAGTCGAGTCATGGTTTTAATCATTTTTCGGATCATGGGTCGGGGCGTGGGTCATGTTTCGGATCATCAGTCGGTTATTGTTTAGCTCATGGTTCGATCATGAGGCATTTCATGGATTGGGTCATAGTTTGGTTTGTGGATCGGGTCCTGGTTTTGGTCATGGGTTGGGTAATTGTTTGAGTCATGGATCGGGTCATGATTCAGGTTATGGTTCACGTCATGGTTCGGGTCATGAGTCAGGTCAAGGGTCGGGTGATTGGTGTGAACACACCCTACTTCAAGGAATGAAAATCATCAAAAGTAAAGGAGTTAAGACTTTCCATTCCTATGTGGTAACCAGACACGTTTCTTTTCATTTCAACGTAATGACTCATTCTATTCCATCATTCATTCATGCATAACAAACGCTACCCTATGTGTTATTGTTCCATAACTCTCAACAAAAAACAAATAAAATTATGCTAATAAATTAAACTAAACTTGTAGTCTTAACTCCTTGTGCTCATGAACACTCTCTTCTTTTGCTCTTTTTGTGGGCAACATGGATGGCTCCCTAGAGACTTCCTTCCTCTTTAATCCTTGTCTCGCCACCCCTCTCACTTTCATGGTTCGTGGGGTCAGCTCCAACGTAAATGAGAACTTATTTAAGCATAGATACTTTATCATACAAGCTAGATTCTACCTTTAACTAAAAATCACAGCTAGATTCTATCATCTTTAACTAAGACTCATGTTTAGATTTTGCTAGTAGGGATGAATTCTGTTTAGAGATGGGAAGGTTTATCTGATATAACATAACACTTGCTAGAAAGGTTTATCTGAACCAGAATGAGGCTTTCCTACTTTTGGAATCTCATTCCAAGGAGATCATAAGAAAACACACTACCAAAAATGTCTTAGAATCTTTTGAAAAGTATATAAGCCCCTCAAATCTCAATCAAAAAAATCACCAACTCAAATATTGTCCTATCATCTCTTTTGTTTTGGCCATTTTGCTTCACCCGTTAATTACAGTATCAAAATATTCTCAAGGTTAGTATACTTTCTATGCGCGTAAATTGATATTTTCAATGGTTTGATGTGTGATTGATGTTCTTTTGTTGGTATTTTCAGTTTCTAAAACTTATAACAAGAGAAAATGAGCAGTGGAGATTGGATGTGTGCTGCATGCCAACATTTGAACTTCAAGAAACGTGACGCATGTCAAAGATGTCATTGTCCCAAATTTGCCACCCCTGATGAGGTTTCATCGTATGGGATGAATAGAACAGAAGTCTTGGCAGGTGATTGGTATTGTGCTACATTCAACTGCGGGTCGCACAATTACGCCAGCAGGACTGCGTGTTATAGATGTGGTACAATAAGAGATTATAGTGCTATGATGGCCGCTTCAACCGCAACATGTTACGGCTACGATGCTAGTGTCGTTCCAGGATGGAAAACTGGAGATTGGATTTGCAATAGGTATAGTTAGATCCTTAAGTGCGTAAATCACTATAATTATGTGAAATGTTAATTTTATTTGTTTGATTTGAAGTAGATTAGGTTGTGGGGTGCACAATTATGCTAGCAGGATGGAATGCTACAAATGCAAAGCATCAAGGAGTAATTAAGGTAATTAAGCTACTTTTTATTTCACTAGTAAAAAAACGAGTATAAAACATTAAAATACGGTTTGTGGAGCAGTTTCTACCCACTTCTGAAACCATCATTCCTAAAAATATAGTCACCAGAAAGTAAATAAGCATATCATAAATAATTGGAAATGCTTCAAATAACTCTTTTAAAAAAAAAATTAGATAGAAAATTTTAAATCTCTACCCAAAAAACATGAGAAAAATTCACAAAAAATAAAATACAAAAACAAACCTAGATTTTAAATAATACCAAAAGGTTCACCACACATGCCAAACAAACCTAGATTTTGAATCATATTCTTAACAAAATGCAAGCATTTATAAGTCAAATTACAAATACAATGCCAATTTAACTCTTAAGCTAAATAACATTAATTTTATTTATACAACAATACCTCATTTATATAAATATATACTAAAAGGAACAATACTAACACTTACGATCTTCAAACAACTTTGCAATAAACAATGGCATCCTAAGGTAAAAATTTTTTTATCAATCTCTATTTGTATAATTAAGAGAGCTTGTGCCACATCAAATATAAAAGAAAATAAATAGAAAATGTTAGATTTAAAATATATAGACAACGTATGCATAAAGATGTCTAATATGCTTTCCTGATTCACAAAATGTTATACCGCAAATACAAACTAAAGCATATATATTAACATCATATAACCACATTCTCATCCAAATTTTTTTCTTTGCACTACATTGAATTAACAATTAATTACTAATTATTTAATAAAATCTATTTACTATGAAATAGAACAAATTACCTCATTCATTTTTAAAGCGTTTGAATAGAATTATCTCAGACGATAACAAAATTTGAACAATCGTGCCTTTTAGATCGGCTAGCAAAAAATACCGCAATAAATACATATTTTAGAGCGGTTTAATGAATTGGAAGCAAACTTCGATTTTATGAGGCGGTTTAGGATTTACCTGGTTCAAAATGTTAATTTGGACTGATTTTCGAAACGCTTTTTTTAGCTGTGAATTTCTTTGAATTATTTCGTTTTAGTGTTTTTTTTTTCTTTTATGACTAAATGTATAAAGATTTATTTTTTAATTTTTTCAGGATGCAAATGAATCTGAGGAAGAGAACCATATGCTTCAACGGTCATTTAAAAAAGAAAGAAAATAATTTCTTTGTTTTTTTATGTTTTTCTTCTCATTTTTAAACACTTTTTTTTGTTGCTTTAAAAATTGATCGGTGTAACCTTTTCTTACATGAAGTTAAGTTATGAAACCGTTCAAATCTTTTGTATGTTAGTGCATTAGCTTCTCTCCCTCTCATTACAAAACATGGTTTGACACTTAGAGTGATGCGATTACAAATTATTACAACACCATAATTTGTAACCAACTTATAAGCAAATCTTCATCATTCAAAGTTCTCTGCTTTTAATCATAGTCGTTTAAAGTTTCCAAAAATCTTCTAGAAGCAAGCTTCTACGGTTAATTTGTTCATTTGCTTTATGGGTCAGTTTCTCACATAGTCTTCTTCCTATCCTCATGGCTACATGTCATTATGCCTCTCTTTCAACTTAGCGATTCACCGGTCACTTGTGTGACTCACCTCAATATGACTAAAAACATTTTGCACCAACTAACTACTAACGAAGCAAACAAAAATCCTTATATTTGGTCGTGATGAGTTTAACCAAAGATTGTGTCACCTAATACATATCATTAATTGTTGAAGTGATACGTTCATTGTGACTTGGTTCTCTCATGTGGACACAACATAACAACACGACGTGTGAGTTATCTAAGATATCACAATTACCTACAAGATTTATCATCTCTGATAAGGTTTGTGTCACTGTTGTGAACAAAACATATTATGAGTGGCTTAATACCATTTGTAACATCTAGTCTTTCGTAACAACCAATATTATCTTCTTTCTCCACAAGAAGCGCCCATATATGTTTTTGATTTCCAGACTAGAAACTTTTGAAAAAATCAACCATCTACATTGGTAATATTTGAGATGAAACATTTCTTATGGACATTATCTTTTATATGGATTAAACAAAACAAAAGGATATATAATAATTTGCCTAGGGTATTACAAAGGATGCATGCAAAATGATTCTCACTTCTCATACTCTTAAACTGCTCTCAAAATGTATGTCTCATCCATTTTTAGATGCAAAATGCATCCAAATGTATGTTTCATCCGGTTTTAGTCGCTAAGTATCAAATGCTAAACAAATCATTCAAGAAAGATTAGAACATAATTCAGAGGAGGGGGCTAATAATCTAAAGGATAACGAGTATGCTAGTATGAGTCAAAAAGGAGCAAAAATTTGAGGCATATATGCCTTAAGAGGAAGATAATATGAGTACACTAAAAGGGCCTACTTCGCAAAAAAAAAAAAATACACATCAATAGTTCTCAAAGGGGTAACAAATATAAAAACCATGCCTACACCAAATGGGAGCATAAATCAAGGGAACCTTGATAAAATGGATTAATGATCAATGAAGTTTTGCTTGATCTTCACTACACAGTACATTTTTTTGCAGTTTTTTAAAATCTGAAAGTGATAACTGTTTTCTTTTTCATTTTTTCCCCTTTATTTGACCTATCTTAGCCATTTGCTGAAGATAAAAGTACTCAAACCCATAGGAACTTAGGAAGTTTTACTATGAGCAGATTGTATTCATTGAGCAAATATAGGTTGGATTAAGTTTTGTTTCTCTAGTGTACCAAAGGTGAGCATGCCATCATTATGGAGCACGATCTTAACTTTTCCTGTATATAATATGGGTTATTTAAGGGGGGCAAGGAAGACCAAGAAAAGAGGAATGGTTTAACAACTTTTCTAATAGGAGGTAATTGATTTGAGTCTCACCTAAAACAAATATTAATTTGGGTTGAACCAAATAGTTTTTCCTAATTGTGAGTTTCCTTCTGGGTAGATAGGACATGTCACCATGCTTTGTTATTCAAGCAAAAGTATGATCGATTTGTCAGAGTGAACCCGGGTGACCGAACGTTTGCTGTTAAAAAAAACTTAGTGTGTTCGAACCGTAACTAATTATCCATGTAAAAATACTAGAATCAAACAATGTAGAACGAAACTATCTCAGCACAACTCAATCTCAATGATATGATTATTTGAATAACCTCAAAAGTTTTATAAAATTGTTTAGTTGCAATAATTGACTCAAACATAATAGAAGGGAATGTTTCATAAGTGAAATATTTTCAAATGAAAGAAAAGTCTAGAAGGAATAATGTGTGCAATTGGTGTATTAAGTATGGACAAATGTGCATATAAGAAGACATAAATATTCCATTTACGATCGTTATGTTGTCTTGTCGTCATATCATCTCTTTTTATTTAAACCATAGGATTAGATTGACTTAACATGCTAAAACCAAGCACAACATAAGTTCGTCACGAGACATATGCTTAACCGAGCCCAACTAATCACTATTTATCACAATAATTTAATTATTTTTGTAGTTTTGTAATGTAATGTTAAATCCTCAAATTGAAATTTATTTTTATAGCACAATTAAGCATGACTAAATAAGCAGGTTGTGTCGGGTTGGATAATGAGCTACAATGTGTCAGGTCAAGATTGTTGCGAGCCATGATGCGTATCAAATAAAACCAGTTTTGATCCAAGTTGATTGTTTTTAGTAAACATCAATTTAGTTTAAGTTAAAATAAACTGTAACTAAACAAATATTTTATTTAAATAATTTTTAATAAACGCCAATTTTACATCATTTTTAATATATAATTTTTAAGCTAAAAAGTAAAATGAATTAAATTTTAACTAAATAAACATCAATTATATTATTAATTATTCTTATTCATTTGAATTCTATTTAGATTAGGAGTGTTCATCGAATCGAATTTCGAATAACTCGAATATTTCAAATCGAATGATTTCGAATTTTGAATTTTTTAAGAGCATTCGAATTTGATTCATATTCAGAATTGGAATTTGAATCGAATTCCAATTTGTTTGATTCAAATTTACTTAAAAAAATATTTTATACATGCTACACATGTTTATGCATTCAAAAATCAAATACACTATAAACATATAAACATCAAATAACTAACATTTAAGTTGTAATACTAGTGATAACATTTAAACTAATAAAATCATAGGTATATAATAATTTTATAGTAACTGCTTGTATATATATATAATAAAAATATATAGATAAATAATTATATTTGAATTTCGATCGAATACGAATATTCGAATAGAATTTCGACCTTGTAATTTTCGAATAAAAATCGAATCGAATTTCAATTTTTTCGAGTCCGATTCGAAAAGTGAATATCACTAGCTTTGATACTTATCCTAACATGGTATAGCTTACACTCCTATCAATTTGGACAAAATGACACATGATTTTTAAATCCCAAAAACTCTGTTTTCTAGCAAATATTATATAGTTATCATACAACAAACTCCAGCCCTATAATAGTATAATCAATACATTCTCATATTAAAAATTCGCATGATTAGGGCTTCTCATTTCTTCTCACTTGGTTAGCATCAGGCCGCCGGAGCATAATCATAATCTCCATCGTCATCGTCACCGTCTCCCTCCGATTTCACCGGAACATAATCATCATCTCCGCGCAATCTATCTGATATCCGACAACCGTATCCGTCGTCTGCATTGACCAACAATCCTCTGCTTCTCTTGGTAACTTCAGGCATTATGATCGTAATTTAGCTCTGAATTTTTAGAGTTTTGGTTACGAATACGAAAGGAACTGATGAGAGGCCATATTTATGATCAGCAGGAGCAAGCTGTGCTTATTTGAGCACGCGTTGGCCAACGACCATAAGCGTGGAGTTATGAGTAAAGGGTGTGACTTTTATGGTATCACACGAGTGTGTATACATGTCAGCAATGTACAAGCAGTGTAGCTGTGTGTACTAGTGATGGAGCATATATGGGTGGGTTCCATAAGTGCTGGAAAGTAAAAGCAGCAAAGAGAACATGTTTGATATAGTTTTGGCTCCTAGATAAAAAGGATTTTCAGCAAAGCTATGGTTAGGGTTTGGTTTTTTTTTTCTTTTCTTGGAGACCAGGTTTCAAGTCTCACTTGTGACACATTAATTGATACAAGGTGATGGGAGAAATCTTGAGCTTAATTGGGGTTTGCCTATTCCACAGGTTCCGCGCATCAGGGTACGGTCTCACGGTCGGCGATCGAGGAATCGATCTTAGTTACCATGAAGGTAGCACGACGGGGAATGTTTGCTTAATTAAATGTCAAGTTGGAGATCAAATTATTCGTATTTAAAGTTCTACACTTTTATGGCTGAAAGTAAAATAACATCAACTTACGTTAGTTTTAATGTTATTTTACTTATTTTTGTTAAAAGTGTTAGATTGGTCAGTTAATCACGTATCATGAGCCGTGGTTTTATTGGGGTAGAGGTAAGGCTCTCAAATCCTACCTTAGCTTTGTAAGTTGTAACGATAGGATATATTGAACACGATGATAAAAATAGTTGAAAGCCTGTCTAAAAATAGCACAAAAGCATCAAAGAGAAAAGGTACTATTATTTTGTCAAAGTAAACTTTGAGCTGCCTGCAATAAGTCACACATAGAAAAGTTGTGAAGAAATATGTTAAATTAAATATGAGTGTGTGTGTGTTGGAACATTGGATAGCAACTTTTATTTTTCTTTAAGATTTCACTATCAGCCTCATGTATATACTCTATACAGTACTTAAATATTGTAATATTTATATGGATGTTGAGGACTCTGGTATTATATATCTATTATCTTTTCAATTTTGAATCAGTGGTAATAAAAAAATGTCAGCACTTTGACTCTTGTATAGTTGAAATATAAATTAGTTTGTGTGTCTCCATATGTTTGAACATTACCATACATTGTTTATCTTTTTATAAAAAAAAAAGTTGAACTATCATGGTTTCTATATGTGTGTATTCTACCATACCTGCCTCTTTGTTATGTACAACTGACATTAAAATTTCCTACCAGATGTTGCAACAATAAAGAAGGCGAACATTAGAAATTTCTTGTTCTTTCTTTTTTATTTGTTGATCAATGCTTCTATCTGCACATTCAATTGATAAATTTTTACCAAAGGGTCCTTATTCTTATTCTAATGATACCAAGGTGTGTTGTAATGGTGTCTCTCTTGAGGCTTCAAGTTCCGTAATGAACAAATGACGTAGGTTGAGAGAATGTGAATTTGTAAGTTCTAAATTACACCTGACAATCTTGACCCATAACATTATAAATTAATACATTTGGGTAAAAAAGTATTGTATTTTGGGTTCAAATAACATTATGACATAGACTGGGTTGAGATGGGTAAAAAGAGAGAAAGAAAAGGGAAACGGTCACTGACACCAGCGCACCACCGCCCGCCGGCCGTCCGGCCAGATACCACCGCACCACCGCCGGCCGGGTAACTCTCTCCTCTCTCTGCGTTGATCTCTCTCTTCTCTTCTCCATCTCTTCAGGCTTGTCTCTTTCTCTTTCCCTTTCTTTCTCCCGAACTTCTAGCCCTAGCCCTCTTCCCCCCGGCCGGTCGGAAATCCTTTTACCGCTGCTCTTTCTCCTCCATACTCAGTGTCTACCCCAGTCCACCCTAATACACCACTCCGACCGGTATACAACAACCACATTTGCATTGTCGATTTCTGATTTCTGCCCCCTTCCTAGCTCTGTTTAACCGGAAAACCCATCAAAACCATAAACCCCGCCGGTAGCCTACCCAGCCACCACGCAGCCACCAGACAAGGAGCAACCGTCCAAAAACACCACTGCCAACTGCCAATTTCCTTTTCTTTTGCTATTTTTGAGTTTTGCAGGTGAACGAGAGGACACGAGAAGACAGACACAGAAGTTATCAGCCTTGGGGAAACCCGCTGTGAGATTGTTCCTTTCTCTTTTTCCTTTGTCGTTACAACCTAGCCTATTTTTCTGATTGTTGTCGGTGCCATCTAGGGTATTGGTGTACTGCTTGCCTGTTGTTGCTGGAATATTTTAAACTAAATTTTGGATATAATTGTGTGACCTATATAGGTTTCGTTTATTTTCTAATCACTATAGAGGAAGGGCCTATTGTCTATGTATTTGTGAGCTCTGTTGAATATTATTGCTTTATTGTTTTGTTGGATTGGTGGTATCGTTTTTGTATGCATTGGGAGTTTCTGGGCTGGTAGGGTGACCTTGGGGTATACTCTGTGTGCTGATTCGGTTTCTTGTAACACGTAGTTCTTTATTGTTGACCTTTTTGTGTGCATTATTGACTCTTCTTGTGACTTGTATCTCTGATCTTTTGATATTGGACTGGCCAACATAGACGGGAGAGCACAGTATGATACTCTGAGATCATGTCCAGGGAGGAGAGGTGCGGGTAGAGGGAATATTAGGACGGGGGAGATTTTGCGCATAGGATCATGGAACATCGGAACCCTTACTGGAAGAGTTTTGGAACTGGTGGATGCACTCAGAAGGCGCAAAGTCAAAGTGGCATGCCTGCAGGAGACAAGGTGGAAGGGAACAAAAGGAGCAGAATATAATGGATACAAGTTGTGGCACTCAGGATCCAATGGAGTAAAGAATGGAGTGGGATTCTTAGTTAGTAGAGAACTTCAGGACCAGGTGGTGGAAGTAAGAAGATACAATGACAGGATCATGATGCTGAGGATGGTGATAGGGGAGGAGGCGATTGCAGTGGTGAGCGCCTATGCACCACATGTTGGGTTGGGAGAGATTGAAAGGAGAGAGTTTTGGGATGGCATGGATGAAGTAATGAGAAACATCCCAAGAGATGAGAAGGTCTGCATAGGAGGAGACTTCAATGGACACATTGGGAAGAAGGAAGACGGGTTCCCTATGGCACATGGGGGTTTCGGTTTCGGATCCCGAAACGAGAGTGGGGTCACTCTTTTAGAATTTGCGGTGGCTCATGACCTGGGCATCATAAACTCGTTTTTTAAGAAGAGAGACTCACATTTGATCACGTTCAGCAGTGGAGGACGTGACACCCAGATTGACTACCTTATGATGAGAAGAAACGACCGTGGCAGGTGGTGGGACTGCAAGGTATTTCCGGGAGAAACGGTGGTGTCGCAACACAAACTCTTGGCAATGGATATTGTTATGCGGAAGAGGATAGTAGATGAGAAGAAGAAGAACCCTCAGATTAAGTGGGGTGCTCTGAAGGGGGACAAGGTAGAGGTGTTCAGTAACAAGGTTCTAGAAGGGAGACATATCAGCATATGCGAAGACACAAATCAGTTATGGGATGAAATGGCCGAAAAGGTGACTAGAGCGGCAAAGGAGACACTTGGAATGACAAAAGGTTACACAAAAGGGCAGAAGGAGTCGTGGTGGTGGAACGAAGAGGTGCAGCTCAAGGTTAGAGAAAAGCAACAAAGGTTCAGGGAGTTTGCCAGTTGTAAGGAAACAACAGAGAGGGCACGACTGAAGACTAGATACAAAGAGGCCAAGCGTGAGGCAAAGAAGACGGTCTCAGAAGCAAAAACCAAAGCTTACATAGAGATGTATAAACGCCTTGAAACTAAAGAGGGAGAACATGACATGTTCAAGATCGCAAAGGCTAGGGAGAGAAAGAGACAGGACCTGGGAGTGGTGAAATTCATAAAGGGTGAGGATGGACGTGTGTTGGTAAAAGAGAATGAAATTAAAGACAGATGGCAGACATATTTTCATGACCTGTTCAACAAGAGAAACTATCAAGAAGAAGATGGAGGGAACACCGTGAACACGGGAACAGCTAGAAACAACTGTTATTGTAGACGTATCACCAAAGAAGAGGTTCATACAGCTCTCAAGAGGATGGGAAGGAGAAAGGCGGTGGGACCTGACGATATCCCAATTGAGGTATGGAGATGTTTGGGTGACGAAGGATTGGGATGGTTGACATTGTTGTTCAACACTATACTCAAAACTGGTAGAATGCCAAACCAATGGAGAAGTAGTATTTTAATCCCCCTATACAAGAACAAGGGAGACGCCCAGTGTTGCGAAAATTACAGGGGGATCAAGCTGCTGAGTCATACTATGAAACTTTGGGAAAGGGTAATCGAGACAAGATTGAGAAGAGAAACCCAAGTTACGGCAAATCAATTTGGATTTATGCCAGGAAGATCGACAACGGAGGCGATACACATTTTGCGACGATTAATGGAGAAATATAGGGAGAAGAGAAAGGACTTGCATATGGTATTCATTGATCTCGAGAAGGCGTACGACAGCGTACCAAGACAGGTGATTTGGGATAGCTTGGAGAGTAGAGGTATTCCCCAGAGGTATATTGAGGTCATCAAAGATACCTATGCAGATGCTAAAACTAGTGTCAGAGCACCGGTGGGAGACACAGACTTCTTCCCAGTGGAGGTGGGACTACACCAAGGATCGGCATTAAGTCCCTTCCTTTTTGCGGTTATTCTAGATGAACTGTCGAGGTATATCCAGGCTCATATCCCTTGGTGTATGCTTTTCGCGGATGACATTGTCTTAGTAGCAGAAACAAAAGACGAGCTAAATGTTCGATTAGAAGAGTGGCGTACCGCTTTAGAGCAGAGAGGCTTGCGCATAAGTAGGACAAAAACGGAGTACCTACATTGCCAGTTTAGCGGAGCAAACGTGGAAGATGAAGATGAGCATGTGAATATTGGAGGACAAGAGGTGCCAAGGACGTCAAAGTTCAAGTACCTAGGATCGTTTATACAAGGCGATGGGGACATTGACAGTGACATAGCGCATCGAGTCCAGGCAGGTTGGAAAAGTGGAGAGCAGCAACGACCATCATATGTGACAAGAAGATTCCAGAAAAACTTAAAGGTAAATTTTATAGAGCGGCGATCAGACCAGCAATGATGTACGGCACAGATTGTTGGCCGATTAAGAAGAACCAAGCAAGAAAGCTTGAGACAGCAGAGATGAGGATGCTGAGATGGATGTGCGGTCACACAAGGCTTGATCGGATAAGGAACGAAGTCTTCCGGGAAAGACTACAGGTGGCAAACATCTCGGACAAGGTTAGGGAGGGAAGATTGAGATGGTTTGGGCATGTGAGGAGAAGAAGCCAGTCGGCACCTGTTCGGAAAGTAGAACTTCTCATCGTGGAGGGTAAAAGGGGAAGGGGTAGACCGAGGTTGACATGGGATGAGCAGATTCGACAGGATTTGACAGAGTTACACCTCTCTGAGGACATGATCTATGATAGGAGTACGTGGAGGCGAAGAATAAAGGTGCAAGATACATAGAGCTTTTTCTAGGGATCGTCGTTGTTGCTATTCCTTTGCTAGTTTTGGGATATATGATATGAGTCTATATGTGTTATATGCATGCTTGCGGGTTGGGGTTGTGGGTTAAATCTGTGCTGTTTTTGGGATTTAAGATAGGAGATTATATGTGTTATATGCATGCTTGCGGGATGGGGGTATGTTTGTTTGTGTATGATACTATATGCTTGTTTTTGTTTGATTGCTTAAATGTCATAATGGGTTATTGGATAGGAGATTATATGTGTTATATGCAGGCTTGCGGGATGGGGGTATGTTTGTTTGTGTATGATACTTCATGCTTGTTTTTGTTTGATTTGCTTTAATGTCATAATGGGTTATGGGTTTGGTTTCTCTGTTGGTTTGTTTTAGTCTGGCTCGATGACCTATGTGGTTAGTGCTTAACTGCTTACCTGCTTATCTGTTTAAGTTTAAAACGTTAGTGCTTTATCCGTATGCTTTACGCTCCTACTTTTCATTAAATGTTTCAAAAAAAAAAAAAAAAAATTTCGAGTTTTTCTGAGCCAGGGGACTCTAACGAAGCAGCCTCTCTATTCTACTTGTAGATAGGGGTAAGGTGTGTCTTTATCTTTCCCCTCCCAGACCCCACTTTAAGTGGGATTTTTACTGGGTACGCTTGTTGTTGTTGTTGTTGTATTTGTTTTGTTACAACTCATTTTTACTCGAATTAAATTGATGTTTTCTAAAAGCAACCCCTTTAGACCTAAACCAATTTTGCTTAAAACCCATTTTGACCCGCACCTATTTTGATCCGTTATCCAAAACCCAACTCGCCCATTTTACCAGACATATTCTAAACAGTGAGAAAAAAAATATTTATCTGTAGTTTTTATTACCACCTAAAGGACAAGGGACAAATTATATACAAGTGTAAACTTCCCTGTCCTTTGGTACTTTCATTATTCGATCTAAGTCATGTTCTACCTGATAGTTTCTTGACTAAATTGATTGCCTTTCATAATCTGAAATATACTAATATGTGCAAATGGTGTAACCCTGCTGTGGAAGTGTTTTATCTTGAGCTTAATTTTGAGGCCATTGCTTGTATGCATACAGACAAGACTGACTCAATCATTTAAAACTGTATCCCCCCTTGAAGGTTTTCTGTATTTCTTCATTTTGATTAAGGCCAGATTTGATATATGAATTTTAAGGTCAAGGACTTTGAACATATTCATAGTGCCATAAAACAACATATTCACAGATACATATAGCTGCTAGCCTGCTTGAAATACATCATAATAAAACCAAGATTAGATTAAGTTATAGTTGTATAGGCTCCATTCAGTAGAGATAGTTTACACTATTAGCAGCACTTGACATTATTGTAATACAAAGCTGAAACCTACGATAGCAACGGGTGTTATGAGAGTTATATTATTGATGACTGCTTCATTTCCATGTTTTCTACATAAGCCTTTATGTATCTAGCAATAACTGTATCTATCTATTGTATATAGGCAACTTTAGGATTCCATATTTTGTATCTAAAAGACAATCTAGGGTTCTCACTTTGATAAGATCAAGAATCTTGATCAATTCATTTAGCAGGAGCAATACTTAGGTCGTTGCTGCCATTGCCTTCCATGGATGCAGCAGGAGCATAATCATAGTCTCCATCATCATCGTCGTCATCACCATCAATGGCAGCATCATCATCATAGTGATCAATATCCTCATATATGTAAGCCTGTTCATAAATAGAATTATGATGATGACCATGATATACAAATTCATCATCTTGCAGATTACACTTCATCTTTAGACCATGAAGCATTTTCTTCCTTATAGAAAGATGTGAAGGGTATATCTATTTTACTATAAAGCTTCTTCACACTCAAAGTGATTTGTTTTTTGGGCAAGAATGGTACATAACTAATAAATAAATATAGGACTCGAGAATGAAATGAACGGGACATACGAATAAATTCGAGTCCTTTCCATGATGGCATGATGTTCGAGTATCTCTTACCGCTGTCCACAAAATAAATCATAAAAACTGAAAAAAAAATTGTAATATCTTTGATTTGCAAGCAAAAAGCAAATTAAAGACTCTTTTTTTTGTCATGATGATGACACAAAGGAATGAAGGTAGTGATCATGGCAGCTTGTGTGATCCTTATGTCGAGTCGTGTGCTATTGCTCGCTAAGTGTGTTGCGCGCATGGAAAATTGTGCCATGTAGATGCCTTCTTGGCACATTATTATTCACATATACACAGATTGAATGGAATTAAGAGTACTTTTCACAACCAAAAGGAGATTATGTGATTCTGAAATGACTAGATGATGCATCATTTTTCATATCTTAATGTGTTTGGATATTAGTTGGTGAGCATATGCTATATATATGTTGATGTATATGTATATAGATGATTTTATGAGTGTATCTCAAAAGTTTCTTTTGTGTTTATGCCTATGTCACGTTTTCTTTAAGCTGTTGTTTGACTGTAAGTGTGAACTTTATGTAAGCTTATCATGCATTACTTATGTTACTAACTCATTGTTACGAGTTGGATTACATTGGGCACATTTGTTTGCTTACATATTTTACTAATATTATCAGGGTGATGTATTTTTTGATGCAGTTTTCATCCTACAGAAAGATTGAGCATGCAATACATACCCATACACAGTGGTCAATTTTGAAACCAAAAGCAAGTATTTCATTAATTATAATTTTATTTCTAGAGTATTAAAATTCAGTATACCATGCATTATTAAAACTGCATTCAGTTAATGTGTAGTAGATACTTAATATGTTGATTTAGAGTTATGCTAGAACTAGTGTCTCACCTGAGCATTGACCAAGTGCATGGAAATATTCTTTATGTTACATTTGGCCTTTTACCAGTCCGGCAGGAAATATTTTCTTCATTTACAAGAACAATGTTATTCTCATCGGATATCGGCTTTAAATTAAGGCATAATGTATTTTCATCATCCTTATCGTTGGTGCATCATTGCATGCATACTGGTCCAAACATACATAGGACATACATTGTTCTATGCTTGAAGCAAGTCAACTGTTGAACATAAGTTCACTTGTTATTGACATAAAGAAAACATTTGGGCATGCATATGAAGGTGTCTACTGTTAATTTGATCAAACAATGCACACCAGTTGATCAAATTTTACATATATAGAACTCATGCATGCTATATTGCTCTTTTATTAGATTAATGCAAAATTACAGTAAAGTTAAAAGGGATAACTTCAAATATCAGTTCATTAATATATTTTAAACCATACTGTAACATCATTATCATCATCACCGTCTCCCTTAAGCTAGACACAAGTGTATAGCCATT
This sequence comes from Mikania micrantha, assembly GCA_009363875.1. Taxonomy (NCBI): domain Eukaryota; kingdom Viridiplantae; phylum Streptophyta; class Magnoliopsida; order Asterales; family Asteraceae; genus Mikania; species Mikania micrantha. The sequence continues at coordinate 12,601,955 of CM018682.1, forward strand.
GCCATGATCGTCACCATCATTCTCTCAGTGTAACATTCAGCCTCATTATTGTCTGCTTTGCCAAAGTGTAGCTTACGGATTTGCTTGTTTGTCAGTGTGAAAACTTATCAAGAAGTTACCCATCTCTAAATTCCTCTTACTCAACATGCTTAACTATAGAATTATCTTCTCATTCATAACTGATGTGCCCAAAACATGCTTCTTGTATTTGAGGAGGTGCATTTTTTTTGTGAAGATCTTGATTTTGTGAGTATGAAAATGAGAAACCAATAAGCCATATTTATCATTTATAGCTGGGAGATTGTGACACCTTAGGTGAGAGCACATCCATTCGTGAGTATTAAGTGTGGAGTTATAAGTCAAGGGCGTGCCTTGCATGGAAAGCACCCATATGAATAATTCAGGAGACACGTCAGCAGTGTGTACAATCAGAATAGCTGTAAGTACTAGTGATCAAACATGACTGCATAATCATGTCTATGTGGTGCTTGAGCAGGTTTACTTAGGTGGCAATTATACGAAGTAAGAAGATGTTGACTATTGACGTGTTGTTGTATATATAAGATTATCCATTGCAAGTAGGGGTGTGAATTTCTAACATGACATGATTTTTCAGTTCAAATCATGTTTGGGTTCATGTTAATCTTTTGGGTTTGTGTCAAGTTGGTCAACCTGCAAAAATGATCTGTTTTAAGACCCTTAATTACAATAGTTAAAAGAAGCATTAAACAACTAGCATAATTTATAGCACCTTACACTTATTCTTGTTTTAGATGTAATATTTTCCCTTTTCTTTTTCTTGAGGGTAGTGATAAGATTCTTGTTTTGTGACATAGAAATTACGTGTTCAAACATTAAGAAACAACCTTTTACTCACACGTTTAGGATAAGATTGCATACATTAAATCGTAAAACGACAATTTCTCTCCAACTACTTATTAGTTATTTATCATAATTTTCTCCTTCTCCCACTAAATTTAGTGTCATTATCTTGTGGTTACTACAGTATGCACAAGGCACAAGCGGTTATTGACCAACGAGGCAGTGCCTCAGCGGTACCCTGAGATTTTTCCAAATGGGAGGTCTTGGGTTCGAAACCATCCCGCAGCGAAAAAGGGGTCTGAGAGGGGTCATGGGGTTTTTCCAGTAGGGTTTCCTCCTGGGGTGTGGCCTATGTAGGCTCATGGAAGGTCCATGTAACTAGACCTTGGTAACATAGCCTAGAAACAGTAGGCTCACACGATTGAGACTTTCGCTGTTCAAAAAAAACAAGTGGTATTGGCTATTATGGTTTTTTTTTTTTTTTAAATGGTGATCCACCTCCTTTGATGAAAGAATATATTTTTGTAGTCTATTTAATTCGCTTATAAGTTATCTCAAAAAACCCAATCATCAATCAATTAATGGGTGAGAAAGAACAATTAGGATGTCTATGGAGCACAACAGAGAGAACATGTTTATATCTCCTGCAAAACAAAACCACCACTAAACGCTGTCTTCTGCAAATCCATGCTTTCATGCTTCGGAACTCTCTCGACAAGAATAAGAATCTTACTGCCAAATTCATCGCTACATGTTCCTCCATTGCTATTAATCGATTCACCACCTCATCTGACAATGCAACCGATCTCATACGACATGCCCGCCAACTGTTCGATCATATGATTGATAAAGACGACACCTTTGTCGGAAACACTATGATGAGGGCTCATCTGGGTGTTCACCAATATGATCAATGCGGGGATTTGTATAAAGACTTTAAGCGGAATCTTCGGTTTAAACCAGATAGTTATACGTTTTTGACTTTGGCGAAGCTGTGTGCTTCAAGTTTGGATGGTTGGGGAAGTCAGCAAGTGCATGATCATGTTGTTAAAGAAGGTTTTGAACATGACTTGTATGTATCAACATCGTTGGTTGATATGTATGCAAAACTAGGGATGATGGACTGTGCTCAGAAACTGTTTGATGAAATGCCTGAAAGAAGTCAGGTTCCCTGGACTGCGTTAGTTTGTGGTTACGCTAAGTGTGGTGAGATGGATAACGCGAGTATGTTCTTTGACCAGATGCCTAAGAAGGATACAGCTGCTTTTAATGCAATGATTGATGCATATGTCAAGGTAGGAGACATGAATCGTGCTAACAGTTTGTTCAATGAGATGCCAGAAAAGAATGTTGTGTCATGGACTAGTATGGTTGATGGCTATTGTACTCATGGTAATATATTTATGGCTAGGACCCTTTTCGATTCCATGCCCCACAAGAACTTGATCTCTTGGAATGCAATGATTAAAGGGTATTACCAGAACAAACAACCGAACAACGCCCTAAAGTTGTTTCAAGAATTACAACTAGAATCATCGCTTGAGCCTGATAATGTCACCATTGTTACTGTTCTTCCTGCAATTGCTGATTTAGGAGCTTTGGATTTGGGTAAATGGATTCATGAGTATATCCTCAGAAAGAAGATGAATACGGCAACTAATGTCTGCACTGCACTAATTGATATGTATGCTAAATGTGGCGAATTTACAAAAGCCCGGAGAGTATTTGATTCAATACCCATAAAAGAAACTGCCACTTGGAATGCTTTGATACATGGGTTAGCTGTTAACGGTTATGGAAATGAAGCAATAAATGTTTTTCTAGATATGAACAGAACCAAAACCATGCCCAATGAGATAACCATGACTGCTGTTTTAACAGCTTGTAACCATAGTGGTCTAGTGGAGGAAGGTAAAAGATGGTTCAAGTCAATGCAAGATTTTGGTATTGTTCCAAAAATTGAACACTATGGTTGCATGATTGATCTTTTGGGTCGAGCAGGGTGTTTGGAGGAAGCCGAAAACCTGATGAATGATATGCCTTTTGAAATTAATGACATCATATTAAGTTCATTTCTATCCGCATGTGGTTATGCCAAGGATGTTAAACGAGCCAAGACGATTTTGAACAAAACTCATGAAATGGAATTGCAAAATGATGGAAATTACATCACATTGAGGAATTTGTATGCAAAAGACAGAAGATGGGCTGATGTGGAGGAAATGCTAGGAATTATGAGAAGTAATAATTCAAGAAAAGAAGTTGGTTGTAGTGTTATTGATGCTGGTGGTCAAGTGTGGGGCTTTGCATCAGGTGACAGGTTTCACCCTCAATGGTTAACCATAAAGTCGTTGTTGGAGATGTTATTGATTCATATGAAGAAACAAACCATGCTTGATTAACATGGACATGTATTTATTCATCACAAAAGAAATGAATTATAAATGATTAATGCATTAGCTATGATAATAAAACAATATTACAAGTATAACAGAAATCTGTGGATAAAACCATTTAAAAAACTTATTCCTAACGGGAATATGTTGTCGTAAAAGTCACATGGCCTCACTAGTACTTTACTAATCAATAAGACCAGGTAAAACACATTTTCGGGAATACAGAGGAAAGCAAGGCCATATATTTAAAAATTTGTAATGCTTCAAAATAGAATTCAATGCCTTTAAAGTTCAACCCGTACTAGGAAATTATTTTAAAAACTTTTCGAGGTCTATAGTTTTTCAAATATAAGCATAGTCTATAATAATTTGAAGTATCTATGAATAGTTAGATAATCTTAAAAACATTGTTAAATTTGTTGCTTTCATTCCTGAAAATCATGATACAAATTTGAAGTTAGTTGCTAAAAAAAGGGCGCACTTCACAATAGAGGTGCCGGTTCTAGAACCATAACTGATTACCCAAGCCGGAACAGAACTGGTCATACATGAACAAGCGAGTACAGATGATTCTGATTTTTCAGAGAAATCTAAAACCGGAGCCCGAACCGGAATTACTGGAACTAGTTCCACCTATACCTGACTAAAAGAGGAACTAAAAACGAAAAGAAAATGATAAAATATTAAAATCTAGTTAAATCCAATCAAAACTCGATCAAAAACCCGAACTTAGTTGGAACCAGTTCATGACTTTGTTGGCCAGAATCATATCAGTTTCAAAAAAACTAGTATATACTTTGAGTATCTCTACTATAAAGTACCCTAACTTTTCCAAATAACTAATCTATCCTCAGACCATGTGTAATGGCCCGTGAGTAAGGCGTCGTGAATGGGCATGGTCACGCCCCTTCCCCCACTACACATGGGCTTGACGGGTGTGTGCGTGATGGTGGTCACGGGGTGAAGGAAGAAGAAAGGGGGGAAAAAGGGTGATGGGTGTGATGTCGTGGAGTTATGGGAGAAGTGATGATAACACATGTGATGATGACGTGAAGTAATAACGAAGTGATGGAGTTGATTGTTTATGTGAAGCCTACATGAAGTGATGTGAGCTTGATGAGTACAGAGGACCTAAGACGCAAGGCTAAGGCCCGTTATGTCCAAAGAATCACTTGTCCACCACAAATACTTTCAACTTTTAACTAATATGCTCTGTTGCTGTGAGCCATAAACACACACATAAATGACGACCGCACATCTCTCCGGCACTATCATCCAGCCGATTTCCGGCAATTACACCGGCCACCGGAGACTGAAACCGTCAACGAATTCAATTTTCTTCATCAACCAATCCAGAAACAGAAATCTAGTGAATAATAGAAGTCACATTAGATCGAGTTTAGTACAAGAAATTCCGCCAAAATCATCTAAAGTAGACGTTGAACGATTAGTAGATTTCTTGTATGAGGACCTTTTGCACCTCTTCGACGATCAAGGAATTGATCAGACAGCCTATGACGAACAGGTCAAGTTTCGGGATCCTATTACGAAGCACGACAGTATAACCGGATATTTGTTCAACATTGCGATGTTGAAACTGTTGTTTTCACCCAATTTTCAGCTCCATTGGGTCAGACAGGTTGGTACTTATGTAATTGCATAATTGTGCCTTGATGTCAATTGCTAACACCTAGTGCTTATGCTTGTAGGTTGTATTTTAGAAAATTTATTGAGAAATTGAAATTAGTTCGTTAGTTAGCAACTGTTATCATAAATTGATGAATCTATATCGCTTTGAAATCCAATTGATCCGTTTGAGTGATCAAAGTGAGTTATTTGTTGTTTATTTGCCTTTCCTAACTTGTGAGAAATTAAATTTCATAAAATATACATTATAAATGATTAACTTGTAGTGACATCTGCGGTTGCAAGATTTCTTTTTATTGTGATTCTCTCCTTTACTGATATATATATATATATATTATATATATATATATATATATATATATATATATATATATATATATATAGGAGACGGATCCAATACAAAGGGGGTTTAACGTGAGAAGGATAGGAAGTATTTCCAGCCCTTGATCAAATTAATCAACGGTTAGGATCTAATGGTCCCCACTTTTCATTTAAAACTTATGTGAATTAAAGCTTGAAGGGCAAAAAAGTAATAGCCGACATTTGTTGACTTTTTTTGTGGGTAAATCAAGTTCCACCATTTTTTTATAAATCGAATAAGTTTTAAATGGTTAATCGTTTTTTTAAAAAATTACACCATAAAATAGAGAATTTTATTATCTTTAATTTGAGTATAATATTGCTACGGTTTTCTTTCGTTTTTTTTACGTGGTCCGTGATTATTGGTCCGTAATTATCAGTTGGTCCGTGATTTTTACATTAGTTACGTGATAATTGGTCCGTGATTATTCAGTTTGCCCTTAATTATTTTGATTTTTATACGTGGTCCGTGATTTGTTACATCTGGTCCGTGATTAGTAGTCCGTGATTATTTAGTTGGTCCTTGATTATGCCTGTAAAACAATGGTCCGTGATCGATTATATATAACGTGGTCCGTGATTTTACACGGACCATTATACCCTTTACCCAAAATACATGTGGCACGTTCTGGTGGCTTCCTACGCTTCTCACGTTAATTTTCTTTGTACAATAACCGGCCCCTATATATATATTATATAATATATATATAGGGGCCGGTTATTGTACAAAGAAAATTAACGTGAGAAGCGTAGGAAGCCACCAGAACGTGCCACATGTATTTTGGGTAAAGGGTATAATGGTCCGTGTAAAATCACGGACCACGTTATATATAATCACGGACCATCGTTTAACAAGCATAATCACGGACCAGTGCGTTATATCAAATCACGGACCGTCATTTAATACATATAATCAGGACAAAATAGATAATTACGGACCAACAATTACGGACCAAAGCATAAAAATCACGGACCACGTAAATTTTTTTTTAATAAACTATAACAATATTATACTCAAATTAAAGATAATAAAATTCTCGATTTTATGGTGCAATTTTTTTAAAAAATAATTAAACGTTTAAAAGTTATTTGATTTACAAGAAGATGGTGGAACTTGATTTACCCACAAAAAAAGTCAACAAATGCAGGCAATTCCTTTTTTGCCCTTTTATCTTTAATTTTCGGAAGTTTTAAACAAAAAGTGGGGACCACTAGATCTTAAACATTGATTTATTTGATCAAAGGTCCACAATCCTTCCTATCCTTCTCACGTTAAATATCCTTTGTATTGGATCCGTCTCCTATATATATATATATATATATATATATATATATATATATATATATATAGGTTTAGTTCGTGTTCAAAGAAGTTTTCACGTGATTATTAGGTACACTTGCGTGGTTATCTTGCATTTTTAGTGGCATTTGCATTTGCATGATAAAAATCACACATACGTAAGTAATAATAACACAAGTGCAAAAATTACACCTGCGTGATAAGTTTATAACTTGCACAAATGTTATTCAAAGCGCGACGTATGCAAAAACCACCTTGTGCCATGAAGTCATCCCACTATATCTATTTTTACTGCACGTCAAATACATGCCACATCTGTAAATTTCCACTACTCATTTTCCTCGTCTAACCATTTTCCTTGTTGCCATTTATGAAAATTTGATTGGTTTAAAATGAATAAATAAGAGGGCGATTTAGGTGAGTAATCTCCTGGGGTTGTTTCATTGGCTCCGAATCTAAAGGGACGGTGTTCCCATTTGACTATGATTTCCCTAAATCCTCCGTGATGGGTATCCCTTATTACCTTACAATAAACTATATCTATTTTGACCTTTATATACAAAGCTCGAGCTTCGGGGTCTCTATCAATGCAACCTCTCCACCTCAATTAGGGTATGTGTAAGGTTTGCTTTCATCTCTCCTCCCAGACCCCACAAAGTAGGATTACACTGGGTATGTGTTGTTGTGTATACAAACTACAAAGCTCGAGCTTGACCCTTATAATTCATTTATTATTTATTATTTTGTTATTTATATAGATACATAACTACTTTTATATATTTATAATTATAAATTTCTATATATAACGTAATATGTATTATTTACTTAATCTGGTCATAATTGTGTATAATATATTATTATGTAACATATATTATAAGATTAATTATAGTTGTATATATAATAAGCTTGTTTAGCTCAGTATTGTCTTCAATTTGTATAGCACTAACCACTTTTTGTTGCATGTTTTAGTGTAATATGGATGTAAAGGAATCTTAAGGAGTTTGGAGTTGCAGAGCGTACACTCATTTAAAATTTCTAAGCTCTTGACCAAGTGGGGGTCAAGAGGGTCGCGCTCCCTTACGGGGTCCAAGGGATTGCCCCTAGTGGACTAGACCCGCAAATAGAATGGACTGGAGTTGCGAACTTTAACCGCCAATAACTACCTGTCCTTGGTAATATATTATAGAAACTTGTGCGCAGAAGAACATACGAAAACTTGATATCTCACGGAAATTCTATTGATTATCCCAAATCAAATTTCTTTATACCGGTAAGAGAAGAAACATTGATTTCTTCTCAGCATTGATTATCGACAATTTCCAATACCTTTAAGAACTTAATTCTAATCTTTCTATAGGTAGTACCATTTTTAGGGACGGCAAGGAAAAACCCAAACCTGAAGCATCCGGGTCGGATGATGGGCTGAGTCTTTAGGGTATGGGGCTAGTTTCAAAAAAAATTATGGGTACGGACGGGTTTGAGATTAGTTGATACCTTACATGGTTGTCCGAAATCAGCTCTTTTCAATTGTGAAAAAGCAGATTATTCCATTTAAATACCATTTTGTGCAAGTTTTTATACGAAATTTGTATAATTAATATGTGACAAGGAACGAGGTGAGCAGATATGTTCATGTTGATTCCATGTATATGTACGTTGTATCCCATGCACATCATACACAAACATTAACCTGCATACATTGATGTGATGAATGTGGATGAGTGGTGCCCCAACTATCTTGCATGATTACTTATTAGTAATGTTGGTGTTTATTGTTGTTTCCTTTAGGTTATGTAAGCGTATAAAAGGCCTTTGATGGTAATGGATTATGAAAAATGAATGTGAAATTCGTCTAATTTCCTCACTGGTTTTCTTTTAGTCCTTTTTATCTCCATTCTAAGTCATCTGATACAAGTATAGGGTGTTTATATCTGCCCGGGTGTTTGTATTTCGTGTTTTCAAACTCTTAAAATTATTTTAACCCGGATGTATTTTAACCCGTTAATTAACCCATTAAACTGCTTGTTAATCATGCACATCTATTTTTCTTTCCGTAAGTTATCATTTCTCATCTTTTTGAATAGACAGGAACTTATGAAATAACTACAAGATGGACAATGGAAATGACCTTCTCTCTTTTACCATGGAAGCCATTGTTGGTCTTCACGGGAACTTCAATTATGGGCATCAACCCAGAAAATGGAAAGTTTTGCAGTCATGTGGTACACATCTTTTTGCCTCTAATCTCGAGCGCGCATAATATTTGCAATATTTGGTGATATTCTTCTTGTTTTTATCAACTTCAAAGGACTATTGGGACTCTGTAAAGAACAATGAGTATTTTTCTTCAGAAGCTCTCACGGATTTGATAAAACAGGTATTTACAATGTTTTGGCTGTTTGATTGATCATATGCTTGTAGATTTAGTTGTGTGTGTCATGTTCTGTTTCAGCTGAGGATATACAAGACTCCTGATCTGGAAACACCCAAATATCAGATACTTAAAAGAACAGCAACTTATGAGGTTTGTTAATACTTTAAGTGGAAGTTAAGCTAATTCAACAAAATTTGTTTGATCACATTTATCACAAATATTTGTACAGGTACGAAAATACAGCCCTTTCGTAATTGTTGAAACAGAAAGTGACAAGCTTGCTGGATCAACAGGATTTAATGATGTAGCTGGGTGAGTTTTGGTTTATTCCAGTTGGTCTCTACATTTCATGAATATTGCAACATACATCTTTAAAGAAAATCAATTCCCATTTCATTCCTACAATAAAAATATAAGTTTTGTAGTTTAAAATAAAGAGTTTCTGACTTTAACCCATCATTTTTAGTTAATTTTATTTATGACCCGTTTAAGATAAAACGTAATCCAAACAAACACATCCATATAATGCAGTTAGTGAAGGGTGTTAAAGACTTTGACTGATGGCCAAACATTCCTTTGATCATCTAATAGACACCATATGCAAACTTTTGACTATTTCAGGTATATATTTGGGAAGAACTCAAGGGAGGAAAAGATACCCATGACAACTCCAGTTTTCACTCAAGCATTTGATCCTGAAATGTCAAAAATGTCGATCCAAATAGTTCTTCCATCAGAAAAAGACATGAACAGGTCAACTTCAGTTACTTTGGTCAGATAATATCACTATGAACTATGACCTAAGGTGAATTATGTTCTCCAGCTTACCAGACCCAAACAAAGAAAATGTTAGCATAAGGAGTGTTCAAGGAGGGTTTGCAGCTGTGTTAAAGTTCAGTGGCAAACCAACAGAGGATATTGTTTATGAAAAAGAGAGATTACTGAGGTCTGGCATTCTTTCTGATGGTCTCAAACCTAAAGATGGGTGCTTATTGGCCCGCTACAATGATCCTGGTAGAACAAAAAGTTTTATGATGGTAAGCTTTTTTTTACATGTTTTAGATTAATAATCCTTCAGCTTAATTTACCACAGGTAGTCATTAGTGCAGATCAAACATGATGGTAGTAGGTCAGAATAGGCTCGGGTTATAACACAATTTAATAATAGTATTAAGTATTTTCTGATTAACATGTTTCTAACCTTTGAATGTGTTTGTTGTGTGAATTGTCACCTGAAGCGGAACGAGGTTCTTATTTGGCTTGAGGAATTTTCGTTGGACTAGTTTTGTTGCTTTGATGATCCAGAATTTGAGGAATTTGTATGACTTTATGCTGCTTAAAGTCGAAGTTAGAAACAATGTAAGCTGATACACATCAAGTATATTTTGTTCATATTTTACTTGAAAAAGAAAGAATATTGTAAAGCATGTTCCCATTTGATTACCAAACAAAAAACAATGCAACTCTACAATGTAGAAACGATACGGGCCTGGGTACTTTTGATGGGCTGGTTACTAGGCCCAAAAGAATGGGGAAGAAGCCTGCTAGGCTGCTATGCAGCCTATGCTATTGGATTGATCCAATTGGAGTTTTCCGGACATGTTCAACTGTTTGCTTTTTGTTCAGCATGTTTTTTTCTGCATATGTCACGTGAGTTATGCCTTTGGTAGGGTAGCATGCCTGTTTCTTTCTTAGGCTGTGTATTTGGTATATAACATCAAGTCATAGGGATTTAAGCAAATCTAACTCAATTTATAAACGAGCTAATTATTAATATATAGACCACGGTGATTTCAACCACCCTGAGGTGAAATCTGGGCCCTTTAAATTGGCTGAGATTGAATCTCATCCGTTTAAATTCATTTTGGGTGGCAGTTTTAAACAAGCAGTTCCACTTATCTATTTAAAAACAGTTTCGATGGAAGTGTCCCACTCATCTGTTTAAAATCAATTTTGATTGGCTGTTAAAAATGCCTTCGGATCAGGCTATACTCATCTGTTTAAAATCAATTTTGATTGGCTGTTAAAAATGCCTTCGGATCAGGCTATACTCATCTGTTTAAAATCAATTTTGATTGGCTGTTAAAAATGCTTTCGGATCAGGCTATTTGTAATAAGCAGTGCAATTTTTTAATCCACCTGTCCCATTTGTAGCAACATTAATAACACGAAAACAAGCTTTATGTTAAAATTTGCCAGCTTACCCGCCCACATAATCCAATTGCAACAATTATAATCAACCAAACAAAACACAATTATAATGGCCATCATACAAACCAATAACATGATTAAAACAATAGAAAAAAAAACAAATATTACTCAACTTTAAAACTCCTGTAAATGATTTCATTTTATCTGAAATAACAAAATGGAAAAAAAAATCAGTAAAATAAAATACGTATATGATAAAATGTAAAAAAAAAATACCTGATGATCATATGGCTTTGCGTGTGGTTGTTTGCTTGCTCTAGCTGTATAAAATATAATATAATCTGATTACAAGTTCATAAATGACATTTATGAAAACAATTATACAGTTTTATTTATAGTGGTAACTATTAAATAAAATGAGTTTAGCATTAGCTGTGGTGTAGCATTAGCTGTGAACACCACCTGTAGCTGTGAACACCACCTGTCAGCACAGATGGTAACATTGATATAAAAATAGCTTAACACCTGTCACAGTTAATACACAGCTGCTAACATATAAATAAAAGTTAAATCACAGCTGGTAACATTTAAATAAAATGAGATTTAACATCACCACCTGTCACAATTACATAACATGTGCTATAGTCTTTCTCCACCTGGCATTATAGATAAACTTAACAGGGAATAATTGTAGGTGAAAACTGATTGGTAATAACTAAGGTAAATTTAAATTTTTTATAAATGGGTTAAAAACAAATGCAGTTGTAAATTAATTCAAAATTTAGAGGAACCAGGACTTGAAAAATTTAAATATTTGAACCAAAAAACCAGTTTTAGAAAAATCTATGCGATAAATTCAAAATTTTTACAACTGCTAAAAAGTAAGGCAGTTAAAAACCATCTTTAAAATTTTCAAGAACCGGGAACAAAAAAATTTAAACATTTGAACAAAAAAAAACAGTTATACTAAACACTCCTGTTCGTAGGCTATAAATATGTTAAAATATAATTAATTTTTGTTTGGACATTCAACTAAGCATCAAAAATGAAACCTTTGACAGAAAAGATAATTGAAACAGATTGCATACCTGCTCCTGATCAGAAGCTTGGAGAACCAACTGAGGTACTTTATGTTAATTGATTTATTCCATTATTCAATATATTAACATACACTTATGCTCTACGTATTAACTGTATTTACATTATTTTATGGGTCTTGTACTAGATGCATGATGCTGACAAGAAAATGAAGAAACTGGAAAATCCAATTGAGGAAGATACAAGTAGTGTTGAAATAATCTCATATGGGCAGTGTTTTAGTCCATACAAGTCTCAACTCCATCGACAATTCAGCGAAGAGGTAAGGTTTTTCAGCAATATGAAAAATACTATTTGGGTCATTGATTAATTTTTTTTTAGGATCGCAAGATGGAGAAGGATATCAAACGGATGAATGCCCTTCTCAAATGGCGGTGGGATTTGGTTATAGACGTTGATGAACTTGAGGATGTTTCAAATAAGGAAGGAGGAGGTTATGAAGCTGACTCAGAAAGATCAACAGAATCCATCAACTATGGAAGTCTTAATGACCTGACAGAATCACCTGAGCAACTTCACGACACCGCTGACTCATTGGAAAGTTTCATGCAGCTTTCAAACATTCCTAGAGTTACTATTCACAGCAGAACAAGGGTGAAACGTTGTCTTTCCTATGTTTAGAAAACATTTAACTGATGTGTTTTTTATGTGTTATGTCTTGAGGATATGGCAAGTTTATATATTTATCTTATATGGCATCTGCATTTTGTTTTAGTTATCTGACTTTTATAACTATGAAAACCTGATCAGATCTTAAAATAAAATTAATGTTGGCAATTAGTATTGTATACATTAACTTCATATTATCATGAGTTGAGATTCAAATTTGTAGTTAGACTGTGAGGTGGCAATTAGTATTGTATACATAAACAATTTTGGTGTTATTTTTTTCTTCTTCAGATTATACAGAACATACCAGAGAGGCAGAGACTTTATGCTTCCATGCATGATAAAGGAGTAGCCCCCATAAAACTCAGTTTAGAAGTGTTGAATTTATTTTACATACATTATGATAATTGAGTTGTATTCTTAGTATTGTATTATTTTAGGTTGATATATGTTAATGATCAACACTTTTGCGTATAAAATTCTATGGATTTAACAACCCACTGGTACCACCAACATGATCTTTTTGATAAGATAACAGATAAATTGTTTATTTATTCTGCATTTGTTACTATAACAGATTCGATTTTCCTTTCAATAAGATCTTTTTATAAAGATAATTAAATTTATTAAATTTGGTGCATGTGTGTATAAAAAGACTGAATACTAACCCTTCAAAAAATTATTATTATAAAGTCAAATTTGTTAAGGAACTTAAATTTCACCTTCACATTTCATCTCTTTTACATTTATAATTTTTATTTTAATGTATAATATATATGTTATTGAAAACAATTTTGAATATGCAAAATTATTCATGTGGTAGTTGATATTAATATTGTATTTGTTCTTTAATTTATATAGATAAAAATACAATTACTTCTCAAATATATCAACTATAACATAAAATTCGATTCTCTTTTAAAATTAAAATTGCCAACACCCAAATAATATATTTACATTAATTATTTAAATACTAATATATTAATATAATAAAACAATAGTACAAAATAGCAAACTTTGTTTAGCGTAAAATATCAATTTATTAATATATGTGATTCTTCATTAAAGAAAGAGCAACTTTTATTCAATATAAGTATGTTACGATGAATATTAAATTTGATAATTTAATAGATTGAATATATTTTATTTTTATCTTAGATAAAATATATCATTTGATAATATTATTATATGATTTTTCTTTTAAAGTTTAGTTTGACTATTTGCATCTCTAATTATAACCGTACATGGATCCTGAAAAGCTGGAAAAAAAATTAAGTGCGATAACTACATGGGAAATAATGTATATAGACTTTATCATATTTTTAATATTTTAATATATATATATATATATATACGTATAATATTTAACAATTATCCAGTAAACAATAAAACAAATATATTAAACTGATGACTTTTTTAAATGTATTACCTTTTAATGTTGACAAGTAGTTTATACCTAAATCATCACCATGTGTAGTTCTATATAAACAGTTTATATAGGGAACTTGATGATAAGAAAAGCTAAAAAGCTTTGGTTAGCACAATTGACAATTGAGGTATGTTTATTTTTTGCTCACTTAAAGTTTTGATTACAACAATTGTCGTTTATAAATGGGTATTTACAACTGTAGTTTCAAATTATTAATTTTTATGTTTAATGTATACTTGCCATTAGGTATCCATTTTTAATCTACAAATGGAAGGAAATTATATAGTTGAAGATTTTTCATCATTCATAAATGATGACGTTTTGTATACTTTGATTGCTGTTCGAATTGAAGCTATGTTTTGCGATATTGATAATGATAGAGACTTTGTTACATTTGTTGATTACAAAGTGAGTAATGAAATTATGTTAAATGTTATTGAATCTGTAAAACATAATACAACAAACTTGCGCCATTTCATTTGTTCTTTGTAAAAGCGAGATAAAATAGCTGGAATTTTTCCTAAAAGCTTTCTACATTGTAGCGTTAAGGTGGGCGATGTTATTGCTTTAGTTAATTTTAAGGTTGATCGTTTCTTCTACCATCAATTTCCAAAGTACAAAAACTATTGCTTAATATACGGTGATTACAAGATTATACCTACCGAACAAACAAGGCTTATAAAGTTGGATAATGCGGTTTCAAAAGGGTTTTCATTGTACCCGTTAATTCCTACCATACAAACTCTAACACATGACAGAACACGTCGAAGACTTATTGTTGGTACACATAAATTGATTTACTTTTGTGTAATATTAGATATTCTTCACACAATTTTTTAACGATCTTCTGATATTATATTGTAGATGTTGTTGGAAAAATTGTTATGGGTGAACGAGTAAAATATCGCTATAGTTTTGAAATTTTTTTGCAGGACTCAACGTAAGTTTCTATTATATTTACCAATTATCTAGATTTGTTACAAAGTATTTTTAATCATGTTCATATGCTTCTATATTGTTTTAACTTTCTAATACTTCAATTATTTGCAGTGGTAAGATAATACAATTGTTTTTGTATTACAATCCAAATGTGGATGTAATAAGGACATATATTGCAATCAAAAGAAAAATGATTATCTACGTAAAAAATGTTAAATTGGTTCATTTACAAGAAAGTAAGTTGTAATTTATATGCACATTCATATACTATTTTTTTTTTTTAAAATTACTGTTATTTATTTGTTATTATATATATATTACAGATAACATTTTGAGGTCTACAGAATTAACCATAATTGTGTTTCAACCAAACTTACCTGAAGCGCACGATATTAAAGGTGTTATTCGTTATTGAAAGATGTTATGGCGATTTAAGGAGCAATTGTTACAGTTATTTTCAGCAATTATAATATGCACTTGGACTGATTTGTCATAAAATTTAAAAGCATTAGCTTAATTACTTTCTGTTGTTTGTGTTTGGATTTTATATTATTCTTATGTATCACTTTTATTACTAAGTATAAGTTTGTCTTATAAAATACTTAATGTGTCCTTAGTTTCCTAAGTTATTATTCTAACCAAAGAAAAAAGACTAAAAATTAAATAAATATAGCAATTAGTGATATGCAACACGTATAATGCATCAAATCAAGCTGGGGATGTCTCTCCCAGCGTATAAAATCAATGCTGGTCCACCTAACCCAGCCCATAATATGCCTAATAAAATAAAGTTTCGTGTGACATAAATGTAAAGAGTAAGGGTAAAAAGATTGTCTCACTTAGAGAGCGCCCAAGTTAGGGTATTCCAAATAATATGCAACCATATATTTCAGATTTCCAATGCATAAGATGTCAAACAAAGCTCCAACCTAAATTTTGTAATTAATAAGATACAACTTCTGTTAACATCACATTTAATAAAATACAAAAGCATGCTAAAGTTTATATATCAAATAACTAATAAAAGAAAAACAATTTGAAGCGTATTTATTTTCTTAATTATTTTGTTACGTCTTTAGATTTGTCAAACACCCAAATAATATATTACATTAATTATTTAAATACTAATATATATATTAATATAATAAAACAATAGTACAAAATAGCAAACTTTGTTTAGCGTAAAATATCAATTTTTTATTAATATATGTGATTATTTATTAAAGAAAGAGCGACTTTTATTCAATATAAGTATGTTACGATGAATATTAAATTTGATAATTTAATAGATTGAAAATATTTTATTTTTATCTTGGATAAAATATATCATTTGATAATATTATTATATGAATTTTCTTTTAAATTTTAGTTTGACTATTTGCATCTCTATTTATAAGAAAGCTGGAAAAAAATATAAGAAAGCTGAAAAGCTGGAAAAAAATTTAACTGCGATAACTACATGGGAAATCGTGTATATAGGCTTTATCATATTTTAATATTTTAATATATATATACGTATAATATTTAACAATTATCCAGTAAATAATTAAACCTCATAACTTTTTTAAATGTATTGGAATTTGTCAATGCTTTACACTTAAAATCAGGAAGTCAGTTACAATTCTGATATATGATTTATTGTTTACAGATCGTTGCTACTTTCAAGTTAACTAGGTTTCCATCTGATGATTCAAACCTTCGTTGCATGTTTTATGTTTTTACAAAAGGTATTTTATTTTATCGTTTCGAATGTGTAAACTTAAGATACTTACTGCATAATGCTTTTTATTCAATCCAGATTTGTGTTCATCCGAACAAGTTCAATAGAAAGTTTTACGCTAAAGGTGCGTAAAGGTTGAAACGATTACTCTCAAATTGCACTCTGCTCATAACAGGTATGTCAATTTTAATTGATGTTGTAATTGTAGATGTTTACGTACGCTTCACCTACAATTTTAATCAACTGATTTTGTTTTGATATGTAATATGTGTTTCAAGTGTTCAAATCAACTAGAAAAATCAAATACGAAAAACCAAATTTTCTTTTGTTCCTATTCTGTTACTTAGATTCAAGTGCTATAAAATATGCAGTTCATGTAATGATTTGTATTTTATCCCTCTAAAGGGTGTCAATAGAATGTTTATATTTATCATAAGGTATTTTGAACTTTCAATATTTAACTAAATTGTAATTTATATGTCAATTAACAAATAAGAATTATGTAAAAAAAAATAATTTTTAAAAAGAAAATGTATGATTTTTTTTAATTACACTTGCTATAAAACAAAAAAAAAAACACACTTAAGAAACAATATATGCGAACTTTAGTTTTTTTTGTGTTTAAAATGAAAGATAATTTTGTATTATTATTAAATTTATAATACTTAGATTATTAAAAAAATTGTTTGTGATTTATCTGCATAAGTTTGTATCTTTCATTTTGATCATTAAACCCGATTCGGATTTATACTCAGGTAAATTATCTATTTACGGCCAATTTGCAGCTTCAACACTTTACAAATTAAAGGTATGTTACTTTATTGCGTTAAATGTTTTCCTGTTTTTTTAAATCACCGGTTCTCTTAACATACTGTTGAAAATAATCATATACATGAAAATGTAGACCTTATATTTAAACCTGTTACTTTGTTTCCCCTTACAAACAGGTATGCATTATTTAATACTTTAATATTGTATATTAGTGTTAGTACTTATAAACTTATCATGTTTCACTTATGTGCACATGTGAATTGCTAATTCTTACAATTAATTTACTTTTAATACGTATTACGAATTACAAATTGTTAAGATTAACAGAACAAGTATTTATTCTTTATGGTCCTCCTGACCATTGAAAAGTAATTAATAAAAAATATATATGCATGCAATAATAAATGAAAATAATTAGAGAATACACTTACAATATCTTTAAGTTGAATGAGCATAGTACACCACTTATAAATAATTTTATCTGCTAAAACCTGTGACAAGAAAGACGTAATATAAATGACACAAACCATATATCCAAATTAAAAAATTACATTGTAAAATAAAAATCACTCAACAACTGTCCGATTATTAAATGTGGCATGTTTTAAAAAATTAATCAGAAATGTGAAATGTTATTTGAAAGCGAATAATATAACCAAACAAAAAGAAAAAATAAACATGAAGAATAAGTGTCCTCATGCGCAATTACATCATAGTTTCACATTAAAGCATTAGTATTCATCAGGCAATTTTATTATTACAATAAATGCAGTGTTTAATTTTATGTTTAAATTAAATGACCATGCAGGCAGAAGCATTAAGTAAAATGCAGTTCAAATTTATGAACCTTACAACAGCTTTCAGGTAAAAAAAACGAGATCAACAAAGCATGCACAAACACATGAAAATACAACAAAAGTCAATAATCAAAATTAAAAAAAAAAAAAGTAGAGATAAACCTTAGGGTGAAGAATCCGTCTTCTATTGCGCTAAACACGCACCTTTTTATCTTCAAAAGTTTAGCTTCCAATCGCATGTACAAACATGTGCTACACAGATGAAATACCAAAATGAAAATCAAAAAAAGACAGAGATAAAACTGACCATGAAGATTTGGTCTTAATCAAATCCAAAAAATGTTAGTGTAAAAGGTTTACCGATTCAACCTTCGTTATGTTCATCTTCATATTCGAAACGATGATTGACGAAGACACCCCATGAAGAACCATATGATTAAAGAATACCCTAATCAGAAAAGGATGAAGACGAAATATTTTCTGCATCCAGAAAATATATACATGCATACAAGTTAGATGATACCGAATCATGAATAACCAAAAAAACCCTAACCAGAAAGAGAAAGTTAAATTACAAGAAAACCCTAATCAGAAACCAGATCTGTAACGAGATCTGACCGTGAAGAAAAAATGTAGCCGGATGTATGCGGTGATAAAAGCGTAGATACGAGTGCGGTGATGCAAACGGAGGTTGAAGAAGCAATAAAACCCTGATCTTGAAATATCTAATCAGAAATGGGATACGCAATGAGTTATCATTTCGAAGGATTAAGATGAAATATAGTCTGCAGCCAGAAGAATACATGCATACAAGTTAGACGATACCGAAGAATGAATAACCAAAAAACCCTTACCAGAAACAGAAAGTTTAATTACAAGAAAACCCTAATCAAAAACCAGATCTGTAACGAGATCTCACCGTGAAGAAAAAATGTAGCCGGATGTATGCAGTGATAAAAGCGTAGATACGACTACGGTGATGCAACCGGAGGTTGAAGAAACAATAAAACCCTAATCTTGAAATATCTAATCCTCAGAGAAGTGAGAGAGAAAGAGAAGAAAGAGAATTTGGACATCTGATAAGTGAGAGAGAAAGAGAAAGTGTTTATAAAAAGGATCTTCTAGAACCCCATTAATATTATATTATATATATATATATATATACATAGCTTATTAAGTAAAGTTAAAATCACTTATTTCAATTATATAACCATATATGACATAAAGGTGTTTTATAAAAGTATAAAACTATAAAAATATGTCTTAAAACTAAATTAATATATTTACCAAGTTGAATAAAAACATTATTATTATATAATAAAAAATAAGATAAATTATAATTATTTTTTATATTTATACTTACAAGGATGAAAAAGAAAATTAAATATAGTAATATAATTACCGTAAACTTAGACTATAACTAAAATATGTGAAAAAATATGACTTACAAATTACTTTCTTTACCAATTAAAATAAAAAGATAACTATTTAGTAAAAAAGGAAAACAATTATAATTTAAAAAGAACCTTGCACAATTGTTATTTATAGTTATAATTACATTACAGTTATGAAAAAAAATCAAAATATAATAATAAAATTATGTTAACATTAAAGTGCAACTAAAATAAGTGACATTAACAATTAGTAAAAATATGTTAAACCTTTCATACGATAATACAAATGAATGATAGTAAAAAAAGGTTGACTACAATAAGAAAAAATTAAACTGATGTAGTGAAAGAGATAACCAACAATAAGTAAACTTAAAGCCAAAAGATTGGAGGGTACCATATTTCCTCATCGTGCCAAACAGTGAGAATATAGGCCATGTAATGCACGGTCGGACTACTCACTATGTCTTTAATCCTGAAGAAAATATACATTTTAGGTAAGATATGAATAGCCAATGTAAGTAATAAACCACCATATGGTAAGTTAATTTGCGCAAATGTTCAACAATCCGACATATCAAGAAAACCACAATAAGCAAACCAAGCATATGTTACATAAAGGATTAAGCATTTGAATTCATTATTAGTTGCTTGCATTCTCATTAGTATGTATTAAAAAGATAGTTGTGTACCATAATTAATATCAATAAAGTGAACTAATTTATGAAAATTCTATTACCTATATAACCATACAGTACAACATATATCCTTGCAGTGAATTTTGACAACATGATATAATTTTTTTCATGGGTTTTTTATTATATAACAAAATAAGGAAACATAATATTAAACCTGGAACGAAGCCTCCCAAAAACCTATAAACTGTAATTAGAACCTGTTACATTCATCAAGGTCATAACTGTGTTGCAATTGCTTCCTATTGGAAACAAAGCAGTCTCATCCTTATTATTATATCAATGGGAACTGGTAAAACACCCATACAATTCCATGGCATATTTTACTTTAAAACAATGTGAAAGAATTACAAAGCTAGCATCAATTCCACACGAATTTTCACAAACAACACCTGATGTACATGAAAGAAAATAAACAAAAACCAAATTGCACATAGACGCATAAAAAGTTGCATTCATAGAGCAAACACAAAAGATAAAAAACAACTTAATTCGTATTTATCAACCAATTATCATATGAAACATAAGATGAAAAGAATGCCATGAAAAGCAAATCAACAACTCAAATGCCTCAAAATTGCATAAGAATCAATAGCTAAAGTGATGATAGAAACTACGACAAAGCAAATGCAATCGGAAATAATACATGCACAACGAAACCCGCATAAAGAAGATGTCTGATAAACAAAGAGGCGGGCGCATAAGCAAAGCTACGCACATAGGAGCCTAGGAGAATAATGATCGTTAGGGAAAGGAACTTGCACTTTGTAAGAGATAATGTAATGAAAAATGATGAGCATCCCAAAGCTTTAGAAACCCTAGAACACATAGTGGAAGACACATGTAACATACCGTTTATACCAATCGTAACCCTAAATGAAGAAGCAAAGGGTGAAGATGCAGAGCAGAAGAAGATGACGATGTGCAGCTGGCACCGTTTATGATCTCCTCTTCTTTCGGCCATTCATCATCTTCGCCAATTTGGTTGCTTCACAAATGACTTTGATGTTTCCGTCTCAACCAGAAATGGTCTATAGAGATCTATCCATGGGCTTCTATTATCTATAAAACCATACAGTAGAACATATATCCTAATTTCATTAATACAAGTCAACGAATCAAGCATGTAACATATACATAATGAAATTTAATATATAATTTTCAGGAAAGGTAATGAAAAAAAATAGAGTATTTAAGCTAAACCGTAATATGTTGTGACAACTTGAAAGAGATGAAGTGACAAATATTAAGGATCTAAATAGAATATTAAATTAGATATCTAACAACCCATTATTCAACTTGAAAAAGTATTTAACAAATATTCAAATAGATTCAAATACAAGTTAACAAAACAAATAGATTCAAATACGCTGTAAACTAGAATAAGAAATAAAAAGAAATCAAAATCTTAATAACAGATAACTACAGACAATTCACATTCGCAAGTCAATGTATATTAGACTGTAAATGAAGCGCATTACGGTTTGCAACAACAACAAAAATTACAAGGCAACCAATTATAATAAATTATGTTCATTTGAAACCATAAATTTGATAATTGAACATAAATAGGCCTTTATCTGACATCAAGTCATCAAGTCATCCCATAATCTATGTACAACCATACAACATCCTTTAATAATATGCAAGTTACATATTTCTATTAACAGGTAATTAATATTTAATACTTTGATTTTGAATATGCATATATTATGTGCATTATTTAATTTCGCATTTATTTCAATTTGTGTTAATTCCATATGTTTTACTTTAAGTATAAGACATTATTGAATTAAGTCATTAATTTTCATAAGATGATTTACTATAAATCGAATTTTAGTTCATATAACCAAAATAAATGTAGACAAAGATAACAAGACAGACACATGAATGTTAAAACAAATGTAGACAAAGATAACAAGTCAGACACAAGAATGTTACATTTTTTGTTGATTAGTTGCATCTCCACAATCCAAGTATGAACATCTTATAACAGCCTATGTAAGATATGGTTACAATCTGTTGTTATGGTTACTACAACTGCATAAACAATAATATAAAAAACCTTTAATTTTCGATACATGATTATATACAAAGCACTGTATAAAATTATTAGAATAACAACAAACATTAATTGAAAATCTACATTTATACATGATTTTAATACCTAATTTCACTAATACAAGTCAACAACTCAAGCATGTAACATATACATAATCAAATTAATATATAATTTACAGAAAAGGGAATGAAAAAAAATAGAGTATTTAAGGTAAACCATAGTATGTTGTGACAACTTGAAAGAGATGAAGTGACAAATATTAAGGATCTAAAGAGAACATTAATTAGATATATAACAACCTATTATTCAACTTGAAAAAGTATTTAAGAAAACAATGAAAAGTCATATGTGATAGTTACAGAAGATTAAAAAACAAGTTAACAAAACAAATAGATTCAAATACGATGTAAACTAGAATAACAAATAAAAAGAAATCAAATCTTAATAACAGATAACTATAGTCTACAGACTATTCACATTCACAAGTCAATGTATATTAGAACGTAACTGAAACGGTATGAGATGTACAACAAAAAAAGTTACAAGGCAACTAATTATAAGAAATTATTTTTTATATGAAACCATAAATTTATAATTATACATACATAGCCCTTCATCTGACATTAAGTTATCAAGTCATCTCATAATTTATGTACAACAATACAAAATCCTTTAATATAATTTAAGTTACACATTTCTATTATCTAAAAAAGAAAAGGTCAAAAAATTATAAATTGTAATAGTTATTATATATCAACAATGATAGATGGCAAGAGACAGTAGATATTTAGGTTGATTTCTACAAACCAATAGTATGCGTCTAACAATTTTATCTAAAAAGAAAATAAAATTTAGCAATGAAATATCTATAAATATAAAGAATATAAACACTTAAAAATGATACGCATTCGCGATGATAAGTGCACGCAAAATTTATTGAAAATAATTATCAAATTATAATAAATAATTGTATATTAAAATCGATTGGCGGTAACAAATGAAATGAAATGTATTTACGTAATCAATAATAAATAAAAAAATCAAACATGAAGGAGAAGGTTTGAAT
Source organism: Mikania micrantha (assembly GCA_009363875.1). Lineage (NCBI taxonomy): Eukaryota > Viridiplantae > Streptophyta > Magnoliopsida > Asterales > Asteraceae > Mikania > Mikania micrantha. The sequence goes on from CM018682.1 coordinate 12,625,582, forward strand.
GTTTACCGATTCAATATTCTTCATGATTCATCTTTAGAACGATGACTGAAGAAAACACATGATGGCGGACCATCTGATGTAAGAAAATCTCAAACGAAATCCATCTGCAAGTAAAAAAATAATAAAAATAACATTAACGAGACTGAAGCAGGTCGATCTTTGTTACATTTCATCTACATAATGATAATGGAAAGAAACGCAACATGAATAATCGTCTAATCTAAGAAAAACCTAATCAGAAATGAGATCCGAAACGATACCTCATCGTCATGAAGGATCTCCACGGAGTATTTTGTGCAAAAAGAAGCATAGATGCGAAAAAGATGGAGGAAAACGCACCTTGAAGAGCTAACAAAACTCTAATCTGAAATAGAACGATAATTTCTAATAAAGTTATAAAACCCTAATCAAAAATCAGATTTGGAACGAGATCTCATCGTGATAATTGGTAAATTATTCGTAGAAACCCTAATTTATAAGTCAAGCATAAAACGAATCACAAAAGACCAAATCTTACCCAACGTAGCTGATAATCAGTAAACAAATCGTTGTAAACGGCTACTATGGGAAAATATGATCCTATTTGATCGTCGTGTAGTATAAATCATATTCTTAGCTTAAGCATAGAACCGAGCACATAAGACCAAATCGTACCCCAAGGGGCTGTTAATCGGTATAAATCCCTTGATCACTACTACGATGTTTGGAGATGAAGATGGCGATCGTCGGCCGTGATATAGATTGAATTGAGAGTGGGAAGGTCGACCGGTCGCCCCCTTCATGTGAAAATGGACTTGAAAGTGCGGTATTAAAAACGAACAAATAAAAGTTGAAATCCGGGAGTACGTCCAAGGCTTTTAATTAAATTAAAAATTAAAAAAATCCTAATAAAAGACAAACTATTTTGAAATTTGAATGCATTAACTTAACTTTCTTTATCTTACATCTACTAATTATTAAATTGTTAATTTGGTCACTTATAATTTTTTAATATAACAAAGACTTTGAATTATCAAATGCTAATATTAACTTATTAAGTAACATATAATATTTAAATATAATACACAAAATACTTAAATTTTAATCTTATTTCGTGAAACATTTGACATGAATTTTTAATTTAACAAACCCTAATCTGGATTGTGGACAATGGATATTAATAGAGATATGTCATTCCTAATAAGAACATGTTACAAGATATTATTTATTACTTTGCTTTATTTTAGTTGGTTCCAAATTTTTTATGTATTTGCAACATGTTTTATGGTTTTGCGTTAAAATTACATGTGTTGTTTGGTTTTCATTTGATCTTTTTTTACTGAATTTTCTACCTTATGTTTTGTACGTTAATTAATTAAATATTTTTTGTATCGACACATATTGCGAAAAGTAGGGTGTGTTTATATAAATTGAATTGTTGTATAAACAATATTATGTTGTTAGTTTAATAAATAAAAACATCAAATATAATAATAATAACAACAACAACAATAATAATATCATTATAGTTATTACTACGAGTTTACAGGTGGCGTTATGGTGATAACCTTGAATTGAATACGATAAAAACACGGCAACTGGTTGAGTGGTGCTTATGGAGTAAGAATTATTTATTAAGAAATTAAAGAACCCAAAAATACTCGTATAAACTCTAATATATAACTTAAGCATAAAATGTATCGTAGAAAATCAAATCGTATGCCACACACCAAGGCACCAAACATAAGATATTCAGTATTACCATATTTACATTCAATAAATTTTCCAATATTTATTTACTGTAGAAATATCAAATATTAAGTAACAAGTAGTAACGTACTAATATGTGTATTATATTTGAAAAGCATAATGTGTGTTATTCATGTGGTTTAGTTTATGTGTTACATTATTTATTCATGTTATTTGTGATAAAACCATGGTGTCTCGTAGATCATGTTTGAATTTGCCTTTTTAATAAAGTTATAGTATTTAATTTTACTTTAAGGCGTCAGACGAGTTGAGTTATTTCAATGGATGGTATTGATAACACCGATCGAATCTCAAATGAAACTGAAGACGAAATACCCCAGCTTCATAGACGTCGAGGTCGCCCTAGATTAGCAGACATACGTGTTGTTCCAACATCTTCAACGATTATAAATTCAGAACTATCAACATCTACGACAGAATCAGACAGTGAGCGTGAAAATGAGACTTATCGACAACATAGACGGCGAGGTCGTCCTCGATTAGGTGACACACGTGTTGGTTTTAACAGCGTTGATTTACGTAATCAGAGAATTCGTATTGGTACGTGTATTTCATTATACATAGATATCCAAAATTCGTCACTCATCCTACAACGTTAGAGTTTTTTCTCAATTAAATGTTTGTATGTGTATAATTTACAAGGTGGTCGAGAGCATGTAAACTATGTTACGCCAACGAATTCTCCTTTATTAAGTGTTCCGACAAATACTTCTTATATAAATTTACGTGCATCAACATCTAACCTACAAGTAGACAACGGGCCTGAAAACGAGACCACTCAGCCGCATAGACATCGAGGTCGGCCTCGATTACAAGATAGACAAGTTGGCTTTAACAATCCTAATATTAGTACTCAGAGGAGTCATATTGGTAAGTGTATTTCACTATGCATATGTTCTCATGATTCGATAGTTAGCATATACCAGTAAACACTTTTTCTCACATTATTCTTTCGTCTTATACGTTTGTTAAAGGGGATAGATATCATGTACACAGTGTAACATCAACTTCATCTATGTCATGTGTTCCAAGAACTTCCACAACTATAAATTCATGTGCATCAACATCTTCAATGCAACCCACTGCCGAATATGCTACAACTTTTTCCCGAAACGAAGGCACACGTCGTAATGAACACTCTCCTACATATTTAAATTTGTATTTTATATTTTTTCTCATTTACCATTCTTTATTTACAACTAAACATTATTAATCAGGCAATATGCCCACGTATTGGGATTGTGGAGATGCGACCCATGTATGCAGTTACTGTGAGGCAATGTTATGGTATGGCGAACGAACTATCAAAAGTTCATCCCCTCGTGTTCCTAGGTTCTCTTTGTGTTGTTCAGAGGGAAAGGTCAGCATACCTTTCCTTCAAAACCCTCCACAACCATTACGTAAACTTTTAGACTACAATGGTGAGCAACGATCAAGGCTATTTAAAGAAAGTATCAAGGTTCTGAACGCAATGTTTGCTTTCACGTCAACCGGTGGGAAAATATGTAGAGATACAAATGATGGTCGGGGGCCTTATGTGTTTCGTTTGAATGGACACAACCATCATAGGATTGGTACTTTGTTGCCAACACACGCTGATGGTCGTCCGAGATATGCCCAATTATACATTTATGACACAGATAATGAGATTGATAATCGTTTTTTTGCGTTACGAAATTGTGTTTCTGCCACCTCTGATAGGCAAGTACTTCGATCATTGGTGCGTGACTTACTCCATATGCTTGACGAGAATAATGCATTAGTTAAGGCGTTTAGAATGGCCAAGGAAAGATTTAGTGATTCATCAATGCAACCTGTTACACTTCGTTTAATTGGCACACGGAATCCAAATCAACGCCAGTTCAATTTACCTACTGCTTTAGAGGTAGCTGCATTGATACCAGGTGATGGAAATCCCACTGATTGTCGTGATGTCCTTATCGAAGAACGTGGTACTGGAAATGTAAAGCGTATTTCTGAACTACACCCAAGCTTTATGGCATTGCAATATCCATTACTTTTCCCGTATGGTGAAGATGGGTATCACATTAATATTCCTTTATGTAATGTTGGTCCCACGAGTTCGAGGAAAAACATATCACTAAAGGAATACTACTGCTACCGATTGCACTTAAGGCAACATGAAGCGAGAACACTGCATAAGGCTGGTCGTTTGTTTCAAACATACGTGGTTGATGCTTACACGGCTGTTCTTGATCATGATCTAGATTAGTATAAGAGAAACCAAAATACTATTCGTTCTGAATTGTATAGTGGATTGCATGATCGTATGTTTGATGGTGATTCGAGTTGTGCTAATGTCGGCAGACGCATTATTTTACCAGCAACATTCACGGGTGGACCACGTTATATGATACAACAATATCAGGATGCAATGGCAATTTGTCGTTGGGCTGGACCTCCAGATCTTTTCATTACCATGACATGTAATCCCAAATGGCCTGAAATTGTACGCCATGTGCAACAAAATACGCCTGGTGAAGCTGTAGCTAACAGACCAGACATTGTCGCGCGTGTTTTTAAAATAAAACTCGATGAGCTCATGAAAGACATAAGGAAAAATAATCATTTTGGTCGAACAAAAGCAGGTATGTTGGTGTGACACCTCGCATATTCCAGGTCAGCGCTTATATTATTTTAAATAATAATATGTTTTATTATTTCATACGTGGCACTAGAATAATTGTATTTAGTGTGACACGTGGCACAACAGCTAGAATACATCGATAATTCGAGGAATTATCGCACAACACTCGCACGTGTCTTGAATAACGAACGTTGGTGAAAGGATCAAATCACAGTACACTTTCTCTGCACTTAGGTTCTAGGGAATCTAAAATATTGGGAACAATGATTAAATGTCGAGAAACGATGATCGTAATCGAAAAATACGCGAAAATCGGTTCAAAACAAGAAAACTAGGTTTATTGGGCTTCTCTGGAACTCATCGCGGTACGCGATGTTCCCACAGGAGGAATCATAGCGGTACGCGACAGGCATCGCGGGGATTTGCTCCCGAAATTCTTCACGGTACGCGGAGATTATTTTAAACCTTCATCGCGGTACGCGACAGGTGCCAGTCGACAAATCTTTATAAAATCAAGACCACCATGCCTATTAACTCCACTCTTCACCATTCTCCGGTACTATACACCAACTTCGACTATTCCTCACTGATTTGACACCAAGGAAGCCATTGGAGGACTTCTTGAAGCTCCACATTGGAGGATTGAAGCTTGTTTGTCACTTGGAAGCTCGAAGAACCACCACCACCTTACGATCGCTGAAGTTCCTTGCTATCCAGAAGCTTTAGAAGCCGTTATCACTATCATCTTGAAGATCTAGGAGCTTTAGAGGTAGTCTTTACATCTCTTGTGGTTTAATATCACTACTACACACACATACAAGTGTTAAAACCCACATGCAAGCACCCTTGATGCACATGCACGAATTTTAGTTCTGGGTTTGATGATGTTTACATGATATTTGATGATCTATGATGATTAGATGATGAATCTTTACATTCCATAATGATGTGGTTATGATAGGATGGTCATAGTAGCTAAAATGATGGTTTTAGTAACATGAATGTATGATCTAGGTGGTTTTACACTATTGTGGATATTGAAATGATGTTAGGAATATTATTGATGACGATTTGCAAGACTAGAAATGGTTGATTTGTCAATATTTGATCATTTGGTGAATATTGCTAATTTTAGTAACTTTAATGCTACAAAGTATGTAATTTTGATGAAATGGTCACATTTGTATGTTTAGATCTATAAGTTATATTTAAAATGATATTTAGAAGTTAATATGATGGTTATTGGATGCATTGGAATGATTAAAATTGCTAATAGTATGATAATTTGTTAACTTTATTTTACAATTTGGAGTATAGGAGCATGCTAGTCATAATGGTTATGATTAAATACTTATTTAAGGCTAATATGATGAAATTATGATAAGAATTGTATCTAGACATAATGATATATGCATATCTTGTAACTTTATAATTATGGTAACTTTTACGCGCAAAACATGCTAAACCGACTATGTGTAACTATGTGCAATGTGATAACATGCTCATTTAGGATAAACACGCATATTAGAATAATCGGAATGTGGTTTATGCATGAATTGACTAATGTGGAAATTTTCCTTATGGAAATGATCATTGGTATCCGTACACTCCACACGACACTAAACCGCATGTTACACGCACATTTGATCCAAAACCGTCACCAACGGGTCGTTAGGTCAAACACGGTTAACACGGTCAACACGACCCACATAACAACTTGGAAGTTGTTAGACACGAACACGGTCCTGTGAGACCCACATATATGCAAACACAAACTTACAACACCTATGTGATATAGGTAACTACTAGCCGGAGAGCTACACTGTTCTTGTAAGAACACGCACTTCTCAAACTCAGGTGAGTTTACGGCCCCACTTTTACTCTTTAACTGTTTTGCTAAACTATTGGGGTGAGAATACAATGCAACTGTTTTAGATATATGACTGGTATGTTGTGAAAACCATTTTCGAGTGTAACTATTATCGCTTAAAGTCCTCACTTATCCTTACCGTTAGTTGTGTAGACAAACGAGTCGTAATTACGTAGTACTACTGGGTTTGACTAGCCCCACTCGGCACCAATGTTGACTGGAGGTCATAACGAGTGTAATTTCGATGTGAATTGCGAGTTCAGCGATGACTCGCGGAGGCAAACGGAAACAGTCTAGTTTCGGTAAGATGAACTGACACACTCCACGGATCGTAGTATCCAACAACTAAACTTAACATACCCAGTATATGTCTGTTTACTTTTCTGTCTGTCTAAACCTGTGAACTCACCAACTTTTTAGTTGACACTTTTCGCATGTATTCTCAGGTAATTGATGGAGCACACGCTAGGACGCACTCAAGGAAGCATTAAGGAGTCTCAATGGCATATAGACTCATGTCCTAGGCTTGTGTGTGCATTTGTTGGTTTTTGAAACAACTAGAACAATGTAGTGTCTGTTAAACAATTTACTTTCCGCTGAAAACTTATTTACTTATGATGTTGAAACATTTTCCGCTGCTTATTAATGAAACTATGTTATTTTACAAATCTGTGTGATTGTGTAACTCATATAGAGTCGTTCTATATGACCATGAGCTGTGATCCTGGCCACGTCACACCCACGTGGACTGACACCACGAGTGGGAATTTGGGGGTGTGACAGACTGGTATCAGAGCCTTGGTTATAGGGAACTAGGTTTGCATATAGTAAACTTAGACTATAGCCACTGCTTTACATTAGACACTACACTTAGAATTTTCACACTTATATTATTGTTATCACTGTAAATTAATACTGACTGACTTAGAACTTACAGGATGGACAATAACAAAGATCCGAAAGGGAAAGACACGGGGAAACGCTCGTATGAGTATGAGCTTACTGAGGAGGACAAGCAGAAGATTCAGGAGATAGTGGAGCAGGTATATTCTCAAGAGTCCAAGAGACTTCGACCCTCAACCAGCAGGGGACCATGGGACTGGTACCCTACCACCCTTGCTGTTTGGGCAAGGGAAGAGAGAGTACCTAAGTTACCTTTGTTAGGTGACACATCTACTGGACCATCACTACCACCTATTGGAATGCATATGGAGCGGGCATTCGCTGCACTGATCTCGCGTTATAGACGTGAGTCCTGCCAGCTACGCGTGATGACTGATGGGTTTAGGGATCTGTTGGAGCATAGTCAGCGCCTCCAGAAACATGTGGATAACTTGGAGGAGAGACTCGCACGCGTCGAAGGGACGCAGGATGACTTGGTCGCTAGGACTCAGGATGTGATCCAGCGACAGGAGGAGGTCACTACTGAGGTCACCGACATCCATGATAGGACTACGTTGCTCGAGGAGCAACAGGATTTCTTAGCCGGAGTGACACATGGACACTCTGGACGATTGGCAGCTGTGGAGGACGCCAACGAGGAGAACCTTGCCATGATCCAGGCAAGCGATGCCATGCTGAATGCATGGGTAGAACAGTTTATTGTGGAGCCACAGCCTGAGCCAGAACCCCAATTCGAGCCGGTGGATCTCGATGAGGAAGATTTTGATGAGGATCCAGACGAGGATCCAGACGAGGATCCTGATGAGGAGGACGATGATGGCCCTGCTGATAGTGGAGATTCACACTCCACGATTGTCTAGTTAGGATTTCTATTTCAGTATTCTACTTTTGTATCACTTAGCCGAGCGGGATGTGCTCGTGCAATTTTTGTAGCATCTCTTTTGGAAAATATTGTACACAAACTTATTATCATTAATGGAAAGATGCTTTACTTTGTTGCTTATATATATATCATGGCTATGACTATTGTTAACATGACATCTGACCTAACAATTGGCTAACACTCTGACTCATACTAACTAACATTCTAACCTTTCCATATAGAAACATGTCTGGAAGAGGAACCAATGCTCTCCGACTCAAACGCAAAGCCGAAAAGGCACGGATCGACATGATGGTCGAGCGCAAATTCAACAAGGTACTCGCGGAGTACGAAGCTAACCGACATGCCAGTGAGACTAGTGGCACTAACAATGGTATTAACTTTTGCCTAACATGACTAACATAGTATAGGCAGTCTAGACACTAACACGTTGCAATGAAATCCGATGCACAGGATCGCATGGAGGAGTAGCAAAGGGATGCTCGTTTAAGGCGTTCCTGAGCTGCCACCCTCACAAGTTTCAAGGTACTGAAGGAGCAGTGGGACTGCTTCGTTGGATAGAGAAGCTGGAGTCAGTTTTCTCTATAGCTGAATGCTCGGATGAAAACCGGGTAAAATATGCCACGGGAACACTGGAGGGACCAGCCCTCACCTGGTGGAACACTCATGTCCAAACCCTTGGACTGGACACCGCAAACACAATTCCGTGGGACAACTTCACCAGGATGCTCCACGAAGAATACTGTCCTCGGGATGAAATTAGGAAACTGGAGGAAGAGTTCTGGGTGCACAAAATGGTAGGATCAGAAATCGAGAAGTACTGTACTCGGTTTCATGAACTGTGCAAGCTGTGCCCGGCGATGGTGACGCCGGAGTACAAGAAGATTGAGCAATTTATCAGTGGATTGCCGGAACAAATCCAGAGCACGGTCACTGCTTCCGACCACTCTACTATCCAACCACTGATTCGCTTGGCGCACAAGCTGACTGACCAGGCGGTAGCCCAAGGGAAACTGCCAAAAAGGGGTGAACACCTAAAACCCCAAGAGCCCAAGCGAAAGTGGGAACCCAACAACAACCGTGTTTTCTCACCACCACCACCAGCTCAACACCGACCAGCACCAGCCAAAGTCTTCACCGCCACACAACCAAACACTCAAGGCAAAGGAGGATATCAGGGTAACAGCCCAAAATGCAACATCTGCAACTTCCATCACTTCGGTCAATGCAAGAGGACCAAGTGCACCAACTGTGGAAGGAACGGGCATCTAGCCAAAGAATGCCGATCGAACCCCAACCCCAACCTCAATAAGGATAACACATTAAAGGGGTGCTTCACTTGCGGAAAGCCGGGCCACATGCGCCGAGATTGTCCGCAGAACAAGAATGCAGGTGGCAACCCGGCTAGGGGTCGGGCATTCGTGATCGGATCCAGTGAAGCCAAAGATGATCCGAACGTCGTCACCGGTACGTTTCTTTTAAATAATGTCTACGCTAGTATATTATTTGATACCGGTGCCGATAGGAGTTTTATCTCTAGTGAATTTAGCAAATTACTTGACATGACACCAACACCACTAGATTATAAGTATACCGTAGAGTTAGCGGATGGAAAACTTATCGAAACACAACACATCATCAAAGGATGCGTTCTAACACTAGCGAACCATCAGTTGGTGATCGACCTGATGCCAGTAACCCTCGGAAGCTTTGACGTGGTGATTGGAATGGATTGGTTATCTGCAAACCATGCCGAGATCGTGTGCAATGAGAAGATCGTGCGAATTACATTGCCAAGTGGAGAGCAGATTTCAATTCAAGGGGAACGGCGCGGAATGCCATTAAACATCATGTCTTGCATGAAGGCAAACAAATATTTGAGGAAAGGATACACGGCTATCCTAGCTCTTATCACCGAACAATCAAAGAAGGAACGGAAGATCGAGGACATCGCTATTGTTCGCGATTATCCGGAAGTCTTTCCTGACGATCTACCGGGACTACCACCAGCACGACAAGTGGAGTTTCAGATAGATCTAACGCCAGGAGCAGCACCGATAGCCAAGGCACCATATCGACTGGCTCCTACAGAAATGCAGGAACTATCTAATCAACTGCAAGAGTTATTGGATAAGGGATTTATTAGACCGAGTTTTTCACCGTGGGGAGCTCCGGTCTTGTTTGTGAAAAAGAAAGACGGTTCATTCCGTATGTGCATAGACTATCGAGAATTGAACAAGGTAACGATCAAGAACCGATACCCTCTACCCCGAATAGACGATTTGTTTGACCAGTTGCAAGGGTCAAGTTTCTATTCGAAAATCGATCTGAGATCGGGTTACCATCAACTCAGGATACAAGAGAACGATATACCAAAGACCGCATTCAGGACGCGGTACGGACATTACGAATTTCTGGTCATGCCATTTGGATTGACTAACGCACCGGCAGTATTTATGGATCTCATGAATCGGGTGTGTAAACCGTATCTCGACAAGTTCGTAATCGTATTCATAGATGACATCCTGATATATTCCAAGACTCAGGAGGAACATGCCAATCACTTGAGACGTGTCCTAGAACTGTTAAAGAAGGAGCAACTATACGCGAAATTCTCCAAATGTGATTTTTGGATTCGCGAAGTTCAGTTCCTTGGACATGTGGTAAACGAAAAAGGGATACATGTAGACCCAGCCAAAATCGAGGCAATCAAGAGTTGGGCAGCACCTAAGACTCCAACTGAAGTGCGACAATTCTTAGGGTTGGCCGGGTACTACAGGCGGTTTATCGAAGGGTTCTCGAAGATCGCACAATCGTTGACGTCCCTTACGCATAAAGACAAGAAGTTCGAATGGGGAGAAAAACAAGAAGCTGCTTTTGACTTATTAAAGCAGAAGTTGTGCAGCGCACCTATCTTATCACTACCAGACGGGTGCGAAGACTTTGTAGTCTACTGCGACGCATCGAAGCAAGGACTCGGTTGTGTACTGATGCAACGCGAGAAGGTCATAGCTTATGCGTCACGACAATTGAAAGTGCACGAGAAAAATTACACGACCCATGATCTGGAGTTAGGAGCCGTAGTATTTGCATTGAAGATCTGGAGACACTATCTGTACGGAACCAAGTGCACTATATTCACGGATCATAAGAGCCTGCAGCACATTTTCGACCAAAAGGAGCTAAACATGAGACAACGCAGATGGGTCGAGTTGATAGGTGATTATGACTGTGCAATCAAGTATCATCCCGGGAAAGCCAATGTAGAATGGCCAAGGAAAGATTTAGTGATTCATCAATGCAACCTGTTACACTTCGTTTAATTGGCACACGGAATCCAAATCAACGCCAGTTCAATTTACCTACTGCTTTAGAGGTAGCTGCATTGATACCAGGTGATGGAAATCCCACTGATTGTCGTGATGTCCTTATCGAAGAACATGGTACTGGAAATGTAAAGCGTATTTCTGAACTACACCCAAGCTTTATGGCATTGCAATATCCATTACTTTTCCCGTATGGTGAAGATGGGTATCACATTAATATTCCTTTATGTAATGTTGGTCCCACGAGTTCGAGGAAAAACATATCACTAAAGGAATACTACTGCTACCGATTGCACTTAAGGCAACATGAAGCGAGAACACTGCATAAGGCTGGTCGTTTGTTTCAAACATACGTGGTTGATGCTTACACGGCTGTTCTTGATCATGATCTAGATTAGTATAAGAGAAACCAAAATACTATTCGTTCTGAATTGTATAGTGGATTGCATGATCGTATGTTTGATGGTGATTCGAGTTGTGCTAATGTCGGCAGACGCATTATTTTACCAGCAACATTCACGGGTGGACCACGTTATATGATACAACAATATCAGGATGCAATGGCAATTTGTCGTTGGGCTGGACCTCCAGATCTTTTCATTACCATGACATGTAATCCCAAATGGCCTGAAATTGTACGCCATGTGCAACAAAATACGCCTGGTGAAGCTGTAGCTAACAGACCAGACATTGTCGCGCGTGTTTTTAAAATAAAACTCGATGAGCTCATGAAAGACATAAGGAAAAATAATCATTTTGGTCGAACAAAAGCAGGTATGTTGGTGTGACACCTCGCATATTCCAGGTCAGCGCTTATATTATTTTAAATAATAATATGTTTTATTATTTCATACGTGGCACTAGAATAATTGTATTTAGTGTGACACGTGGCACAACAGCTAGAATACATCGATAATTCGAGGAATTATCGCACAACACTCGCACGTGTCTTGAATAACGAACGTTGGTGAAAGGATCAAATCACAGTACACTTTCTCTGCACTTAGGTTCTAGGGAATCTAAAATATTGGGAACAATGATTAAATGTCGAGAAACGATGATCGTAATCGAAAAATACGCGAAAATCGGTTCAAAACAAGAAAACTAGGTTTATTGGGCTTCTCTGGAACTCATCGCGGTACGCGATGTTCCCACAGGAGGAATCATAGCGGTACGCGACAGGCATCGCGGGGATTTGCTCCCGAAATTCTTCACGGTACGCGGAGATTATTTTAAACCTTCATCGCGGTACGCGACAGGTGCCAGTCGACAAATCTTTATAAAATCAAGACCACCATGCCTATTAACTCCACTCTTCACCATTCTCCGGTACTATACACCAACTTCGACTATTCCTCACTGATTTGACACCAAGGAAGCCATTGGAGGACTTCTTGAAGCTCCACATTGGAGGATTGAAGCTTGTTTGTCACTTGGAAGCTCGAAGAACCACCACCACCTTACGATCGCTGAAGTTCCTTGCTATCCAGAAGCTTTAGAAGCCGTTATCACTATCATCTTGAAGATCTAGGAGCTTTAGAGGTAGTCTTTACATCTCTTGTGGTTTAATATCACTACTACACACACATACAAGTGTTAAAACCCACATGCAAGCACCCTTGATGCACATGCACGAATTTTAGTTCTGGGTTTGATGATGTTTACATGATATTTGATGATCTATGATGATTAGATGATGAATCTTTACATTCCATAATGATGTGGTTATGATAGGATGGTCATAGTAGCTAAAATGATGGTTTTAGTAACATGAATGTATGATCTAGGTGGTTTTACACTATTGTGGATATTGAAATGATGTTAGGAATATTATTGATGACGATTTGCAAGACTAGAAATGGTTGATTTGTCAATATTTGATCATTTGGTGAATATTGCTAATTTTAGTAACTTTAATGCTACAAAGTATGTAATTTTGATGAAATGGTCACATTTGTATGTTTAGATCTATAAGTTATATTTAAAATGATATTTAGAAGTTAATATGATGGTTATTGGATGCATTGGAATGATTAAAATTGCTAATAGTATGATAATTTGTTAACTTTATTTTACAATTTGGAGTATAGGAGCATGCTAGTCATAATGGTTATGATTAAATACTTATTTAAGGCTAATATGATGAAATTATGATAAGAATTGTATCTAGACATAATGATATATGCATATCTTGTAACTTTATAATTATGGTAACTTTTACGCGCAAAACATGCTAAACCGACTATGTGTAACTATGTGCAATGTGATAACATGCTCATTTAGGATAAACACGCATATTAGAATAATCGGAATGTGGTTTATGCATGAATTGACTAATGTGGAAATTTTCCTTATGGAAATGATCATTGGTATCCGTACACTCCACACGACACTAAACCGCATGTTACACGCACATTTGATCCAAAACCGTCACCAACGGGTCGTTAGGTCAAACACGGTTAACACGGTCAACACGACCCACATAACAACTTGGAAGTTGTTAGACACGAACACGGTCCTGTGAGACCCACATATATGCAAACACAAACTTACAACACCTATGTGATATAGGTAACTACTAGCCGGAGAGCTACACTGTTCTTGTAAGAACACGCACTTCTCAAACTCAGGTGAGTTTACGGCCCCACTTTTACTCTTTAACTGTTTTGCTAAACTATTGGGGTGAGAATACAATGCAACTGTTTTAGATATATGACTGGTATGTTGTGAAAACCATTTTCGAGTGTAACTATTATCGCTTAAAGTCCTCACTTATCCTTACCGTTAGTTGTGTAGACAAACGAGTCGTAATTACGTAGTACTACTGGGTTTGACTAGCCCCACTCGGCACCAATGTTGACTGGAGGTCATAACGAGTGTAATTTCGATGTGAATTGCGAGTTCAGCGATGACTCGCGGAGGCAAACGGAAACAGTCTAGTTTCGGTAAGATGAACTGACACACTCCACGGATCGTAGTATCCAACAACTAAACTTAACATACCCAGTATATGTCTGTTTACTTTTCTGTCTGTCTAAACCTGTGAACTCACCAACTTTTTAGTTGACACTTTTCGCATGTATTCTCAGGTAATTGATGGAGCACACGCTAGGACGCACTCAAGGAAGCATTAAGGAGTCTCAATGGCATATAGACTCATGTCCTAGGCTTGTGTGTGCATTTGTTGGTTTTTGAAACAACTAGAACAATGTAGTGTCTGTTAAACAATTTACTTTCCGCTGAAAACTTATTTACTTATGATGTTGAAACATTTTCCGCTGCTTATTAATGAAACTATGTTATTTTACAAATCTGTGTGATTGTGTAACTCATATAGAGTCGTTCTATATGACCATGAGCTGTGATCCTGGCCACGTCACACCCACGTGGACTGACACCACGAGTGGGAATTTGGGGGTGTGACAGACTGGTATCAGAGCCTTGGTTATAGGGAACTAGGTTTGCATATAGTAAACTTAGACTATAGCCACTGCTTTACATTAGACACTACACTTAGAATTTTCACACTTATATTATTGTTATCACTGTAAATTAATACTGACTGACTTAGAACTTACAGGATGGACAATAACAAAGATCCGAAAGGGAAAGACACGGGGAAACGCTCGTATGAGTATGAGCTTACTGAGGAGGACAAGCAGAAGATTCAGGAGATAGTGGAGCAGGTATATTCTCAAGAGTCCAAGAGACTTCGACCCTCAACCAGCAGGGGACCATGGGACTGGTACCCTACCACCCTTGCTGTTTGGGCAAGGGAAGAGAGAGTACCTAAGTTACCTTTGTTAGGTGACACATCTACTGGACCATCACTACCACCTATTGGAATGCATATGGAGCGGGCATTCGCTGCACTGATCTCGCGTTATAGACGTGAGTCCTGCCAGCTACGCGTGATGACTGATGGGTTTAGGGATCTGTTGGAGCATAGTCAGCGCCTCCAGAAACATGTGGATAACTTGGAGGAGAGACTCGCACGCGTCGAAGGGACGCAGGATGACTTGGTCGCTAGGACTCAGGATGTGATCCAGCGACAGGAGGAGGTCACTACTGAGGTCACCGACATCCATGATAGGACTACGTTGCTCGAGGAGCAACAGGATTTCTTAGCCGGAGTGACACATGGACACGCTGGACGATTGGCAGCTGTGGAGGACGCCAACGAGGAGAACCTTGCCATGATCCAGGCAAGCGATGCCATGCTGAATGCATGGGTCGAACAGTTTATTGTGGAGCCACAGCCTGAGCCAGAACCCCAATTCGAGCCGGTGGATCTCGATGAGGAAGATTTTGATGAGGATCCAGACGAGGATCCAGACGAGGATCCTGATGAGGAGGACGATGATGGCCCTGCTGATAGTGGAGATTCACACTCCACGATTGTCTAGTTAGGATTTCTATTTCAGTATTCTACTTTTGTATCACTTAGCCGAGCGGGATGTGCTCGTGCAATTTTTGTAGCATCTCTTTTGGAAAATATTGTACACAAACTTATTATCATTAATGGAAAGATGCTTTACTTTGTTGCTTATATATATATCATGGCTATGACTATTGTTAACATGACATCTGACCTAACAATTGGCTAACACTCTGACTCATACTAACTAACATTCTAACCTTTCCATATAGAAACATGTCTGGAAGAGGAACCAATGCTCTCCGACTCAAACGCAAAGCCGAAAAGGCACGGATCGACATGATGGTCGAGCGCAAATTCAACAAGGTACTCGCGGAGTACGAAGCTAACCGACATGCCAGTGAGACTAGTGGCACTAACAATGGTATTAACTTTTGCCTAACATGACTAACATAGTATAGGCAGTCTAGACACTAACACGTTGCAATGAAATCCGATGCACAGGATCGCATGGAGGAGTAGCAAAGGGATGCTCGTTTAAGGCGTTCCTGAGCTGCCACCCTCACAAGTTTCAAGGTACTGAAGGAGCAGTGGGACTGCTTCGTTGGATAGAGAAGCTGGAGTCAGTTTTCTCTATAGCTGAATGCTCGGATGAAAACCGGGTAAAATATGCCACGGGAACACTGGAGGGACCAGCCCTCACCTGGTGGAACACTCATGTCCAAACCCTTGGACTGGACACCGCAAACACAATTCCGTGGGACAACTTCACCAGGATGCTCCACGAAGAATACTGTCCTCGGGATGAAATTAGGAAACTGGAGGAAGAGTTCTGGGTGCACAAAATGGTAGGATCAGAAATCGAGAAGTACTGTACTCGGTTTCATGAACTGTGCAAGCTGTGCCCGGCGATGGTGACGCCGGAGTACAAGAAGATTGAGCAATTTATCAGTGGATTGCCGGAACAAATCCAGAGCACGGTCACTGCTTCCGACCACTCTACTATCCAACCACTGATTCGCTTGGCGCACAAGCTGACTGACCAGGCGGTAGCCCAAGGGAAACTGCCAAAAAGGGGTGAACACCTAAAACCCCAAGAGCCCAAGCGAAAGTGGGAACCCAACAACAACCGTGTTTTCTCACCACCACCACCAGCTCAACACCGACCAGCACCAGCCAAAGTCTTCACCGCCACACAACCAAACACTCAAGGCAAAGGAGGATATCAGGGTAACAGCCCAAAATGCAACATCTGCAACTTCCATCACTTCGGTCAATGCAAGAGGACCAAGTGCACCAACTGTGGAAGGAACGGGCATCTAGCCAAAGAATGCCGATCGAACCCCAACCCCAACCTCAATAAGGATAACACATTAAAGGGGTGCTTCACTTGCGGAAAGCCGGGCCACATGCGCCGAGATTGTCCGCAGAACAAGAATGCAGGTGGCAACCCGGCTAGGGGTCGGGCATTCGTGATCGGATCCAGTGAAGCCAAAGATGATCCGAACGTCGTCACCGGTACGTTTCTTTTAAATAATGTCTACGCTAGTATATTATTTGATACCGGTGCCGATAGGAGTTTTATCTCTAGTGAATTTAGCAAATTACTTGACATGACACCAACACCACTAGATTATAAGTATACCGTAGAGTTAGCGGATGGAAAACTTATCGAAACACAACACATCATCAAAGGATGCGTTCTAACACTAGCGAACCATCAGTTGGTGATCGACCTGATGCCAGTAACCCTCGGAAGCTTTGACGTGGTGATTGGAATGGATTGGTTATCTGCAAACCATGCCGAGATCGTGTGCAATGAGAAGATCGTGCGAATTACATTGCCAAGTGGAGAGCAGATTTCAATTCAAGGGGAACGGCGCGGAATGCCATTAAACATCATGTCTTGCATGAAGGCAAACAAATATTTGAGGAAAGGATACACGGCTATCCTAGCTCTTATCACCGAACAATCAAAGAAGGAACGGAAGATCGAGGACATCGCTATTGTTCGCGATTATCCGGAAGTCTTTCCTGACGATCTACCGGGACTACCACCAGCACGACAAGTGGAGTTTCAGATAGATCTAACGCCAGGAGCAGCACCGATAGCCAAGGCACCATATCGACTGGCTCCTACAGAAATGCAGGAACTATCTAATCAACTGCAAGAGTTATTGGATAAGGGATTTATTAGACCGAGTTTTTCACCGTGGGGAGCTCCGGTCTTGTTTGTGAAAAAGAAAGACGGTTCATTCCGTATGTGCATAGACTATCGAGAATTGAACAAGGTAACGATCAAGAACCGATACCCTCTACCCCGAATAGACGATTTGTTTGACCAGTTGCAAGGGTCAAGTTTCTATTCGAAAATCGATCTGAGATCGGGTTACCATCAACTCAGGATACAAGAGAACGATATACCAAAGACCGCATTCAGGACGCGGTACGGACATTACGAATTTCTGGTCATGCCATTTGGATTGACTAACGCACCGGCAGTATTTATGGATCTCATGAATCGGGTGTGTAAACCGTATCTCGACAAGTTCGTAATCGTATTCATAGATGACATCCTGATATATTCCAAGACTCAGGAGGAACATGCCAATCACTTGAGACGTGTCCTAGAACTGTTAAAGAAGGAGCAACTATACGCGAAATTCTCCAAATGTGATTTTTGGATTCGCGAAGTTCAGTTCCTTGGACATGTGGTAAACGAAAAAGGGATACATGTAGACCCAGCCAAAATCGAGGCAATCAAGAGTTGGGCAGCACCTAAGACTCCAACTGAAGTGCGACAATTCTTAGGGTTGGCCGGGTACTACAGGCGGTTTATCGAAGGGTTCTCGAAGATCGCACAATCGTTGACGTCCCTTACGCATAAAGACAAGAAGTTCGAATGGGGAGAAAAACAAGAAGCTGCTTTTGACTTATTAAAGCAGAAGTTGTGCAGCGCACCTATCTTATCACTACCAGACGGGTGCGAAGACTTTGTAGTCTACTGCGACGCATCGAAGCAAGGACTCGGTTGTGTACTGATGCAACGCGAGAAGGTCATAGCTTATGCGTCACGACAATTGAAAGTGCACGAGAAAAATTACACGACCCATGATCTGGAGTTAGGAGCCGTAGTATTTGCATTGAAGATCTGGAGACACTATCTGTACGGAACCAAGTGCACTATATTCACGGATCATAAGAGCCTGCAGCACATTTTCGACCAAAAGGAGCTAAACATGAGACAACGCAGATGGGTCGAGTTGATAGGTGATTATGACTGTGCAATCAAGTATCATCCCGGGAAAGCCAATGTAGAATGGCCAAGGAAAGATTTAGTGATTCATCAATGCAACCTGTTACACTTCGTTTAATTGGCACACGGAATCCAAATCAACGCCAGTTCAATTTACCTACTGCTTTAGAGGTAGCTGCATTGATACCAGGTGATGGAAATCCCACTGATTGTCGTGATGTCCTTATCGAAGAACGTGGTACTGGAAATGTAAAGCGTATTTCTGAACTACACCCAAGCTTTATGGCATTGCAATATCCATTACTTTTCCCGTATGGTGAAGATGGGTATCACATTAATATTCCTTTATGTAATGTTGGTCCCACGAGTTCGAGGAAAAACATATCACTAAAGGAATACTACTGCTACCGATTGCACTTAAGGCAACATGAAGCGAGAACACTGCATAAGGCTGGTCGTTTGTTTCAAACATACGTGGTTGATGCTTACACGGCTGTTCTTGATCATGATCTAGATTAGTATAAGAGAAACCAAAATACTATTCGTTCTGAATTGTATAGTGGATTGCATGATCGTATGTTTGATGGTGATTCGAGTTGTGCTAATGTCGGCAGACGCATTATTTTACCAGCAACATTCACGGGTGGACCACGTTATATGATACAACAATATCAGGATGCAATGGCAATTTGTCGTTGGGCTGGACCTCCAGATCTTTTCATTACCATGACATGTAATCCCAAATGGCCTGAAATTGTACGCCATGTGCAACAAAATACGCCTGGTGAAGCTGTAGCTAACAGACCAGACATTGTCGCGCGTGTTTTTAAAATAAAACTCGATGAGCTCATGAAAGACATAAGGAAAAATAATCATTTTGGTCGAACAAAAGCAGGTATGTTGGTGTGACACCTCGCATATTCCAGGTCAGCGCTTATATTATTTTAAATAATAATATGTTTTATTATTTCATACGTGGCACTAGAATAATTGTATTTAGTGTGACACGTGGCACAACAGCTAGAATACATCGATAATTCGAGGAATTATCGCACAACACTCGCACGTGTCTTGAATAACGAACGTTGGTGAAAGGATCAAATCACAGTACACTTTCTCTGCACTTAGGTTCTAGGGAATCTAAAATATTGGGAACAATGATTAAATGTCGAGAAACGATGATCGTAATCGAAAAATACGCGAAAATCGGTTCAAAACAAGAAAACTAGGTTTATTGGGCTTCTCTGGAACTCATCGCGGTACGCGATGTTCCCACAGGAGGAATCATAGCGGTACGCGACAGGCATCGCGGGGATTTGCTCCCGAAATTCTTCACGGTACGCGGAGATTATTTTAAACCTTCATCGCGGTACGCGACAGGTGCCAGTCGACAAATCTTTATAAAATCAAGACCACCATGCCTATTAACTCCACTCTTCACCATTCTCCGGTACTATACACCAACTTCGACTATTCCTCACTGATTTGACACCAAGGAAGCCATTGGAGGACTTCTTGAAGCTCCACATTGGAGGATTGAAGCTTGTTTGTCACTTGGAAGCTCGAAGAACCACCACCACCTTACGATCGCTGAAGTTCCTTGCTATCCAGAAGCTTTAGAAGCCGTTATCACTATCATCTTGAAGATCTAGGAGCTTTAGAGGTAGTCTTTACATCTCTTGTGGTTTAATATCACTACTACACACACATACAAGTGTTAAAACCCACATGCAAGCACCCTTGATGCACATGCACGAATTTTAGTTCTGGGTTTGATGATGTTTACATGATATTTGATGATCTATGATGATTAGATGATGAATCTTTACATTCCATAATGATGTGGTTATGATAGGATGGTCATAGTAGCTAAAATGATGGTTTTAGTAACATGAATGTATGATCTAGGTGGTTTTACACTATTGTGGATATTGAAATGATGTTAGGAATATTATTGATGACGATTTGCAAGACTAGAAATGGTTGATTTGTCAATATTTGATCATTTGGTGAATATTGCTAATTTTAGTAACTTTAATGCTACAAAGTATGTAATTTTGATGAAATGGTCACATTTGTATGTTTAGATCTATAAGTTATATTTAAAATGATATTTAGAAGTTAATATGATGGTTATTGGATGCATTGGAATGATTAAAATTGCTAATAGTATGATAATTTGTTAACTTTATTTTACAATTTGGAGTATAGGAGCATGCTAGTCATAATGGTTATGATTAAATACTTATTTAAGGCTAATATGATGAAATTATGATAAGAATTGTATCTAGACATAATGATATATGCATATCTTGTAACTTTATAATTATGGTAACTTTTACGCGCAAAACATGCTAAACCGACTATGTGTAACTATGTGCAATGTGATAACATGCTCATTTAGGATAAACACGCATATTAGAATAATCGGAATGTGGTTTATGCATGAATTGACTAATGTGGAAATTTTCCTTATGGAAATGATCATTGGTATCCGTACACTCCACACGACACTAAACCGCATGTTACACGCACATTTGATCCAAAACCGTCACCAACGGGTTGTTAGGTCAAACACGGTTAACACGGTCAACACGACCCACATAACAACTTGGAAGTTGTTAGACACGAACACGGTCCTGTGAGACCCACATATATGCAAACACAAACTTACAACACCTATGTGATATAGGTAACTACTAGCCGGAGAGCTACACTGTTCTTGTAAGAACACGCACTTCTCAAACTCAGGTGAGTTTACGGCCCCACTTTTACTCTTTAACTGTTTTGCTAAACTATTGGGGTGAGAATACAATGCAACTGTTTTAGATATATGACTGGTATGTTGTGAAAACCATTTTCGAGTGTAACTATTATCGCTTAAAGTCCTCACTTATCCTTACCGTTAGTTGTGTAGACAAACGAGTCGTAATTACGTAGTACTACTGGGTTTGACTAGCCCCACTCGGCACCAATGTTGACTGGAGGTCATAACGAGTGTAATTTCGATGTGAATTGCGAGTTCAGCGATGACTCGCGGAGGCAAACGGAAACAGTCTAGTTTCGGTAAGATGAACTGACACACTCCACGGATCGTAGTATCCAACAACTAAACTTAACATACCCAGTATATGTCTGTTTACTTTTCTGTCTGTCTAAACCTGTGAACTCACCAACTTTTTAGTTGACACTTTTCGCATGTATTCTCAGGTAATTGATGGAGCACACGCTAGGACGCACTCAAGGAAGCATTAAGGAGTCTCAATGGCATATAGACTCATGTCCTAGGCTTGTGTGTGCATTTGTTGGTTTTTGAAACAACTAGAACAATGTAGTGTCTGTTAAACAATTTACTTTCCGCTGAAAACTTATTTACTTATGATGTTGAAACATTTTCCGCTGCTTATTAATGAAACTATGTTATTTTACAAATCTGTGTGATTGTGTAACTCATATAGAGTCGTTCTATATGACCATGAGCTGTGATCCTGGCCACGTCACACCCACGTGGACTGACACCACGAGTGGGAATTTGGGGGTGTGACAGTTGGTTATTTTTTTTATGTGAACCTTAACATTACTTGTATTTGAAATTTAAATTAAGTTTGTTTTGTTGTATAGTTATTTACACGATCGAGTTTCAAAAACGTGGACTGCCACATTGTCATGCTTTATTGTTTCTAGACCCTGAGGATAAGATATCTACACCCGCAAATATTGACAAGTTCATATCTGCGGAATTGCCATCTGAATTGACCGATCCATGCGGTTTTGCTGCTGTTCGTACACATATGATGCATGGACCGTGTGGTCAACTAAACCCTTCAAGTACTTGCATGAACAATGGTCGTTGTCAGAAAATGTATCCAAAGAAGTATTGCAATGAGACCTTTATTAGGAATGATGGTTGGCCTCAGTACCGAAGGTCTAATGATGGAAGAAATGTGACGATTGGTTCCAACGCTATAAAACTTGACAATCAATTTGTTGTTCCTCATAACCTTTGTTTGCTTGTAAAATATTCATGTCATATGAATGTTGAATGGTGCAATCAAGGAATGTTAGTTAAGTATCTTTTTAGTTATCTTAACAAAGGACATGATCGTGCAACTGTAGTGTTGGAGGGCGAAGGCAATAGAACATCATTTGCTTCATTAATGCGACATGAAAACGAAATTGAGCAATTTCTTAACTGTCGTTACATTTCGGCGTCAGAAGCATGCTGGAAATTATTTGGGTTTGATATGAGTTATCGTTCAGTTGCTGTTGAAAGATTGCCATTCCATGAAGAAGGATCTAACAGAGTCTACTTTCGTGATGATGACGAAGTTGAGGTGGTTGCACAACGAATTACATCGTCGATGTCAAAGTTTACCGAGTGGTTCACAGCCAACCAACTTTATCCTGAAGGTCGAACTTTAACATATTCAGATTTTCCTACTAGATTTACATGGCATGCGCAGGATAAGGCTTGGAGGCCTCGGAAAAACGGGTTCAACATAGGCCGAATTTATTATGTGAACCCGTCAATGGGTGAGAAGTATTACTTACGCATGTTACTTAATGTCGTGCGTGGACCATTGAGTTTCAGGGACATTCGTACAGTTGACGGTGTAGAACATCCAACTTATATGTCGGCTTGCAAAGCACTAAATCTATTAGGGGATGATGTGGAATGGGTTGAGTCTATACGTGACGCTTCTCAGTGGCAGCTAGGGAACCAACTTCGTGATTTGTTTGTGACAATATTGTTATTTTGCATGATTGGTGATTATTCAAAGTTATTTCAAGATTGCTATCCGTATCTATCAGAAGATGTTGCTTACAATCAACGAAGATTGCTACAAAATGAAGATATAGTTTTCACTGATGCTGAGTTGTTAAACTACACATTGATTGAGTTAGAAAAAATATTGGGCAACAATAACAGATCGTTGTCTGATTTTCCAAGTCTACCTCAAATCGACCAACAACTGATTAGTCGCAGATTAAATAGGTTGATTGCAGCAGAGCGTGTATATAATGTTCAAGAAGAAAGAGCACGCTTCATTGAGCTACACGGTGGTTTGAATCATGGTCAGAGGGAAGTATTCGATGCAATAATGAGTTCCGTTGACTCCAACAATGGAGATGTTTTTTTTGTTTTTGGAAGTGGAGGTACTGGAAAAACATATCTATGGAGAACACTAATTGCTTGCATTCGGTCTCGCGGAAAGATTATTTTGTCTGTTGCCTCATCTGGAATTGCTTCTTTATTATTACCCGGTGGTCGAACAGCGCATTCAAGATTTCGGATTCCTATAGACCCTGATAAAGACTCGTGCTGCTCGATTGATGTTGGTTCAGACCTTGCAGAGTTGATAAATGCATCTGAACTTATCATTTGGGATGAAGCACCTTTACAACATCGTTATGCCTTTGAAGCTGTAGATCGAACATTCAGAGACATATGTCGTGGTATTATAGATAATGCTGAGCATCGTGTTTTTGGGGGAAAGGTGGTAGTTCTTGGAGGCGACTTTCGACAGATTCTTCCAGTCATTACTAATGGGTCAAGAGGTGATATTGTTTCTTCTGTTGTCAATAGGTCATCAACCATATGGAACACATGCAAAGTTTATTCATTGACGACCAATATGAGGTTGCATGATCCTATTGTAGGTGTATCTGATCGTATTCAAATGCAAGAATTCAACAAGTGGATTTTAGACATGGGTTCCGGACGCCTGCCTGCAACTGCATTGACAGGGGAAGATGAAGCGACGTGGATAAAAATACCGGATGATCTTTTAATTCCAGTTGATGAGGATCCAATTGCGTCAGTCATATCTTGTACGTTCCCTGATTTTGGTAACAAATTCAGTGACATTGATTTTCTAAAGGAGCGATGCATTCTCTGCCCGACAAATGATGATGTTGATAGTATTAACCTACGTGTTCTTGAGAACATGCCTGGAGATATGCATGAGTTGTTAAGTGCTGATGATATATGCTCAAGTACTAATAATTTAGAGGAAATGCGAACGATGTATTCCTGCGAATTTCTGAACACCTTACGATTTTCTGGGATTCCGAATCATGTGTTACATTTAAAGATAGGAACCCCAATCATGTTGTTGCGTAACATTAACTTGCAACGTGGGTTATGCAATGGCACTCGATTGGTTGTTAGTCAAATCAGTCGTAGAGTTATTGAGGCGGTAATAATTACAGGTACGCACGCTGGGTGTAAAACATTCATTGGACGAATTGATATGACTCCAACCACAACTAGCTGGCCTTTTCAATTTAAAAGAAGACAATTTCCTATTAAGGTTTGCTTTGCAATGACTATCAACAAAAGTCAGGGTCAGACTTTCAATTACGTGTGTGCATACCTGAAGGAGCCGGTATTTACTCATGGTCAACTGTATGTCGTTGCGTCTCGTGTCACTTCACGTGCTGGACTACGGTTCTATATCGACAATTGTGGCAAGTGTGACAACAATCAAACAAAGAATGTCGTATACAGAGAAGTTTTTTATAATCTACCATTGCTAGATATAACTGATTCTATGTGATGAACTTATATTTTGTTATGATATATGTACTCCATTTTTTTGTGTTTTTTTTTTAAGTTGAAGTTTATTATTGATAATCGAAGTTTTAATGTTTATTGGATTATGCATTTACGTCTTTTAACAACTAATAAATGTCTACATAAAACATTCTACTTGTATATAGTGTATCATGTTAAATTGTATAAGTTATTAAATGTTTAATTATGTAACAAACAATGACTTTTGTTACATTTCATTTTAGTTTTTAGATTTATGCTTTATTGTAAAAACATATTAAAATGCTTCGTTGTAGTTACAAATAATGCATTGCCTTCACATATCGGATCTACGCCCAAACATTACCGACAAATGGCAAGTGAATGTCATGGTGTCACGCACATGGACATCCTACAATCCAAACACAAATCGTGTTATCTCTGCCGACATAATTCTCTCAGACGAACGTGTAAGAATAAATCAGCTATACTTTTTTATCCATTTTATTAATGTTATAATTATTTAACATTGTACATATATTTTATTTTAGGGTTCTGCAATTCATGCAAAGGTTCCAGGTAACTTAATTCATTTTTTCAACAATGCCTATGAAGAAGGCAAAGTTTACAGGATTCATAGGTTTGCTGTTCATCCCTACGACACGTTGTATCGACCATTGCGTCGTGAGACGTATGTGTTGTTTACACGTGAGACAACAATTGTTGCTTCATCGATGGACGCGTCGTTGTTTCCACGACATGTTTTTGACTTTGCGCCGTTCAATTGTTTGCGTGCTCGCGTGCATGAAGATACATATCTGACAGGTTGTGTGTGCTTATTCACATTTCAATCATTTACATTGCCTATATAACTTAAAAATGCATGCAGATGCAATTGGTATCCTTCGTGTTTGGGGTACTATTGTTGATAAGTCGCGATTAGGCCAATCATGCAATCGAGAGGTGCGAAACATGGTAATATCTAATGAAAGGTATGGCTTATAAATCATTTTATGGTTATTTACTTTGTACTTTATATTTTATGCATATGTTGTTATGACATTATATAAATATGTGAAGTGGATTGGAAGTTAGTGTTTCTCTATGGGGCAAGCTAGCACGTCAGCAAACTGATGATGACGTACGAGCTTATGGTGATGGTAACGTTGTTGTAATTTTGACATCATGCAAGGTTCAGCTTTTTAAAGGTATGTATATTTAAAAAAAAATACGTGTGTTAATATTTTTTTTAATTTTGCAATTAATTGCATTGATTACCTACTTTGATAGGTGAACCTTGCTTGACGAGCACTGTTTCCTCGCAACTATATTTTAATCTCGCAATTCCTATCATCGAGACCTATAAAAGCATGTACGTTCGTTAGTATATGTATATCTTGCTAAATTAGATTGCCTATACCAATTATTTAATATTGATTTTACTAATCTCATATATAGCAAAGCCCCGCCAGTCGTTTTCAAATCACATGAACACCAGAGAGAAGATTTGCGTGTAACTAAAATAGCTGAGTTGTTCAGCTACTTACAAGAAGGTGTTATTGAGGTAATGTACGTTAATTACGTATGAGTATGCTTAGGTGGATGTCATTTTGTTAATGTTTAAATTATAATTTATGGCAGGGAACAATGTACATTATTGATGCAACTATTGACGATGTTGATTTAGTTAACGATTGGAAGTATGTCAAGTGCAGCAGATGTCGTAAGAAGACGACGTTGAACGGTGACCGCTACTTTTGTGCAAGTTGTGACACAGTAGTTGTCAATCCCAGTCAAGCGTACGTATTTACTTCATAATATCATAGTTTTTATATGTCGTATTTATTATGCAATTAATACAGGTACAAGTTGGTAATTCATGTTGTCGACAAAGGTGAAGAATTGAGCTGTGTTCTGTTTGATGAAGCTGCGTTTTCTCTTCTAGGGATTACTGCAGATGAGTTGCTTACGAGGAGTTTCTCAGAGGTTAGTTTCCGTTTATGGACATACATGTATACATACATATGAGAAATCCTAAAAGAGACACACCCAACCACACACATTTATGTATTACTTTTTTAAAAGCTTAGTTGTCTTTTTTAGTGTTTGTCAAATAGTGCATTTGTATAAATATGGGATTATAATTTTTCATAACAATTTCTCATGTTTTGTAAAGGGTGCTGATGATCCATACTGGATTCATGACTTCTTTTTTGATACTTTGCTTGCCCAAAGAGTTATTCTTAAGATTAAGATTGATAGATACAATTTGGCTCCCAATTACGTTCGCCGCTTTACTGTTTCAAAGTACATTGGTGATGATGTCAAATTGCTAAATAAAGACAAACCAATGTCAACGGCAAGCATAAGTCAAGCTCTTACAAGTAATTATGTTAGTGATGGGGATGTAGATGATACAATTGATGATTATCCACCGATTACTGATGATGAATGGGCCATGTCAGATGAATCTATGTGGGGTCCTCGTATTACACCATTATCGGAGGTAATTATTAACCATTTAACATGTTACAACATATTTGTAATTATATTTTTTTATAACCATATGTTATCATTTTTCTTTGAAATTTAGTTGACAGTTACGAATGACGAGCATGATGCTTCGTCACAAGGTGCATCTGGGAATATTGATGTTGACACGGCTACTCCTTCATCATCATCTGTTGGCAAGGCGAAAGTTGAAGAACATGTCTCACCTTATAAATTGAGGCCAAAGAGAACTATTAAAAAACCAAAAAAATTGAAGGATTGAATATGTTGTGATATACTATTTAATAATTTGGTTTCTTTAATTTGTTAATATTTTCTTACGTGATTGCTACATGTTTTATGATTTTGCCTTCAACTTACATTACTTATGTGATTTTTCTTTGATGTTTTTTAACTGAATTGTTTATCTTATTATTTGTATCTTAATTCATTAAACAATTATTATTTTTTAGAATGAATTTTATTATATTTATACGATAATACCATTGTACCCGTCCACCGGACGGGTATAAAACTAGTTTAAATAGGCTTAAGGTCAAATTAATAATTGGTCTCGTACACGCATTTCTGTTGTTGGGTGTGAAATTTGTTTTTGATGAATATATAACATGACCCTTTAATTAAAGTTTTTACCAAACGATTTTCAAGTTAGGATGTCTGCTTAGTGGTTAGCATGCACTCAAACACAACAAACCAACCCTCTTTAGGCAAAAATTGTGCAACACATGACCAACCGCCCTTAAATGTCATTTTCATACCCAAAGCAACGCAGCGAGGCCTTTTCATGTAGTTTAACTAGATCAGCTGGACCTGGTTAACTGACTCAACCACCCCGATGGATGCCGTACACAATGTTCATGTAGATAAGGATCCTAATTCAAAAATGATCGACGTAAACGAATTGAACAAATACGAACGAAACCTTGTTCATGTTCCTTCATTTAACATTTAATTTGTTTACAAACGATTCACGAACATTATCCGAATGAAAATTGTTGTCCGTGTTTATTTATTAAGGAATTGAAATTGTTCACAAACACAAATAGAAAATTTTTTTACAAAATACAAATTAGCATTCATGTTCTCAAACAGTAGACATAATCATTTTATATAAATATAAAGTTAAACAGTATACAAAAAAATCAAAAGTATAATTATCTTAAAATAAAACAAAAGTTAGAAGCAATAATTATAATTGAAATTCCTTAAATTGATGATTAAAAGATTTGAGTTGATTTTTAGTTTAAATGAATAAATGTTATGATATTAAAAAAAATTAATAATTTAAGAACATAAATGTATTTAATAAATAAACATAATAAATGAACACTAACGAATATATTAGATAATGTTCACGAACCAATTTATGTCTTAGCTCAAGTGGTTGAGAGGAGGTACCACGTGGCTTCAATATTGGGAAGGTCACGGGTTCAAGTTCTGATATGGACAAAATAGGAGTTCAATGCTAGGCTAGATGGTTTTCTCTTACTTATGGTATGCTTCTTCCTGTTGGGTGTGAATTTGGTCGGATGGGTCTATGGCCCGTCAACTATCCAAATTGCCGTTAAAAAAAAGGATAATGTTTACGAAAACAAACGAACTTGACTTCTGTTTATGTTCGTTTATTAAAAATTGAATATAAATAAAGTTTTAACCGAACCACTCAGTAACTATTTGGTAAAAGTTTGTTTCTTTTCCTATAGCCAAACTCACTTCCAACTATGTGTGTAAACGAGCCGACGTTAAGGCTCGAGCTCGGCTTGTTTAGACCAAACATGGCATAAGCTCGAGCTCGGCTCGTCAAGAATTTTATTTACGAGGCTCGAGCTCCGCTCGTTAGAGTATTTTTAGGCTCGAGCTCATTTTAACTATCTAATTTATTTACTTTAATTACTAATTTAATTATATTTATAATTATATTTTCCAAAGAGTTAATTTCTATTTTGGTCCATGTGGTTTTTAATTATTCTCTATTTTAGTACCAATATTTAGATAATTCCTATTTTGGTCTCTGTGGTTTTTAATTCTTCTCTATTTTAGTATCAAAATTTTTTTTACCCATTATTGACCCCACCGTTTAGTGGTGTTCAAAATATCCGAAACTCGAAAAAATTCGAAATCCGAATCGTATCCAAAACCCGAAAAAACCGTATCCGAAATATATTTCGGGTTTTTCGGGTCGGATAATATGATTTTAGATTCGGGTCGGGTTATTCGGATGAACAAATTCGGGTTTTTCGGGTCGGATAATATATTTTGAATTTCGGGTCAGGTCGGGTTTCTGATACATAAAAAAAAATTCCCAACCCGATGAACACCCCTACCACCGTTTGGTACTAAAATAGAGAATAATTAAAAACCACAGGGACCAAAATCGGAAAATATCTAAATTTTGGTATTAAAATAGAGAATAATTAAAACCACAGGGACCAAAATATGAATTATTTAAATGTTGGTATTAAAATAGAAAATAATTAAAAACCACAAGGACCAAAATAGAAATTAACTCTTTTCCAAATTTAACATAAAATATTTGATTTAAATATATTTATTATAATTTTAAATAAAAAACAATTAATTTTATGAATAAACATTTAATACAATAAATAAAAGTTATATAAACAAAAAACTCGTTAAATTTCGCGAGCTGACTCGAGCTCGATATTTAAAATTCTAGCTCGGGCTCGATAACTAAACGAGCCACGTTTTTGGGCTCGAGCTCGTTAAGGATCGACTTATTCGAGATTTTTATCAATACGATCTGAGTATTTCACGAGGTGAATTGATTAGGTTCGGTTGTGCCACTACTTCCAACGTTCCTTCACCAACTTGCTGCCCAATTTCTTTACGCGTATATCAGGTAAATTAATATACAGATCAAACGATTTTGAATCGTTCCTCTCTTATGTCAAATCAATTCATACAACAGGTTTGATCTTCTTCGCTTGACTTGATTCACTCTAGTTGTTTCATTCCATCATCTTCACGATCGTTTATAACTATGCTCGTTTTCGTTTGTTTCATATTCTAGGGTTTCTGATCGTCGATTAGGTTAGAAATTTGTTAAATGAACGGAGAATTACAGCTGGAACTGAGGGGTTTGGAAAACCCTGGCGATTCAGATCCTCTGCTTCCGCCTCGTCATGAGGCTGATTTCGAATCACCCTCACCACCACCGGTCCCTGCTGCTGCGAGTTCTAGTGAGATAAAAGATGAAGACGTTGAAGGTGGTTCGATGGCTTCTTGTCGAATTTGTCTTGAATGCGATGGAGAGGAAGGTGATGAATATTTTGATTTCCTCAATTTGAGAACATTTGTTTTGTTAAATTGTTTATACTCGTTCTAGTAATGTAATTAGCTTTATGCTTCTCAGTGATAGTAATTGTACGGTTCCTCGTATGTTTTCGTGTTGTTACAAATGTTGTTTGGTGGCAATTTTAGTTATTCTTTTGGTACATTGTTTACAAAGATGAAAATCAACATCGTGCATTGCTTTTGTGTACGGCAATTTCACTTCTGCCGAGTGCCGAGTAATGTATTTGTGGTATGAGAAAAGCATGTACAAAGTTACTTGTGGATGATATAAGGAAACAATTTGAATAAAAGATCATGGTTGTGGCCATGTGCTTGAGTCCAGACTGTTGCTTCTTGGTATCAATTAAATGTTTGTAGGTTCTCCTGTGTGTGTAGATTCTCCTGTGTTTGAGCTATTGTGTGTGTAGGTTCTCCCGTGTTTGGGTCTTGTGGGTGGTAGCTAATATGTGTGGAAAGGGATAGAGTACAGACTGTTGCTCCTTGATATCAATTAAATGTTTGTTGTGGGTTTCTAATGTTTGCGTGTTCAGTTTTCTCTCTTTTGGGGAGGAAAGATCTCATACAAATTACAAATAATTGTAAGTGAACTATTTACTTATCTTTTGTACTATTCTGTTCTGTAGATGATGATCTGATATCTCCATGCATGTGCAAAGGCACTCAACAGTTTGTGCATCGTTCATGCCTTGATCATTGGCGATCTGTCAAGGTGCAGCCCGCTGTTGCTTATATTATTTTTATAAGGACTGTAACCTCTCATACCTTTGGTAACACTCTTACTCTCTACAGGAAGGGCATGCCTTTTCACATTGCACAACTTGCAAAGCCCAGTTTCATCTTCGCATTGTTGAGTTAGAAGAGAATTCATGGCGCAAAATAAAGTTTAGATTATTTGTTGCCAGAGATGTTTGCCTTGTATTTTTGGCTGTACAAACAGTTGCGTCTTCTAACTTCATCTTGAGTTGTTAGAGTTACAAGCTTTCATCTTGTATGCAAGAAATGCATGATGATTGTTATCTGGAATATAGCATGTGCATATTTCCATATCTATGTTATACCAGTTTCTAAGTAATTCAAACGTTCATTAAACAGGTGATTGGAATGATGGGAGGTCTAGCATATCTTGCTGACAAAGATGGGTCTTTTAGAGATTCATTTAATGACAGTTGGGACCGTATATTGTCAAGGCATCCTATACCATTCTACTATTGTGTAGGTATGTTGTATCTTGCAACAGGAAATAAAAAAGTTATAGTTTTGATATCTTATGCTAATTGAATTCTTTTAATGAAAGATGTTCTTATTAATGTGTAAACAACCTAACATTAGAGTTTAGTTTCTGAATAATGGCCTTGAAATTTGTTAGTATAGTTCATATTTGTATCCTTTTCTGGGGAATGTATAACCTAAAACAATCCAAGTTTGAATGAAGGATCATAACGGAAGACTTCATTTCATAGGTGTGCAACAGGTGGTGTGTTAATAACATATCATAACTGTTCTTTGAATGCACGAGATATGGGAAGTAACAATTTTGTTCTACCTATTTTTAAATTTATATATAAGAACCCACAAATCATGCAAGTAAAGCTCTAGGCTAAAATTTTGAAGTAACATTTGGATTTTACGCCTGCAGAAGTGCTTTGTATTTAAGACAAGCATACAACAACAACGTACCCAGTAAAATCCCACTTAGAGTGGGGTCTGGCGAGTTTAAGACAAGCATGGGTTGCTAAATACACATAGAATTTTTTTTTTTTTTTGCTTAAAATGACATCATTCTTTTCTTATTGTCCCTTTTTACCTGTCCTTTTTTTTACGTCTAGGTCCTAAAAGATGGATTTGTGTCTTGTTTTGTCATTGTGTAAGTGTGTAATATTAACAGGACAAAAACAAATGTGCATCATTATCTCAAAAATGATAAAATCATGAATATAAAAACAATAGAAAACTTTTTAGTATATCTATTCCATTTATTCAACGTACAAGTAATATCTTCCTTTTATTGGTTTAATTTGCTTCAAGTACGTTTTTATTTTCAATACTTGATGCATGACTATAATATATTATTTTTTCTTCTTTTTATTAGTCACGTTTACACTACACTTGATATCTTATCAAGCGCCTGTATTGATGCAACATATGTTAATGTCATCGAGGCCCACTCAAGCTTCAAGCATGTTTTGTTTTCATTGACATTATGATGATCTTTTTCGGACATTGCAACTTTTTTTGTCACAGGGGTGCTTGTGTTCTTTGTGTTGCTCGGGTTTTTTGGGATCATATTACACTGTTCTTCATTAAATAACGACCCACGAATGGCCGGGTGCCAAAACTGTTGCTATGGTTGGGGAGTGCTGGACTGCTTTCCAGCATCTATGGAGGCATGTTTTGCACTGGTCATAGTCTTTGTTGTTATATTTGCAATTCTTGGTATTGCATATGGTTTTCTTGCTGCCACCTTGGCTATCCAGAGAATCTGGCAGAGACATTACCACATTCTTGCCAAGAGAGAACTTACACAGGTAATAATATTGCTTTAATTATGTTGACTTTGTTGTTGCAGTGAGAAACTGGTAATCAGGCTTTCCTTGAAAAATAAAATAAAATTTGTTGCTATATTTTTGGAGTTTTAGGAATAGAGGCATGTTATTTTTTTTATTATTATTTTTGTAATTTGTAATTTTTTATTTTTTATTTTATAGGAATATGTAGTGGAGGATCTTCAAGGGTGCTACACGCCTGCCAAACTGGATCCTGAGCATATGGAGCGGTTAAAGATGCTAAAACTTTTGTAAGAAGACATATCCATAGCTTTGATGTTGTAGATATATGAAGAATGAATGAATACTCGATTCACTTAGCGTAACTTTATTTTTGTTTGTTAACTTATTATTATTTCTACATATACCATCAATGGGCCGACAACTTTTTTCTTGTTTTTTTTAGTATTTTGTATTCTGACATTGTTTCTAGTGCTTTCGTTTTTCTTTTCTCTAAAAACGTCTCTTTGAAGAAAAGTATACTGGAATCAACTTTCTTGTTTGTAAAACAATTTTGACGAGATAAATGAATAGATTTTTGGTAAACAATTATTTTATTTTGGGTTGAAATGAGTAATATTATCACATAAAATGAGTTAAGATGAGTAACATAACATAATGCGAGTCAAGATAACTTAAAACTTTGTGAATGTAATGGATTTAAATGGGTGAGAATGACCAATAATATATTTGATGTAAAAATCATGAAAAACTATTCATATTAACCATTTGTTTATATATAACTTATTTTAATTTGAACTAATTTGATAGTTTTTAACACGATCTGTTTAATCCCTAACTGATTCTCACACTCATCTTGACACGCACTAATTTTGATCCGTTACTCAACCTAACTCGGCCATATAAAGATTGTATCATGTGAAAACCTAATATTAGAAAGAAAACTCTAAAACTCTATCTAGGCTATCTATTTGATATCTTAAAAATAAAAATGTGGTTCACGTTAAATTGTATTTATCTCACACACAATATATATGATGTGTGTAAACTGGTTGAAGAATAAACTACAGATTATTAAAAGGTAACCGGAGTTATCTACTTATTATAATAAAAGAGTATTTTTAGGAGACACATGTCGCGCTCTGATGCAATCTATAAATTTTTTTCAGCCTCTCTCTCCTAATAAATAGTAATAGTCTTTACTAATTAAATTATTCTCCTAATAAATAGTAATAGTCTTTACTAATTAAATTATATAATTAAATATCAAAAAATATAAATCTTCTAATTTTAATTATTTATTAATTTATGAAAATTTAAGAAACTATAAGAATATTTAAATACTTATTATAATTTAATATATAATACACATTAGGTGGTGTTAAGGTCACCGTTAATAAACAAACGTCTAGCTGTAGCACATTGTCAACATTTTTTTTATTAATCAAATTCTCTTGTCAATTTTTTCTCCTCTAGTCATATCTAGATCCTAACGCGCTTATTTATACTAATTCTTTCTCTTCAAGCATCATACTTTTATTCAAAAAACAAGAAAATTATACCAATCAAAACTTGATTAGAAACAAATCATAATACTACTTTAACTCGGACTTGACACAACAAACTTTATCACAAGATGTGGCACACAACCAAATGAATCTAGCTCAAGTCTCCCTTGTGGTTCAACGGCATCCATGATCCAACCGCAGTTCAAGCAAAGTCATGGCTCGAGTCTTCTACTAGCTTGACTACTTGAGCTGCAGTTAAGTCTTTCTTTGGTTCTTTTGGCTTAAGCTCAAGTGTTGTATTGCAATAGTTTTTGGGTCTATAACGAAGCCAACGTTACATGAACTATTCATGAATCATGGATCATTCATGTTTGTTTATTTAATAAACAAACATGACCACATGCTTTGTTGGTCAATTTACGCTCGTTTATGTTCATTCGTTTGCATACCCTTTTTTATTTACGTTTTTTTTTATTTACGTTTGGTTATTTCTGTTTTTTTCATGTTTGGTTATGCCTATTTAATTATGTTTGTTTATAGATTATATATGTTTGTTTATGTTAATTGTGCTCTTTTGGTTTTATTTTATAAATTGATTGATTGGCAAGTCCAATTTAAAAGAATTTTATTTTCGATTACAATTCATAAGTTATAATCTAGTCTCCCTACAACATGTATTAATCTTTACCTTTAATTGTTTTTCGTTTAGTTATCTTTGTTTATATCCATTAATTTTTATTTGTTAGTGTTTATTCAGTTATGCTTTTTTATGTACATTCTTGAAACGTATATTTACTTTGTTAATAAACGAACATATACATACTTTAACAAACAAACATAAACAAGAAAACATCATTGGTTTAATGATCAATTGTTTAAGTAAAATGACAAAGATGTCCCATTTAAATTTGTTTGGTTTCTCTAAGATCCTTGATTTCCCTTGTTTCTAAATTCATAGGAGTGTAATTTGGAACCTATAATCATACATATTCTTGAGTTTATAAATGTTTAAAAAAAACTGCGTAATTTGGTTTTATTCCATTGTTCAATAATTTAATTTTCAAAGTTAGGAGGCTTTCATGTGTTATATTTTCTATTTCTTTCAGAGCCCACAAGCTAAAAAAATCCTACATATAAAAAATTTAAAAAAATAAGAGGCCTTATATTTTTGGAGGTTTTAAGCTCTTGCTTAAGTTGTTTGGCCTATTAGGCGATCCTTCTTCTAGTCTTAATTAAATTCTTATCAATCATCTCGAATCGGTCTGTATCATATTCACTAACAAAAACAAGATGCTTGTATGCACTTAAATGAACAAAGAAATCCTGCTTGAAAGTTGGAACTTTTAAGTGTTAAACGGTCAAAAAATGAACATGCAAGTGTTTATTCACGTATCAATTATTTTCGAGAGGCTTATGCCAATGGTTGGCAGCATATTTTTATATATTAGCCTTTTCTATATTTTTTAATTATTTAATTAACAAACAGCTTACGAATGGTTAGAGATAAAATATCCTTGCTATGAAATTGTTCATGTATGTAAAATATTTGACGCGACGAAGGGAGAGTTTAGGGATATACAAAGATGAAAAGAAAAATATCTATTTTAATTTTAAATTCTTTTGCAAACCAAAGTATTTTCCTATATTTCCAATTGCAACAACTTCCACGTGTTTATTAATCAAAACGAATTTTTGTACCTTCCTTATGCTACTCACGTGTTAGTGGTTAGTGATTTGATGGTATGATAAAAAGTATTGTATGATGTTACGATAGATTAATTATGAAAATTCAAAAGTCAATTCAAACATTATTATGTCTCGTAAAGAAAATAGTTGTATTCATCAAGATATAAAACACATTTTACAAGGAGTAGCAAATCAAATGAATCATATCACCGTTAGTTTAGTTTATGGTACCAAAGTATATACACTATTTTGAATATAATCTATGTATTATAAAATTTATAGCATGACATAAGTAGAAAAGATTGAACGTAGTCAAAAACTAGTTTTTTTGATATTAACGAATAAAAATTGATATAGAAATAAAATTAATAAAATGAAATTAGTAGATTAAAAAACATATTATTTATAACACAGAAGATTACATTTAAATATTAAAAGTATTAAGAGGTTATTTTAAAAGTTTCGTTTTGATTAGTGTTGTCAGAACCGAACCGGATCGGGAATCGGGAGGTCAACCGGTTCAAACACAATATACTAACCGTCCTCAAGGGAACCAGCCGGTTGAGCCGGTTCACTGGTCGGACCAGATTTCAAGTTTTTTTTTTAAAAACT
This sequence comes from Mikania micrantha, assembly GCA_009363875.1. NCBI lineage: Eukaryota > Viridiplantae > Streptophyta > Magnoliopsida > Asterales > Asteraceae > Mikania > Mikania micrantha. The sequence continues at coordinate 12,663,226 of CM018682.1, forward strand.
AAAATTCAAAGACCTAAATATTAAAATCAAACCTTATATTTTTTTAACATGATTATGTGTGTTTGAACATTAATTATGTTTGCTTAAATGTGTTTATTATTCTATAATTTTTTTGTATTTTTTTATATATTTATTATGTTATCCAGTTCTTGAGTCCGATTCAACTGGTCTGACCAGTAAGACGTCAGTCTCGACGTTCGGTCCAGTTATGAAAACATTGGTTTTGATAAATGAAAAAGAAATTGAGTAATATGTATCTATACGAACAGCAAGGAAAGGGTACAATCGTAACTTCACACATTACCCTATCTTTGTGACCACTTCCCTTCACTTGTTTCCAAACTATGCCCTGCACAGTAAACACACACAAACACAAACTTAACAATGACACACTCCACCACTTTCCTCCTCCTACTCCTCCTCCACCTACATCACCACTCCGCCACCGCCACCGGCGACATTCCCACCCCATCACCACCGTCTCCTACCGTATCAACCCTCGACCCAAAACAACTCAGAGCCCTCCAATCTCTCTACATTCCCACCACTCACGACCCCTGCACCCAACCCTCTTTCCACAACGCCACCGTATGCGACGGCGGAACCCCCTTCCGCCACCTCCTCTCCCTCCGCCTCACCAACTGCTCCGGAGACCTCACCCTCTCCACCACCGCACTCGCATCCCTTTCAACACTCACATCTCTCACATTTTCCGACTGTCACGTCCCCATCGTCCACTTTCCGGCCACCCTTTCCAACAACCTCAGATCTTTCACCTCCATCAACTCACTCCAACGCCTCACCGGCGTCTTCCTCAGCCGCTTCGGCAACCTCACTGACATCACCATCTCCGGCGACACCATCAAAGCCTCCGGCATCCGCATCATCACTTCAAACATGAAATCTTTAACTACTGTAACACTTTCCAACACTAACCTCTCCGGATCAATCCCGAAACACTGGAATCCGAAGCTCACCCACATCGATTTCTCCGGCAACAATCTCAACGGCACCATACCCACATCGTTTACACTCTTGGAATCCCTCAAGTTGTTGAATTTATCATCAAATCAACTCACCGGAGAAATACCCGATTCGTTTGGTGACTTGACCTCACTTCAAATTCTATCTTTATCATCAAACTCGTTAATTGGGGCAATACCTGGATCCATTTCGACAATGTCAAGATTAACTCATTTAGATCTGAGTTCAAATCAGTTCAACGGTACGATCCCAAGATCAATATCTGAAATGAAGGGATTGAAGTACTTAAATCTTGAAAAGAACAATTTCCATGGAGTTATGCCTTTCAATCTATCATTCATCAAAAGCTTGGATGTGTTCAAGATCAATGGAAATGATAATCTGTGTTACAATCACACATCCATTTCGAAGAAACTGAAGCTTGGGATTGCCGCTTGTGATAAACATGGACTGCCAATTTTGCCCCCACCGGCGGCCGATGAACCGTCGTCTGATTATATGAGCAGTGGTGATTATGGTGATGATGGTGGTGGTGGTAAGAAGAAAAATGGTGGTGATCATGGGCCTAATAAGGTGGTACTTGGTGTGGCGATTGGGCTTTCGGCTGTTGTGTTTCTAATTATTTTCTTGGTTATTTTATCTAAATGTGGTGGTAGATGTTGTTGTTGCTGTTAAAATTTAAATTGGTTGCTGCCATATTGGAATGTAGGATCATATTTGTTTAATTCATTTGATGAAGATGAAAATGCAGGATATATACGAAATTTGTTTCATTTCAAAAATTTTGAGTGTTTATTTTTGTTTCTTTATATTTGAGATTAAATTAGTGTTCTATTAATTAGGGGCCCATATCCTTAATGCAGTTATCAAGTTACACGTATGAAGTAATTAGGGTTGTTGAATTTAACTCGTGATCCGCATCTTGCTTCAAAAAAATTTTGCTCAAAATTAACCTGTATAATTTTCGAGTCAGCTAGGTCGTTTAAATTTCAAGTCATGCCTAGATTGACCATTATGTTTGTCTCCACTAGAGATGCACAAAAAAACCGGTTAACCGAACCGGTACCGGTTCGTAACCGGTTTTTAGACCGGTTATTTAAATCGGTTTTAGGTTTTCAAAAAAACCTGCGGTTTGGGACCGGTTTGAGGTTTCAAGAGACCAAACCGGTTATTAACCGGTTTTTCAAACCTGTTAACCGGTCCTTCTCATTAAAAAATTTGTTATTTGGCGGTTAACCGATTTTGATTAATATCGGTTTCAGTTTTTGAGCTCGAAAAACCAGTTATTAAGTGAACCGGTTATTGGTAAAAACTGGTTGCCAGACTTTAACGGTTAACCGGTTCAGTTATTCCAAAACCAGTTTCGACCGGTTAACCGATTTGTGCACCTCTAGTCTCCACTGATGCCGATTGAGGGCCAGAATGCTAGAGATCGACAGTTAAAGTGATCTATAGGGTCTGCTTGTCCCAAATAGATGACTATTTGTTGTTGACATCATGGGCGCATCTTAATGAGGGCGGTCGCCCCCTCTGTTTTTTCGTGTAGTAGTGTATATTTTCCGATACGTAGAGTAAAATTTTATAAAAACCTTTATTTCGCCCCCATGGAAAATTTTTTTTATTTCGCCCCCTGAAGTTTCGGTCAAGCTCCGCCACTGGTTGACATGACCATGAATTGCAAATCATCATTATCTTTTTTTTGAACCGCTAACGTCAAGTACCATTGTTTAAATGGGTACATTGACACCACCTTATAGGAGGAAACTCACACTGGGAAAACCCTAGCTCAACATAGAGCATTTTTTTTGCTCCAGCTGAGACTCGAACCCAAGACCTTCCATTCGGGAAGTCAAGGGGGTACCATTAGGCTATAAGCCCTTTGGTGCAAATCATCATTATCTATATATCAATCATTAGCAAAACTAAGGTATTGTCTGAGAAAAGTAAAATGTAGGCAATCTTACTTGGGGGCGGTTATTGTACAAAGAAAATTAACGTGAGAAGCGTAGGAAGCCACCAGAATGCGCCACATGTAATCTGGGTAAGGGGTAAAATGGTCCGTGTAAAATTACAGACCGTGCTTAATAAAATTACAGACTGGCTTTAACACTCGTAATCAAGGACCACCGGTATAATCACGGACCAATAATCACGGACCGCATTATATAAAAATCACGGACCGTAATTTAACATTCATAATCAAAGATAAATCGTATAAATCACGTACTAGATAATCACGGACCGTGTTATATAAAAATTACGGACCGTCATTTTAAATGCATAATCAATAACGAACTACATAATTACATACCAATAATCACGGACCAAACTTAAAATTACGGACCACATGAAAAAAATCGAAAAAAACTATAGCAATGTCATACTCAAATTAAAGACAATAAATTTTCAATTTTATGGTGCAATTTTTTTAAAAAAATAATTAAGTATCTAAAAGTTATTCGATTTTTAAAAAACTGGTGAAACTTGATTACCTACAAAAAAGTCAACTAGGGTAGGTTATTCATTTTTTGCCTTTTCAGCTTTAAAAATCTGGTGAATCTTTCTTATCATTCTCACCAAAATAACCCTTTGTATTGGAACTGTCTCCATCTTACTTGTACCTCGTAAGAACAAAGAGGTTGCTTTAAAATAAAACCTTTGGCACATGATGCTTAATTGACTTATCACCCCCAACGTTTTTAACGTTATTTTCGCAAAAATTAAGTAAAATAACGTTAAAATTTGTGAATTTTACTTTTGTTCGCCGATAGTAGACACACATATTATAATATTATATGCGTGTTTGCAAACGGAGCCTATAACCATCAATTGCAAATTGTTCTTCTAATAGCATTTAGATAGATGAAGGTATGAACGGTCTTTGCCTTCTTTGATGTTTTGGATAACAAAAGCCGTGTCGACTCGTATGGACATAAATATCGTCCCCTCCCCCAAGGGGCGAGAGTGAGTTCATGTGAGTGGTTACAACTTACAACTTACAAAGGTAAGGGAATTTTTTTTCCTTCTAATTTTTTTAATCACTATCCAATTATATTATATTACATTATCATTCTACTTCTTTATTCTTACTCATTGTTCACCAATATGTGTTTATTATCTTTTTTCTCACACCTACTGTTACAAATATCTTGTGTTCATTGTCTTAACATTTATGAAATTTTTTGTAATAAATTCTAGTTTATTTTTTTAACGGTCAATAAGCTTATTTTATTAAAATATAAGAAACTGGGACTAACAAAGTGTTAGACCCTCCCAAAGATACAATCATCATCATCATAAGACCTACCAAACAACATTATACATCCAAACTAGAAAGATCAAAAACACACCATTGATTCCAAGTCAAGGACACGAACTTCGCTCGATTCCTCACCCATAAAAAGCTAAGGATTAGTATTTCCTCCATGATATTTTACAAGTCTTCCGAATACACCATAATGAAGTAGCCATCAAATGAACAATCTTCTTACACTTTTTTAAGCCCCTCCCAAATCTTCTCAAATCAACCAAGTCTTGAATGCTAAATATAACCAACCCTTTGTATTCTACACCAATTCGATATTCCCTCCCGTATTAATTGAGTCATCCAGCACGTTATGAAAAATACGCTCCACCGTTTCATTATATTCAACACAAAAAACACACCAACAAGAGTCAAGATGAATCATCCTTATACTCAAAGCATCCTTAGTTAGTTAGTTGGTAGTCTACTTAAGTCAGGTCGCCATGCCAAGAAATTTACTTTCTTTGGTATCCAGTTATTCCAGAAAAATGAGTGAAGCAAACTTGATTGTTTAATATATTGTAAAGCTCCTTTTATACTTCTAACCGAGAATCCCTCTTCATTACCAATATTCCATCGCCATCTATCATTGCCTGGATGAAATTGCGTTAAGGTTATAAGATGTGAGAGCATCGATGTCTGTTGTTGCTCAATCGGATTAAGCGTCTGGATGGACCATTGAAACTGCAAACTAATCAAATAAATTCTAGTTTCCAAATATAAAACCCCCTATTTCACTCAAATTTATGCTGTAGTCCTTTTTTGAACAGGGTTTTACGCGTTTTCACTGCTAAGTGTATGATTTGTTTTTAGAACACCTACTTCTAAAACGTTTCCTTTCTTTCCTTCAAGTAAACCAAAAATCAAAATTATGTTTACATATTTCTCCATGATTTTGTTTTCGCTCATAAGGTGACAAAATATGTTAACTGTATAAATTGTTTGAGCCATATATAATTAATTAACAAATAAAACAGAGTGGAGAAGTGGACCAACCAAAGTCATGTCATCTTAGATTCTGTCCATCTTGTTGACCACTTTGACCATCATCGCCATCAAAAACCAAGTGATCACCGTCTCGAATCAACTCAATTTCATCTATTTCAGCACCCTCCACGTTCAAAACCCTCGACGCCAAAAAACCAAACTTTCTAACACCAAGATCCAACAACTCTTTAAAACTTCGAGGCAAAAGTACAAGCTTCCCGACAACATCCCCTTTTTTAGGACAACTAACGATCACCCGACAATTCATGTCTTTCCCCAACTGAACCACCCTAGGTGACACCAACTCAACGTTCTTCTCACTGTTTGACATTATTCCAAACAAAGAATTATGGAAGTTATTAACCCTCCGTCTTTGACGAGGCTGGTTCAAGTGACCCTCATCCCTGTGGTAAACCGGTCTGATCAACGACGGGTCGCTTTTAAAACGCCCGATAAACTGGACATGTCGTGACTCAGCTCGTTGAAATGGCAAGAGTGATGCGGTTTTTGTTAACCCGGTGTAGTCTTTATCGGTGGACTTGACTGATAAAAAGAGTTTTCTTATGTCGTGGTGGCCTTGTTGGTCAGCTAGGTCTCTCGGGGTCCAGCCATGGTCATCTGTTTTGTCGATGTCGGCTCCTTGGGTTAGAAGGAACTTGACCATCTCAATGCTGCCTTCGCAAACTGCCACGTGGAGGGCTGTTGAGCCGTTGGTTTTGGGGGTTGTGATGTCTCCACCGTGGTTAATGATTTGTTTGAGTGTGTCTAGCTTGTTTTGCTCGGCTGCTATGCATGAAAATTGTCCCACGTCACCGGAAAATAATGTGGCTCCGTTATCTTTTAATATGGTGGTAACTGATTCATGGTTTCCCAATATGGCCTCCCACAGTGGGACATTACCTTCTGAATCTGTATAGATCAAAGTAGAGACTAAGAGATGAATTTCTAACATGAGCTGAACCTAACAAAATTTAGGACATTAGTTCCCAGTCAAGCCCATGAACATGTTTCGCCAATGCATTGGGCTCATCTGACCCATTTAACCTATTATTTAAAAAACAAAATCTGTTTTTATGTCACATGATGTAATTTTTTGTCAAAACTTTAGAAATTTGAAGAGAAAATAGCATCATTGTATAATTTAAACAATATATGATTTGACACACATTTGTATTTTTTGTTGTAAACTTATAATTTAGAGTAGGCAAATTGGATTTAAATAATCCAAACTTTGATCCATTGGCCGTTGCCGGTCCCAACTACGAAAATCCCTGATAACGGTCCGAACTTTCTACATATTTTCCCGGGGCGGACCGCCGTTAAATAAACCCTAACGGCGTTAACTTTTTTTCGAATTTCGAACGGATTTTTGAGGGCTTTTGTTCAGATGGAGAATACGAGTCGAATGACGTATAACTTACCTCGAAACGTTGCTCCAAATTTCTCAATTTGATGATTTCTTTGACGAATTGAAAGTTTAAACACCAAAATTGGGAAATTTGAAGCAACGTTTCGAGGTAAGTTATACATCATTCGACTCGTATTCTCAATCTGAACAAAAGCCCTCAAAAATCAGTTCGAAATTCGAAAAAAAGTTAACGCCGTTAGGGTTTATTTGACGGCGGTCCGCTTCGGGAAAATATGTCGAAAGTTCGGACCGTTATCGGGGATTTTCGTAGTTGGGACCGGCAGCGGCCAATGGGTCAAAGTTTGGATTATTTAAATCCAATTTGCCTTTAGAGTATTGATACACAAAAACATTAAAAAAAATTGAACTAAAAGGTCATGTTTGTATCAACTCTTAAATATTTTCATGTTCGGGTTATGTGTCTCACACGATTTATGGGTGCATTTCGGGTTCACTTCGTGAACACACAAACAGAACTTGTTTTGTATCTTAGTCAAAAGATATACCAAATTATAAATATGAAATTTTATAGAGCTTTAATGTCTAGATGATTGATGGCAACGTGGAAACTAAATTAGTTAGACATTAAAAAGTTCATAACTGCTATTGAGTAATCATAGGAACGTGGATGATGATGCACATAACTAGACTTTTGTTTGTTTAATAATAATTAAAATAGAAAAAAGGGCATGATGTGTCTGCAATAATTCCAATTATTTGACTTACAAGTGGATGACTGTGGAAGAAAAATGACTTAAAATATAATATTGTGATATTAAGAATGGCAAAAGGCTTGCAACTATTAGAGGAGAAATCATAAATTATGTTATCCAAGACGGTTAGCTGACCAGATCAAAGCAGATGTATTGACTTTGAGCATTGGAAATCGAAAATATAAATTTTCGTTGAATTTGAAGCAAAATTATATTCTTTCAGATAATAATAAAATATATTTTCTTTAGAAAAATAATTCAGAAGATTTAATGCATTGATATGACATTCTAAATAAAATTCTTCCTTTTTCAAGTAAACTATTTTACCTGACCCGTTAATATCATAATAACCTGAGTAACATATTTATAAGGATTTGCCAAAAGACCATGGGATATGTCCCTTGTCCAACCACTCCACGTATGCACCACGTAGGCGTCACGTAGGCACCCATCACAACCACCCACTCCACCAAAAATGGTGGAAATGCCCACCCACGCCCAAGAAGAAAGGAACGGTTGAAGGTCAAGAAGAAAGGAACGGTCAAGAAGAAAGGGAGAGGTGTGGCTGTGGCCACGCCCAAGCTATCAACGCCTAGGGGGGGCGGTGTTCCACCCTTCGTCCACGCCCACCCACGCCCCTCCCATCCGGCATACCGCAAGGTCTAAGGAAATTAATTACCTCTGCTATTTGGATCAGCTCCATGATCCAGCAACAGCAGGACACAGTTAATATTTCCTTGAGATGCAGCTATATGCTGCACATTACCCAAAAAAAAAAATCAGTTATATATGCATTCGGTGAATAAGGTTAGGTAAACTGACTGAATTTTATTTCTATTTTTTTTTAATTTAATATTTAATCAACAAACCAGGGCGGTTCTTCCATTGTTGTCAGATTCATTCGGATCAAGCCCTCGTTCTAACAATTTCTGCAGTAAAAGATCATCTCCCCTAAGTGCAGCAAAGCATAAACTCAAAGGTAAATCCATCCTACCGCGAGCCAGCATATGCTCTGTCTCCAGCAAAACTCCCTCCATGACTGGATCATTTATATCTTTCAAATGCTGCTTGATGAATCTAAAAGTAAGCATTCTCATATATATTTATTTTGGATATTTAATTTAAATAGATGTATACAAATCACAAACCTTGAGGAGGTTGTTCATTATAATGGTCCCATCACCAACATTGGCTTGAATTAAGTTCAAAAACGTAGTACGGTTCAACCGTAGTAACTGGCTTAACCGCTTGGTGCGAACCGTGAAGAGTTGTGGTCTGTAACAAAGAACCCCAATCTCACCACAAAGTTCTCCGGCTTTAGCTTCTCCAACAACCTGTAGTCATCAGATATCAAATTCTTCAGTAATACTACAATCATAAAATTAAAAATAAAGAGCAAAAAAAAGGAACTTATTATATTTGACAGAAATCTTGCCTGTTCAGCTCCATTATTCACAACCAGAAGTTCCTGAACACATAATAAACCATCAAACACCATTCGATATATATCTTGTATTTAGGCAAATGTAAATAAAATAAGGAAAACCAAGACTCACTACTGCTCCTGTAACAAGAACATAGAAATCTGTTGGTGCTTCATTCTGCAAAATTACGTCTTCCTTTGGAGGAAAATATTCAGCTTTCATTTCCGAAACCTTTAGACTTGATGGTATCAGTTATAAGTTATAAAGAAAAAGTTAAATAAAGAAAAATTAGTTGGGGGCATTATGGTTTGAATGATTGAATTTGTGGGTATGGGGTTGCAGGAATGAAAATAACACACACCAATAAAACTGTGTATCCAAACCCATATAAAGAGTTCTGTTTAAAAATTAAAAAACCATTATAATTTATATTTGGTTAAATTATCATGTTATCAAATGCATACCCGTGATGCAAAACAAATGCCACCTTAGTAAAGAAGCAGTGAACAATACCAGCTGAAAAAGCAAGTCGTTTGACACGCCTCGAAACAAGTAGGCCTTGTCTAAAAGTGAATAAAAAAGAAAGTGAGAAATGCTAGAACGAATGGCTTTTGGTAGGGAATCAAGACTTTCTTGTTGTTGAAGTCCCTCTGAATCAGTTCTAAATTTTAAGCACAAATGTGCAAGCATCTGATCTCGCAAACGAGCAGGCAACTGATTTCTCTGTGCAAAACTTGAAGCAGCTTGAATTGTATCCCTCTATTTTCATAGAAAAATAAGCTTATTCTCATAATTATGTGCTAAAACAAGATTAGTAGACTAAGAAACAATGGTTACTTACAAATTGTCTCGTTTTGCTGGTTCCATGAACAACCAAGTTGGTCATGTTTCCTATCAAATAAGATGTCATTCCAAGATTAAAAAGCATATAGCATATGACAAATACCATCTCCCTTCTATTTTGGGCATGTAAATCACCATATCCAACAGTTGTCAAAGTTGTAATTGACCAATACATGGATGTCACGTATCGAATCCACAAGCTTTCTTTCTCAAAATTCTCATTACCATACCCTATCCAAGTCTTACCTGGATTAGGGTAATGAGCAGCAAGGAAATAGTAGAAGCACCCAGCACAATGTACAGCAAAAAGTGTAACCTATACAGAAAAAAAAAATCACATCGTACTTTTTCTTATTACTAGAATGTTAGTTCAATAATTTTCAAATTGGGTTAAATAACGTAAATTTGCAGAAGTCAACCACAACTTGTGTCCAGGTGTAGTTGAAGTTCTTATCTAAGATACCAAGATCACAAATTTAGTGTCCGTTTTTTCATGATGTACGAGATTCCATTATACAAAGTGACTAAAAAATATCATATATGATAAATAAAAAACTCCTTACAGCTATAAGCTTTGCACATCGGACCCAGAAGTAGTTGAAATTCCTATCTTTCTCCAATCTGTTTCAAGAACAAAAAGTTTAAAATATAAAACAAAGATATTATTCATATCATCCAAGACTGTGGATAAGATTGGTAAAATTAGTTGGAGCCATAAGCTGGAAATTTTAATTGGAGCTATGAGCTCTAATTGTAATAAACTGTGGCAAAGTTTGTAGTAGTTGTAGCTATAAGTGTAATATGGCATCGAAGGACACACATAAATGTACATATTATATATGATTATTGTGAAAGCATATTTGGAGAATTTTGTTCACAAAAGCTCTCCATGCTTATTTTTAGAAGTTCCTTCAAGTGGCTCATGTTTTAGGTGCTTATTTTTTCAAAATAGAAGCTTAGGCTCTCGCATTCAAACAATACTTATTTTTTTCAGCAATAGCTTAACTTTCTTCTTAAAAAAAAGTTAAGTTGAAAAGAAGTTACCTTGCAAATAAGGAACTAACTCTTCGCAACCGCCATAGTCTACACATGTTAAATAAGCCATATGTTTGAAAACCACCACCAAAGATTTTCCTAACTAATTCAGAGGGAATTACAGAAATGACATCAAATACCAACCAAGAGCTTGTATATCTCCAAGCAATTTTCTTTCGGTCATCCACAAGAAGGTAGGTACTTTTATCAAGGTATGCTAAGAAGAATGTAAGGATAATATCAATTGCAAAGAATCCATTGACAACATTATCAATGACTGAGAGTGGTTTTCGTGGCTCTTTAAGAAATCCAAATTCAAATGGGGACACCCAAGCGGTATAGAGAACCAAAACTACTAGATATGTCTCCCATGCCCTGAAAAATGAGTTTTTTTAGTAAAGCTGGACACGAAAAGAAACAAATATGCCTATAATCACGCCATAAGTTACATATGGAACCAACATGCCGTATTGGCTAACGTTAAAATCATAGTTTAGCTACTTGCTACATAGGAACCAACAAAGAAAGAAGCAAGAAAATGGTGAAGTCAACTCTTGTAAAAATTATTGAAGAGTAAATGAACAGCAGCAAAACATGAGAATGAAGATTCTCAAAATGGTACACTTATTGATCAAATTTCATGATTGTATATTTTTCACGTTTTCTAGATTCAGGTCATTCTTATGCTTCTTAAGGTTTAAAAAGAGTCAAACACAAGCAGAACAACAGATCAAATCATCCAATCACTATAGACTCTCATAAAAAATCCCCCTCAACAACCCACGATTCAAAACTTAAATAAACAGCTTCAAAAACTACTGATGATTAGTGAAGAAAAATCACAATGTTCACAAGGTAGTAAATGCTATGCAAATCACAATGAGATGCGCATTGACTATGAACAGAATGCTATAGTATAATTTAATAAAAAAGTGCACTGATCGAGGATTAAAATAATTACTAAAGTGTGCTGTATGATTGAAGAGTGATCAAAATTCAAATCTACTTCATTGACTAGATGAACTCCGAGAATGAATCATGATGTCAAACTGCTAGGAATATGAACAGCAACACAGATTAACAAATCATCATAACTTCCCGCACAAGAACACACAAATCACTCAGATCTATACATACAAATTCGTTCAGTAACAGTAATCGGGGAGATGCCAGTACACTTGTAACGGCGATGAATATGAACAGAGTAACACATCATCATAACCTGACTCACATACGAATCACTAACATTAATACAAACAAATGCGTTCAGAAACAGAATGAAATCGGAGAGATAAGAGATTCTGGTATACCTGTAACGGCGATCGTACGGAGATATGATGAAACTGCGAAGTTTAACACGGCGGTTGCTGCGAGCACCGAGAGAAGGTAAGATTGCGGTGGTGAGACTGTATTGACTGCCGTCTCTCGATATCTGCTCGAGTTCTTTATCACCGCACATGGAAACTCTAAACATGCCTTTCTTGTTCTGAGGATCAAAGATTTCCGCCATTTTTAGCAGAATTTCAATTACGTTCACCTCCTTCTGTGTGCCTAACCACGTCTATATATACGTGTTCATGAGTCTGTGGGTCTAATATATTTTATTGTTTCTCAATTTCTTTTTTTTGTAGAAAATCGAAAAGATCGTTACTATTCAATTGTCTTATTTGGTTAGCTCTAGTAGTAATATTTTTTTGGTAGACATAAGAAGGTAAATGAATGAAATATAACTTATGGGTCGAGTCATGGTTCTAATCATTGTTCGAATCATAGGATGTGTCGTGGGTCAGGTCATGTGTTATGAGTCGAGTTATGGTTCTAATCATCACTTCATTCATTGGTCGGTTTTTGTTAAGCTCATGATTATATTTTCTAGTACAAAAATTGTTCGCTTCTCCTTCAATTATTACCATGTTAGAGACAAAGGCGGTCGCATTATGTAACACACTAGCCTTGTATAACACAAATTGCAACAATTTGCACCTGATGTCTCTTTGCGTTTAGATAAGTGTCAACTTTTCTAAACCAAGACAAAATAAGATAATGGAAATGTGTAAATAGTGTCATGTCGCAAAATGAAGTATCCATTTTAAATATAATAACGCTAATAAAGTTTTTAAAATTGTACCTCGTGTTAGAAAAGTTTGTGAAAAATAAGTTTTCACTCACTTTACACACCAATGCTATAGAAATGTATCCCCTATTGGTGGAGACAATGTGATGCAGTCTACACACTTGGGTCACTATGCTTTCAATTTGGGTGATTATAAAATTAACAAGCTTGCTCAATTCGCGAGGGAGGACTTTCTAACTTATTCAATTACTTTAACTTTATTATCTTTTAACAAATTATAAAAAGTAACATGTTGCAACATCCCTTATTTTAGGGAAAATGTATTATTACATGACTTAGCCCAACCGTCTATGAATTTGTTTGTTCAGTTTTGCACTCAACATCAACAACAACTTACCCAGTATATTTCTACTTTTTAGTATGGTCTGGGAGGAAGGATATATACAAACCTTACCCCTATGGCCCTATCCCAATTGGGATAGAGAGACGTGCTCCGAAAGAGTCCCCGGCTTAAAGTTATCGTTTGAAATTGATCATCGTCATCCCAATGATTTTGACGTTATTTTCACAAAATAATTAAAATAACGTTAAAATTAGTGCACTTTTACTTTTGCTTCTTAAGGGCCCACGCGTACATACATTATATACGTGCACCACAAATGAGACGATCAGTTTTGCACTCATTGGTGTAAAAAAAATGCTCATAGAACTCATTGAAAACACTAGTTTGAAACATTTTGTTTATTTAAAAATTTTGCATTTTATATCCATTTATCACTTGGTATTGTATAAAATTGTATTTGTATAATTCGTATGAATAACAAGAGGCTTGTTATTAGTTATCTATTGATAATTTTTAATAAAAGAACCCACTTTCCTAAATCAAGCGTTCCTAAGATTAATAAATAAAATAAATAAAAACTTATGAAAGAGTAGTAAATGAAGGGAAAAAAAAGAAAGATATAAATGTAATTTCCGTAAAAAACCTTATATGTGTATTTAATTATATTCTTTCTTGAAATATGTCCATTTTAGAATGAAAATTAGATGAAAAGATTATTAAAAATCTTTATTTATCTTCTTTCAAATCCTCTATTAAAAACTTCGACAACACAATTTTTTCGGGTTTCTTTTTTCTTCATTTCAACTTTCTTTTTAAAGGGTACCTAGGAAAATATCATTTTAAGACAATAATTAACAAATGTTTATTTGTTTTATAACTAGTATTAAAATAAAAACCAACATCTTTAATCAAGTAAACCCACCCACATGCTTGAGGGCGTTGAAACAAGATTTGTACTTAATTATCTGTACGTTATTTATGCATATAGCTTTAACAACTCAACAACTTGTATATAATTGCTTAATGAATTATATATTATCACTAGTATATTACTCGCACGATAAATAAAACACTTAAAGTAATTTTAATAGTTTGTATGGTTCAGCTTTGAGCCATAACAATAACAAAAAGTGACTTTCACTCCAAACATAAAAGGTCAAATGGACCAAAAATGTTAAAAAACAATTAATTGTCTAAACCACATGGTTTAAATAACTAACGTTTTTAGCCCCCAACCATAGTTAAGTTTGAGGGGGGCAAAACAGTTAATTGTCTAAACCACATGGGCTGAATTGATAAAAGATTCCATTTTGGGCTGAAATAGTTAAAACACTTAAACCACATGGGCCAAAACCATAATTCACTCTTTATAATCACCCTATCTAACTTCAATTTTTAAAAGCTATCAATGTGGGACAAAGTGAAAAGAAAACAAAATATTTAGGTTAGATTTAAAAAATTGTATCATGTGCTAGAAGAATTGTAAAACTCTTAATACTAAGAGATTTAATCAAATTACTATTTTGTCATTTTTAATATGTATTATATAGTAGTATAGATGAGCAACCGTATTTTGAAGAAAACTTACGTCAAATCGTAGATGAAGATAAACACGTCCTGACAAAATATTTAGAAATTTTATAAATATCATATTTTAATAGTAAAAAACATGATTGTTAGTATGTCACTAACAACTTATGGTTGGTAAAATAAAAATAAAACGAACAATTAAAAAGGAGTTAGGTTATTGTATACTAGTATACTAATAACACTATATTTTATTTTTTATTATTAAAACATATTTGAAAAATATATGAGTAAAAATAACATGTACTTGATATGATTGATTTGATAATGTGCAGCCACTTATGAGCACTTTGATTGAAAATGTAAAGAGGTTAAGCTTTTTGAGGATTCAAAATAGGGTGACCAAGGAGTTTTTTTACCTGGAACGATTGGCGGTCCTTCAGGTTTATACAATAGAGGTGTCATACCGGTGGGTGTTGATTTCTATCTTTTTGGCGTTTGTTTTGTTGGGGTTGTTTTCTATTTTGGTGTTTGTAATTGCTAGCAGCTTGCTAGTTTGGTTTAATAAAATCTTCGCCGTTCAAAAAAAATGTGATTGATTTGACATGAATATGATGATGTTACCAAAATAAATTGGAAAGTGTGGAACTTTTGTGAATTTATGATAATGTTAATGATAAATTGATAATGGCTACTTAAATACATTCTTATATGTTAGATAATTCAATTGGATTAAGCTTAGAACTCTTTTAGCTTGACGACGAAATTGATTCGAATTTTGAGTTTTTTTCCCGTTAATTTTATTATTTTTTTTATTTTGTGTTTCTACCATATTAGATCTATTTTCTTTATCAAAACAATTCATTTTAACCCCATCAATCCTTAGGTTAAGCCAACTCAAGTCAAAGTGATACTTTCTAAAGTGATCTCTTTTGAGTTTTGACTTAAACTTATTTTCACTTAAAACACCTAACTTGATCTGGTCATTTTAGAAAAATTGGTCATTGTTATGATTGTGATTTTACAAAAGAATAATACGCAACAAAGATACAAAACATCAAATCAAAATAAATATTGTGCATAACAGTATGGATAATGAACTTATGGTCAAAACTGACCGTATGTGGTGACAAAAATTTGGACTCGTTTGCGACTATATAGTGGTCACGTTCTCTCTTTCACGAAGATAGCGGAAGCTTTGTCTCCTTCCAAGTGATTTTCTTGATAATGATATGTTTTGTTGACTTAATTACACCCAAAACTAGCCTTATATCTATTTCTCAATTATTGCAACCATTTTGTTAGTGTTGATAATATAAATTAGTGTTAAACGTAACTCACCCCTGAATTTTTATTTGATTTATTCCCCCTCTCAATTGGTCACATCACTAACCCAGAAATTAAGTGTTTTATGTATTTAGGGATGTGACGATTAAGAAAAGTTAAGACGAGAATCACGTTAATTTAGCCAACCCTAAAGATATTTCTCTCTAGTGAACATAGTTCACTAAAAGAATATTTATATTCACTGATAATTCTTTTTAATAAATCTAATAGTATATTTTTCTGTGGCGTGTTCAGATAATTAATTTTATGCTGAATCAGTTTTATACATAAATTACAACTAATTCTTCATACTCTTTGAGTTGGGAGCAAACTAATTCTTAGTATGTATAAAAATTTGAATGTTAAATGACTTGTAGAAATAAAATATTATTAGTCATTTATAGCATCTATTCATGTTAGGCATGATCTCAAGTTCCTAATCAAATATATCTTAACACACACAGAAATTTGGAGCAACTCTCCAAACTATTATATCAAGAAAATACCTCAAAACTTGATTACAAAAGTCATATCCAAACCATATCTCGGATGGATATATATGTATATATAGAACAATCAGACTTGGAACACAAGTTTCGTAATGAACGATATAATCTAAACATATGGATCCTAAAGACTTATTAGACCAAACGAATTAGACTTATAAAACAATTACAATACCAAATTGCTCTTTATCTTTATCTCTTTGAACAACCAACTTGTGGCTTAAGAGTCAAGAATTAATCCCTACAATCACCTCCCTAATTTTAGAGTTTGAACCGAGAGATCTTCTACTCTAAAAAGTTCTCTCATTTCCAAAAACATGACTCTTTCAAATGCCTCAGTCAAAATATCTGCCTTTTGCATATTACCTCTCACATGCTCAATGGATACTTACTCATTTTCAACACATTCTTGAATGAAGTGGTATCTCGAGTCAATATGCTTGCTTATATACACCATGTTTTTAGTTAAAGCCATTGTTGACTTGTTGTCTACTCTTATCATTACTCGCTAAAGTTCCTTTCTCGTGATCTCACTAAGAAGTCCTCGTAACGATATTCCATGGCAAGTTGTTGCACTGGCAGTCATGAACTCCGCCTCACACGAAGACAAAGCAACCATGTTTTGTTTATGCGAACACCAGGTAACTGGTCCTCCTCCCAAATAGAATATGTGCCTGGTAGTGCTTTTGCTCTAGTCCTTGTATGTTTTGTGAGTTTGTGACTATTTTTGCTATAGCCTATGAGTAACCAAACTCCACCTTTATTATAATTTATTCCATAGATCATAGTCAATTTTATATACCTTAACACTTGTTTAACCACTAACTCGTGACTTTTTTTGGGTTTTGCATGCATCGATTAACTATCCCTACAACATAGCTTAGATCAAGACGAGTATGCATTAGATACTTTGAACACACTATGACCTTTCTGTAACCAGTTGCTTCAGCTTGTATGCTTTCTTCATACTTTGTTAACTTAAATCTTGGATCCATATGATACTTGGTAGAGTTATGATCCATCATTCTTGATTCTTTTAAAATCATTTTTGCATAGGCTTCTTGCTTTATTGCTACTCCTTTTTTATCTTGATGAACTTCTTTTCCAAGATAGTAGTTCAGTGTACCAAGATCACTCATCTCGAATTGTCTCTTCATTTGGTTTTTGAATTCAACAATGGTCGATATGCATGAGCCGGTGACTAAAAGGTCATCAACATATACCCTGACTAGGATTAGCTTGTTATCAACACGTTTCAAATAGAGAGTTTGTTCTTGTGGACACATCTTATATCCCAGTTCCTTAAGCGTTCTATCTAATTTGAGATTCCAAGCTTGAGGTGCTTGATGTAGCTGATAGAGCGCTTTTGCGAATCGATATATCTTTTCTTCCTTACCATTTTTGATGAAGCCTTTTGGTTATGATATGCATACTTCTTCCTTTAACTCTCTGTGTTAAGAACATTGATTTAAGGTCGAGGTGTATATGTTTCTTGCTGGTGTGCACTGGGTTATAGGTTCACATAGATCCCTATGTTATAGCTCAATGGACGTGTTGCCTAGTAGGATGTATGCTCCGGGAATGTTTTTCGTGTCTGGTTTCCTATTAAAAAATGAAACACATATATTAGTAGTAGAGAAAGATGAGGCATTCCGCGTACCATTCCTTTTGTATGTAGCTTCTTCATTGAATCAGAGTTCAAATTCTCTAAGCATGCGTGCCATAATCATGCATATTGCTAAAGGTGATGAAGGGCTGACAATGGCTAGTTGGATCTTATAAAGTCGATTAAACGTTCGGATGGCTCTCATCATAAGTTTCCCCTTTTTATCGAACAATGATAGTTAATCACCCTTCATCACCATATTGCATCTTGACTCCGTTTCTTTCCCGAGACTCATTATGTTGCACCATAAATTTGGTAGGTATAATATGTCGGTTTGGAGATGATTTTCACTAGTCTTGCCTTTATACAAAACCAATCCCTTCCCTCTTATATCTACACGTGAATTATCTCCAAACTTCACATTTCCGGTTATGGTTTCGTCTAGTTTGGTGAGGTAGGTTTTGTTCCCGGTTATATGATTCGAGGCTCCATTATTAAGGTACCATGTATCATCCCCTTCTGGCTCATTCTTAAGGAGGCTAGGCAGAATATTTTGATCATTGAGGAAGTTCATGTTCATCGATTAGCAGCGTATCATGAAGACTGTTGGTTCTAAGTCATCCTTCTTAAAAAATTTGTGTATTGATTCTTCTGCTGTGACAACTAGTACCTGACCGGCAGGCAAGTCCGCACGGTGGGTGTACTTTCAACAGTAACTATGTGTAAATACATGATTGTGAACAGTACTTGTATTAACAGAATTCAAAATACAAGAAACAGTGGTAAGTATTTATGTGTAAACTTAAATACTGTAAGTGCAACATTCATTATAAACAATAGTTGTTAGTATTTAGGCGAAAACCTAAGTACAGTTAGCACAACTAAACATGAGAAACAACAGTGTTCAAGCGAATAACAATAACAAATCGGTTGCGATCTGATATCCATAGCTGACAGGAATCAGATGGCTGACAAACCAGTGTGAAAACAATGTGATAACATGGTGTTTAGTTGAGTCCGATAGTGAGGAAACACAACTTAAAACAATATTGCAGTGTCGTTTCAGAATAACGAACTAACAGTGTGTTTGTGTGGGTGACGATTCACACAAACATATCTGTGAGTTTAACGTTCTGAAATGATGACTGGGAAGTAGAAAACAAAAGTCAGAAATCCAAACCATCGACGTGTTCGTTCGAATGACGATTCAAACGAATACGCGCGATGGTGACGCGATCTGACGAAACGAAAACGAAACACGACAAGAACGATAAGTAAATTAATAGAATAAAAATAAATAACATTATACAATATCGAAACTCATCAAAATAATTAAAATTAACACGATGGTCCCTCTTATTTAAATCACGTATTTCCGCGTTACGTTTGGAACCGCGACGAAAACGCGAAAAGAACCGAAACGAACCCGAATCCACCTGGGGTTAAACCACCATCAAATGAGGGCACATGAAATACAACTCCTCATCTGATGGTGCTGGTGGTAACAGAAGCGGACAAAGGCGCAAATGGTGCACTGGTTGCGACGTTGACGGAGGCTCGTCCTTACTCAATGAAAACTGGTGCCGTGACAAGCCACTTTCTCGAAATGGTACCGTCCATTTGCACTCCTCTCATCCATTGTAATGTCTAATTTCCATAGAATTGATTTCCTTTACAAACTCGAGGGACGTTAGGGTCCATGTTTTTCAGTCTGAGGATTTGGGTGTGGTGCTTGGTGTCCACGCGTAGCTCTTGATGTCTTCTGCCTGAAAGTACAAGGGATCTGAAGATTTAACCACTGGAAAACGAGGTATGATGCTTGAAAAATCCACAAAAAGAGGGTTTTCACTTTGTTTCTTGATAATTAAACACTTAGTTGACCTTGGGCCACGATCGTGACTGTAAAACCATTCGAGAATTCACATGGTGCATTGACATTACCCTATAACAGTCTGGAACACGTGAGGCTTGAAGGAGATGAGGGAGTTGTTACAGGTTCGTGAGTCATCAGGGGGTGGCCAAAGCTACATGAGGTGGCCGAACCTTTGTGTGTGTGTGTACTACCCCGAACGCTGTCACCTGCCACGAACCCTACATCACCGAACCAGCTGTTGTCCAGCCGAACCCTGCCCATATCATGCACGAGCGAACCTACAATGGCTAGCCGAACCATGCATTCCACGAACCTTCCTCACTTGATGCAAACACTGCCGAACCTTTTGGGTCACTGACGAACCTATGTTGGGCGGGGAGGTAGGCGAACCTTGTAAGAGCCGAACCCAACACCACGAGGTACACGAACCTGTTGCATTGCTCTGAGCCGAAGCCAGCAAACCCCAACCTCACCTCACCTCACCTCTACGAACCTCTATGTTGCCACCCTGTAGAGCGGGGCGAACCTTCATGTTTTCACCTAAAATGGTCGAACCTTGTAGCATGGGCGAATCTTGGGTGTGAACCTTAGCTGGAATTCGAAACCACTCTTTTGATTGGTTTAACCTCATATATTGGGCCATGTGAGCTGAATTAGGCCGGCACCTAAATTGAACAAGTTGTTCTAATCGGCCCAACAACACTTATTTCGGCCCAAGGCTAGCCTTACAATCGGCCCATTGATGATCTACCCCGGCCCAATATCAAACAACTTATTCGGCCCACTGTGGTTGTTCGGCCCACACACACATCTTCGGCCCAAACCCTTTATATGGCTCAATTACTCAGCCCATCTCGTTACCCTCGGCCCAAATGATGTTGATCGGCCCAATCTTGTTCATTTGACCCATGTAAATTCCGGCCCAAGACCACGATCATTCGGCCCAACTAGGAAACAAACAAACTCATAAATAGAAACAAGTAAACGGTTCATAACATACATGATAAACATGGGGTGTGATCTTATAAAAGTTTATAAACTAGACTTTTAGAATGAATTAACAAGCGAGAATAAGGATGATACAACATTAGGTCACACGAGGTGAAGGGTGTTAATCTTTCACCTAAAAACCTGAGTTTATACGTAGGACTTTATTTACAGGACGCTAAATCAAGTCAAATTGCAAATCAATAATTAAGTAATTCAAAAGCTAATACCAAGTACACCGGGGCCGAATGAAGAACCATGACCGAGACACGCGAGTGTTAACCAACTTTAAGGGTAACACATACATGCAAACACGAATATTTACAACTCATACTCACAAGTTACGAACAACATGAACTCAATACAGGATCGTGAATATACAACAAGTACAACCACGAGCGCGCATTCTTCGTTTAAGCTAAGTCAACCACCTCAAACATAAGGTGAGTTCATAATCTCATATGCCCCTTTTATTTAATCTTAACTGATTTTAAACTCACGGGCTGAGAAACATGTTTACTTTTATTTAATTAAGAGTTTTAATGTTTCACATATTACTTATACTTTGATTTAGATAATATTAAAATGTCTATTATCGCTTATCATTGTATGCATGCTTGTGTGATCATGACATGACAGGGATAATCAGATGAACACGATAAGATATCTTCATAATTCATCAACACATTAGAATAACATAGTTATAAGATTGTATCTTATAACACTTAGTTACTCTTACATGAGCAAACTCTGGGATAATTCATACATGAACAAACATTGAGAACAATTACAGAGAAACATGAGGACACAACAAAACACATGAATGATCAGAAGATAATACATCTTCTTAATATCACTCAACATTATAATTTAACTAAGTGTGATAAGTCAAGTACTTATAACGCTTAGTTTACAACTTAAAACATACTATGCGATAGTATGGAGCATTTATCAATCCACAACCTGAGCGGATTAAGGGTGGCAAGACTAGTTCTTATCACGGCTTAATGGCAACATGGCGAACATATGGATCATTTAGAATGATAATCATGATAACGTACCTTCATGATAACAATATCATTCTCACATCGGTTGACATAAAGTAATGAGACAAGTTCTTATTCAACTTTGTTAACTACATTGAGAACACACGGCGGGATAGAGGTAAATCGGATGCATTGTATTCTGATTACGTGAGGATCATAATGGATTCCTTTTAGGCTCTATACGTTGCATTG
Organism: Mikania micrantha; assembly: GCA_009363875.1. NCBI lineage: Eukaryota > Viridiplantae > Streptophyta > Magnoliopsida > Asterales > Asteraceae > Mikania > Mikania micrantha. Next base: position 12,685,404 of record CM018682.1, read on the forward strand.
AGAATACATTACAAGTGGTTAATTAACACTTTTATTGATTAAAAGTGTATCAATAGTTAACCTACAAGCATCAGATCAATACAAGGAACAGATTAAATAAATTTAATATCCTTAATACATATAAGAGTTATCAATACTTTGGTTTGATGACAACAACTCTTTGTTATATTATTCAATACATAATTTCACAGGTGATCAACAATGAGATGAACAAGTGGGAATTGAGATGGAAATCGATAGTGGTATTGCAAGTAGTGTGGAGTTCTAGTAGTGATGTGGTGGGATGTTGGCTAAGGCTTGGTTCCCCTACATATGCCCTATATATAAGCATCACTACTTGGATGATATATTACTTGTAAATATAACTATTGAGAAGCCATTTGGGTGAAACAGGTGGAACAAACAACATACAAGTAACATAACATACATTGTGATTGTGCATGTGAATGAATCAAGGTTTTCAATTAACATACTTATGAACTCACCAACCTAGCGTTGACTTTGTTTAAATGCATGTTTTCTCAGGTGACGAACAAGTTTAGTCGCCCATATTCAAGAACATAGCTAGTGGACTCTAGAGGACCTAGCTACATTTTATGTGATCATACTTTTGGAGAACAAAAACAATGAATCATCTTTTGTATATCTTGTACAGATACAAGATATGAACTCATTGATTCTTTTGGATAGATTTACCGGGTTAAATTATGAACGATACATTGTAATTTAATCTTGTAATTCTATATCATTATTGTGATAGCATTTCTCATTTATTTATCATGTGCTATGTAAACAATTTGATCATTTCGATTATCACACGATATCGCGCCCCAGGAACCTTCCGCCCGTCGGGAAAGTCGATCCAGCCCGCCGGCTCGGGGTATGACATCTGCTTTCGATCTGGGCATACGGAAGCAAAGTGTCCGAGTTTGTCACATCAGTAACACATTATTTGAGATATATTTAGGCTTGTGTTGTTCATTACTTTCCCAATATTTTAGACCCGTGACTAGCATTTCCTTATTTCCCTCTTCCTTTTGAGTGATCATAAGACTGTGACTTTGGTTCATATTTCTACTTTTGAAACAAAAGTTTGCTTTGATGGTCACCTTGCGCGTCTTCATCTTTGATTCTTTCTCCGTAGGCCTTTAGACGACCACCCACATCATCATAAGCTATGGTTTTCAAGTCTATGATTTGTTCAATTGAGGCTTCCATGTGTACGAAGCGTCATGGTAACTTGTTCAAGAACTTCTTGACAAGTTTGTGTTCCTCTATGACAATCCAAGAAAGATTGCTTAAGAGACATAGCCTGAGATTTTTTACGCATACTCGTTAATTGTGCATGGATCCTTCATTCTTAATCCTTCAAAGTTTGATAGCAGATTCTGTATCGGGCTTCTCTGACTCTATCAGCTCCTAAGTGTTGAGATTTTATTGTTTCCCACACATCTCTTGCTTTATTAAGATTGTCTACCTGCAATATCATATCTTCAGGAATAGACAAAAAGAGGAGTGCAGTAGCCATGTTGTTCTTCTTGACATCGATGATCAAACTTGGTTTGAGTTGATCCCAGACTCCATGTACATTGAAGATCACACATATACACATTGACTATATTGTGTAATCTGTGGATGTCAACATGGGACAATGCAGTGATGTTGTATTGCCTTCTTTTATTGGATTTGATCAGATCTCCCCTTTGTCCCCCATAGCACTTTCTTCTTCTTTTGGCTATAAGTGATCCATGTTGGAGAACTTAAATCAAGGACTTTGTTACCTACGTGATTTGCTTTTCAATCTTAAAGTTGAATCTTTTTTTGGCTAAGAGGGCATTCCAGTGATTTCTGGGTTCACTTTCTCAAATTTTGATTATTATCCGATTGAATGAATGGTTCTTGAATGGCTCTGATACCAATTCAAGTCCCTAATCGAATGTATCAAAACACACACAAAAATTTGGAATAACTCTCTAAACTATTATATCAAGAAAATACCTCAAAATTTGATTACAAAAGTCATATCCAAACCATCTCGGATGAATATATATATATATATATATATATATATATATATATATATATACAATCAGGCTTGGAACACAAGTTTTGTAATGAACTGTGTATTCTAAACATATGGATCCTAAAGACTTATTCGACCAAACGAATTAGACTCACAAAACAATTACATTAAGAAATCAACTTGCTCTTGTCTTTATCTCTTTGAACCACCAACTTGTGGCTTAAGAGTCAGGATTTGATCCCAACATGATCAATTTTTAAAAAGTATCTAAACAGAGATGCAACTACAACGTTAAAAATGGTGTTAATAACATACCCAAAATTAAAATATTAATGAAAAAAGAAAAATAAAATCAGCTCAAAATTTAAAGGAAAAGATGTTGTTTGGTGGATGCCAGAAATCAGTTTCGAAATATGATTGTTGAAGGGCAATTATATTACCAATAAGCCAAGAATAAATCTTGTTAGCATTTTGTCCTCAATAGCATTTATTAAAAAAAAATAAAAATAAAAAAAGGAAGACGGGATCGTTGTCACAACAAATGGAGAAGCAACTTCGAAGACATCCTCAAGTAGGGAAGCAAACTCTAAGATTCAACTTTTAAGAGGACTACTTGCTATATGATAAAGACGACAACATTACCCAGCATATTCCCACTTTTCAGTAAGATCTGGAGGGAAGGGATAGATACAAACATTACCCATATCCCGACTACACGATAAATTAAGATAATTTTGAAAAGGTTAACATCAATAATTAGAAGAACAATAAAAAATGTTCATGACATTTGACATCGGAAAACTTGTTGAAACCCTTAATCCTGTAGTTTCAAGCCAAGTTCTCCCTTCCTCGAAATTCACATTTTCTCCAACATAATCTAGTAAGAATTTCAGTGTTGTTAGGGTTTTATTTCTTGGTTTTGTTTTGGTGTTTATATTATAGACTTGTGGTAAATTTAGCATCTTGGTTGTTTTCCTTTAGTGATAGTTAAAAATACATAATATGGTTTCCTAATTTCAAAAAGATTTTTTTTTTTAAATTATACTTTTAACTTATAAAATTAAGTCTATAAAATAATCAAAAGACTAGACGAGAAGAAAAAGAAATAGAACAACATGCTAGATTGCTAGTATCTTATTATTAGAGGATGTATAAAAGATAAAAGATAAAAAGAAGGAAAATCATTTATATTATAGAAAATATATCATCTGGTATTTGACTTTATTATAACTCATTGTTTAAGAAAGAGTCGGCAGTGGAAAATACAGAGGCATGTGTGTTGGTCTACATTATGTAGATTATCTATATAAACAACAATAACAAAGAATAATGCTATCTTTTTTTTTAAAAAAAAAAAAAAAATAATAATAATAATAATAATAATAATAATATTATTATTATTATTATTATTATTATTATTATTATTATTATTATTAAAAAATTCTGACTAAACAAATATTAAGATCGACCAAAATCCAATAAGAGTATATAAGATTTGAACTTATATATAATTCAAAAAGAATGTTCATCTATGCCACGTTAATAACGCTTGACACCCTTTAAATCTTTAATTATTAATCATATTTGTTAGTATATATTTTAACTATTTTGTTTATTTTGATTAAAAAAAATGTTTATATATTAGAATGAAAACTTCTAGAAAAATCATTTATTTTAACAATAATATTTTGTCATCTAAATATATATTTTAGTATTCTGTTTTGTGTTATAAATCATAAGCCATCACTTTGTGACGACTAAGCGTAAAAATACAGAAAAAACAAAAAATAATATCATCTACCTATTATAATAAAAGAGTATTTCTATAAGACACATTTCACGCTCTGATGCAATCTAAATTTTTTTTTTTCGACTCTCTCTCATATTAAATACCAATAATCTTTATTATTTAAATTATATAATTAAGTATCAAAAAATATAAATCTTCTAATTCTAATAATTTATTAATTTATGAAAATTTAATAATATCTGATTTAAAAATATAATTTTATAATAATTAAATACTAATTATAATTTGATATTAATAAATTATATTTTTTAATTATTTAACATGTGTAATACATATGTTTATATGCTAGTAATTCATATATAAAAAACATGTCACACATGTTCTCACTCCTATGTGTAAAAATGACAACTTCCTAAGAAACATGTGCAAAATGTTTAATATTATCATGTTTTTCCAATTCATCATTTTTATTTTATTTTTGTTCTTTAATATATCTTACTATTTTTCTAAAATCATGAGTTTTAAAAAATATATGAAAATATATTTTCAAAAAGTTAAGATAATATATGTCTTTTAGAATTATGAATTATGAAAAAAACAACATGGTGAAATAATAGAATTTTGTGATTCTAAAGTGTAGAACATAAAAATAAATAATAACAATCTATTTAATGTATAAAGAATAACAAAATAACACAAAATAAGTTAAAATACAAAACACCATGATGAAGATACATTAAACAATGCATGAATCAAAAAATACAATAATCAAAATAATGGAAATAATACATGTCAATTCCATAAATATCCTTATCTTTTTATAATTCATACGCTTTTTAGAAAAATCCTATGTTTAAATATTAAAATTAAGTATCAATTACATTATTTATACATTTCCATCTCAAAAAAATAAAAATTTTAATATAATAAATGATTTTTTATTAAACAACACATGTCAAAAAAAATTGTTATCAAATACAAAATATTCACCAAATTATGTGAACTTTTCTAAAACAATAAACTTTTTTTAAAAGTATGAAATAGTTGTTATTTTTAAAAGACAAAAGTTTATAATTTTGTTTAAAAGAAGTTTTTAAAAAAAATAAAAAGAACAAAAATCGTCTTTTTTAAATAAAAAGGTATTCATAAAAAAAGAACATTCTTTTTAAAACAGTTTTTCGAAAGAAACGTTTTAAGAACAAACTTTTTTTAAAACAAAAATTTGAAAAGCTAATATATTGCTGTTTTAATACTTAAGTTACTTTTCTTATATGTAATTTAAAATTACTTTATCTTGGATTATAGATTTATAGCTTTATGGCTTTTAAATGTCTATTATTTTGTTTACCTTCTAAATGTTTATAAACTAGCAGGTTCCCCGCGCATTGCGTCGGAAATTCCATCATGATTTTAAATACTAGAAAGCACAAATGATCGAATATATCAAAATGTAGATATAAAAACATGGCACAATGTTTGTCAATTTGACGTAAAAGCTTAAAACGTATGCATCATAAATGTATCCGTGACACCATAACAAAAAAAATGACATGCTTAGTCGTAAAATCTAACATTAATAAACACTAACAAAAGACGAACCAATAAAATGGAAAAAATAATCATTATTATAATTATTATTTAAATAAAATCACTCTTTCGAATTTGTCTATCTCATTTCAGAGTAGGCATAAGGTGCGCCTTACCTCTTCCATAGACATCACTAACCAATCTAAAACTCGTCTCATACAATGGTTCAACTTAATTAAAGGTTGAGTCGTAATGTCCAGTCTTGGTGACAACATCACGGATATCAAAACGTAGGCCAAAAGGCTGTCAATTCATCATAAAACAATAAATCATACCGTCTGCAAAAATTAGGATTATAGTTAATAAATTGTTATTGTTTAATTACTATTAATTAATGTTAGTAAGGAAAAAATAATCTGAGGGATTCGAACCAGATGAATAATTAGAAAACCAAATTTTGAAAAAGCCTTTTGCCAATTCAATTGTATGGTATACGTGTTTTTCCTCAAAACGTTCAAATATATATGAACAAAATAATGAAATAAATAAATAAATAGTATTACTGTTCATTCCCTTTTTAATTGTATGCATAGTAATATAATTATCAAATATTTTTTTAATTTAACACGTATAACATACAAGATACAAACCTACTATATAGATAATGATCCTTCTTTTAATCTTTTATGTCACATCCACTTCACGTAATAAAAATTAATGTTTACATCAAGTGGTTCACGAGAGTATCAAACTCAATTATGAGTGATATAAATTACATTCATGCACTCCATTTGCTTTAATAAAATTAAAAAAAAAAAAGTTTGACATACAATTTATTTATAGAAAAACTCACAAAATGGCAACTACCAAATATAATTCATTTTCATTTCGTTTTTTGAGATATTGTTTGACTTTGCGTATTAATGAAGGGCGTCATATACAGCAAATTAAAAAAACACGTCGAGTACCCAACTGCCCATGCCTTTACACCCAAAGGTCAACGATAACACTGATTTGACCAACGTTGCAACGACCAAAGTTTTCTAGATAATTTATATAAGATAATTTATAATATGTAAAATATAACTGTATAATATGAAATATAAAAAACCAATAATAAATACAATCTATTAATTAGAAAGGAATTGCTTACAATATATACGTATTACATTTACAATAAACAAATACGAAAGAACAAACTAAGAGCTTCTAGCCTAATAGTTACCCCTTTAGCTTTCCTGTGGAGGGTCACGGGTTCAAATCCCTCCTAAGGCGAAATAGGGTCCTTGGGAGGTCAGGGGGTTTTCCGGTGGTGGCGTGGTCTCAACGGAAGTCATGGTAACTAGACCTTGGTGACGTGGCTCGAAAATAAGTGGTTCACACGTTGAGATTAAATGTCGTTCGAAAAAAAACGAAGAACAAACACCGATAGAAGAAGTTGAGGTGACGCGCTATAAGGAAGATCGATCTTGGTTCTCTCAAAATTAAAGCTCCTAATTGGTTTTCCTTTTTGAACGGGTTGTATGACAACACTCAAGACGAGATTTCAACCGTTTCTTCGGATTTGACGCTCAGGTGGGTACGCTTGAGACCACCTCAAGAGGAATATCACAACTGGGTAAACCCCCTGACATTGGCTCAACAAATATGCTTTAGCTCGTATTCGAATTCAAGACTTTTTGTCAAAAAATTAAGAGGAACCATTAGGCAAAATTTTGATCAAATTTTTTATAAAAAAAATGTATGCCATAATGTTGATCTAAAAACAATGTGTGTATGATGTATCAATTGGTATCTTACTGATCAAATTAGCTAGCATTTAATTAAATTAAATATATATTTAAGTTCCCTTAATTAATCCTGTAGATGATAGTTTGATCACATTAATATTCAGTTGAAACTGCTAAACTGATATGTTCAACGATATATTTTTTTTGAATGGCGAAGGATTCAATTGTATGAGCTCACTGTTCCCAGGCTATGTCACCAATGTCTAGTTACCTGGACCTCCCATGAGCTCTCACAGCCACCCTAGGAGGAAACCTCACTGGAAAAACTCTCAGACCCTTTTTTCGCTGCGGGAGGGTTTCGAACTCGAGACCTCCTATTAGAAAGAATCCCGGGGTACCGCTGAGGCACTGCCTCGTTGGTATGTTCAACGATGTGTAACAACACACATTAGAAATTAAATGAATGCCAACAAACCTTGATCCACGCAATGGATTTTTGTTTATTTTGGTTATAACTCAACTTTTTGCGTATCTGATGCTTGACTTATTTCTAGTTTTGCGCAAGATTCGGGAAGAGATTGGATTGCTTTGTAATCTAACTTACATAGTCTTATTCTACGTATTTATGCAAGAGACTGTTTTCCACGGTTTAAATTCATAGTCTTAATTCTTAATGTCACAAAGTAACACCTTATCAGTTAATCTAAGGTCCGCCTTCTATGACTCAAGAACTTTTTTTTTTTAATGTTATTCTTTAATTTACGTATTGTATTTTAGTTTTGTAACATGTTTTGTATTGTTATACGAAGGTTCTGCTGCATCTTGCTTAATATAACAAATTTATGGAATTTCAATATAAGTTAATATGCATGGTGAGCGAAATCCTATATATTGTTCTAGATTAGGTGCCTTATGTATAAAAGTACTCTCGAACTAATGTATTGGAAAAATATCACATAAGAAGAGATTTTTGTGTAAAAAGAATAAGAACTAATAGAAGTTTAACATGTGACATGATAATTTTGGATTTATATTTTTGTACTAGAATCCTTTTTTGTACTGGATTTGTATTTTTGTACTATATTTTTTTGTTTTTTTGTATTGTATTTTTTGTTTTTTGTACTGTTTTTTATTTTTTTGCATTAAATTATTTTTTTTGTGCTCGCTTTTCATTTTTTTGTACTGGATTTTTCCTTTTTTTGCACTTAATTTTTTTTACTAGTACTTTGTTTTTTATACTAGATTTTTATTTTGTATTTTTAACATGTCATATGTCAAACTTTTATTACTTCTTGTTCTCTATTTCTATTCTATTTGAGAGGGTCTTAAGGAAAAGATACTATTCTTAGACAAAAATCTCTTATTAGTGAATCTAACCCCTAATGTATTATCATGTTTATTGTTATGTTTATACGTGAAAACATGTGATTTTTTGTACGTCAAATGTGATTGCTGATAACAAGCTCCCACTTATATATTAAGAAAAAATTTAATTAAAATACCACATTTATTAGGGGTGTTGTTAATTGGTTCGATTATTTAGATTCAACGTCTACGTTATGTGATTCGGTCAGGTCGTCCGCAACTTGTTCAAGAAAATTGAGTGCCTAATCAAATTTTAAATTAGTAACTCTCATATTAATCTATAAATTGTATCAAAACTTTTCATATTATACGTTTTGATTACACGTAGTAAATCATGATTTTTGACGTCACCTTCGTGCAGCACAAGTGCAAAACATTTAGCATCTTGTTTGAAGGGGAGAAGAAAAAGAATAGTAAATGATTTACAACACACATATACTATAGAATTTCATGCATTATCGGTTCTAGTCTCTCTCGTTTCATGTACACTTTCGGTGCTATGTTAATCTTAACAGTACACATTGTTTCAGCTATTGTACACTAAAAGACGAACCTGTTTGGCTTGAGAAGATGCCCAAAATATGTTTTAAAAAAACAAATTGAATACGTCCCTCAAACACAATCATCAATATGTTACTCTATGTTGCAGTGAAGAATACATGAAAAACACAACGGACTGAAAACTAAAGTCAAGAAAATTATAAGAAGTATTCTTGAAGAATTTGTTACAGAAGAGAGGCTTGGTTGAACAACTTAACATGAATCATACTCTAGTTAAAGAAGCCACTGGAGTACGCAACGGAGATTTGATGCAAAACAAGCTTGGTATATAAATTTGTAGTTTATATTATTTTATTTTATTTATCTTATAACGGTATCGTTCTAGATTATTACTTTGACAAACGAGATTATTGCCTCAACTGGTAAAGGCTCACCCATCCAATGTGGAGGTCACGGGTTCAAACCTTGTTGGGAGCAATTTAATGGATATCCAGGTGAAGGAACGAATCAGGGCTTTAATCCCAGGTTCGAACCTAATGGGGGGCGAGGGTTTACGGATTCCATCCGGTTCCCGCGCATCTGGGGGCACACGTGTCTCAGGTCGGAGATCGAGGAATCGATCTTGGCTATCAATCGCCAGGATAACTGAAGGTAGCACGATGAGACAGTTTAACTGCCGTTCAAAAAAAAAACTAGACCAAAGGCATAATGACATCAATATTTAGGCTCTTATGTTTATTTATTAAATCTAGAAATTTCATTTAATTCAAACATCTTTTACTTAATGGCTCTAATTAATTTTTTTTTGTAAGAAACAATTTTTATATCAAATAGGTTAGTCTTATATTAGTATACATATATAGTTGTTTATATTGATTATTTTATACACTTTGTACTTCTAATGGTATCATCATGTACGCATGTAATTAACATTTTTAGTCTCCCTATTGCGTCTCCTTAGGCGATGAACGTGGGAAGTAAATCTCCGAATTATGATTGTATATGCATCTACCCGTAATTAAAGACCCTATAATGCCTCCATATATATAAGTAACCATCCAGATAAGTTGTTCTAGTGGTAGAATACCCCACCTTCCAATGTGAAGGTCAAGGGTTCGACTTCCACTTGAGGCACTTTGATGGATGCCAAGTGAGATGAGAAATCTTGATTTTAATCTCGGGTTCTAAACCGATGGGGGCGCAATTTTTACAGTAACTAATAAGATGGTTTCTTTGCATCAGGTGTAACTCTTCTTATGGTGGCGCTCGGTAAAACAGACTATCGCTCTCTTGAGGAAGGGTTCTTCCAAGGCTTGCTAGCATAATGCATATGCTACGACGTTAGGCTCGGTTGTTGCTGTTCAAAAAAAAAATTAAGTAACAAAAATGACACTTGTCAAATTTTTAAATCACTTTTGACATGTGTTACATTCTTAACATTTCATTTAATTATCTCTTCAATTAAATGATTATATATTATCTTTCATATTAATTAATTATATTAAATGTTAATAACTAATAATAATATTATACATTTTATATTTAAAAAAATTAAAAATAAGATCTTTTTATTAAAAATAGATCTTGAAAATCTATCTACATTAATAAATCAAAATAATTGTAGACACTTGTCATCATTATAGACAACTTATTTTTTTGTTTTCCCATTTTCTCTCCTATTTAATAATTTATATTTTTAAAATTTGGTCAAGAATTAATGATAATTACTATAACATGTATAATGATAAATATATCTATTTATTCTAATAAATAAATTTTTTAGTGATGCATGACATTTTCCTAAAGCATCTAAATTATGTATTCTCGTCTCTCTTTCCAATTAAATTATGTTAATAATATTAAATATTAGATATACTTTTTTACGTTTTTGAATTGATTAATATTAAAAAACATACTTTTCAAAAAAAAACCAATTATTATAAAATATAAAATTTGTAAAAAAAGAGAATTTAAAACGTAATATTAACTTTGAAAAACTTAGTATTTAAAGAATAATTTATTTATTTTATTGCTTAATGTATGAAATTATATATAACCATATTTTTTATTAAAAAAATCATCTTATATTGCTTAAATTTTCTTTGATAGATATAACAATAATGTTACTAATTTTTTTATAATTGCTTTTAAAAAATTTTAAACATTTAATATGATTCGATTATTTGAATGATAAAAATATATTGTATTGAAATAAAAAGTAAGTAATTTTTAAAAATCCAAGTTTTATATATATTAATATAAATTTTAGTTAAAGTTAATTTAACGTGTTAAAAGTTACATTACATAAAACTATTAACACATTGTTAAAAAAATTAAAATTAAAACATAATTTATAATTATTACATCAAATATTTTAAACATATTTTGAAGACTCTATGCATTAACAAATTATATCATATTTTATTCAACCTTTGTAAAAATGAGTTTAGTAAAACTTTGTAATGTACATGCTTTTTAATTACATAACTTTTTGTCAATAAATTTGTATATTTAACATATTATTTTTTTAAACCTGTGTAATATACGAGATTTTAACCTAGTAAAAATTATATACAAAAACGAGAATTTTAAAAAAACAAGATTTCTATATAAACATGATGTTTATTGGAACAATTTTAAAATGAAATGTTAAAAAATATTTTTTAAAAAAAAGTGAAAAAAATGATTTTATTGTTTTGTTATTTAAAATATGTATATGTTCATATATTAATTCATATTTTATTTCAAAAATCGTTTTATAAATCCTAAATTTGTATTAGTTACTATATAATATTTTCTTTACACAATCCATATAATAAAGGGGACATTAATCTATTGTGTGTTTCAAAATAATTAAAATTGTTTTTAGTTATAAGGTTTGTATTCGACAAGGGAACAAGAAGTAAGGTGTCACGTACGTACTACACCAGACTCTTTAATGGATGACAAGGACTCCGTGTGAAAAGATAAAAACCAAGCCTAAAGTTTGGCTTTCGGTTTTGGAAAATGACATGCTAATTTTTTATTTTTTATTTTTTATTTTTAAAGAATGGTTCATGAGGAATTTGGATCAGAGCTCCACAAACCGGGTTATAAACCGAATAGGTTCAGTCAAACAAAGTCAAAATTGATATTAGCCCAATCTGTTCAGGGTCTCAAACCAATTTGAGAGGAGAACAATCCAACCCTAATTTAACCAGATTGAAATCGTTGAGGTTCAAACTAGTACTCCAAATCGTTTTTATTATTATTATTATTTTTTTTTTATTTTTATATTGTAATGAATAAATTCAATCTTAACAAGACTAAATAAGGTTTCATTATTTAATTTAATATGCATTATGAAAAAAAATTAATACTAACTCGAAATATATTTTTTAAGGTTTAATTTTCACCGTAAAACCCAAGCTACAGCATAACTAATCATAATAATTAATATGTGACATCCTTATATGTTATCTCTCCTTTAATCCAAGTGTCCAACTTCGACCTCGTCCTCATATATCTTGCCTTCAAATTTCATTTCGTCAAGTGAGGCTATATGTTGTATTTTTCGAGCCGCATCCAAGCAATCCTTTGAATAAATGGACATCTCTATCAATTGAGAAGAGAGTATTGTCCTTGGAAATTATCTTACCTACCAAGAAAAAAAACATATTCCAAAGCCACCGTTTAAGCTTTGATGGTTAATAGATTTCGGGTCAAACGAGATCAGATAAATGATCTTCCTTATCTTTTCACCAAGACAATTTAGTGCACTCAAACCAGGTTGGGTTCAAATCATATTGGTTTTTGAATCGATTTCTAAACATATAGGTTTCTAATCTAGTTTTCCAAATCACGCCCGGTCCAAATCAGTTTTAACCTCAAATCTGGTAACGAATCAACGGGTTAGATCATGCTGGAACCGATTCGAATAAGATCGGTTTGGGATTTCTGGTCGGGTCTGTTTACAAACCAGTTTGGATATTTCCAAAACCGTTTTTTCCCCACCTCTAATCGAGGATCACGTGTTCTATCTAGACAACTTTTCCCAAGGCGCAACTAACAAGTCCATTTACCCCAAACATTATTAAACTAGCGGTATACCCGTCCGGTGGCCGGGTATCTTAATGTCATAATGAAATCACTAATAACTATTGTTACATTCGGAATAATTAACCATTAAATTCGGAAGTACATGAACGAAAGCAAAAAAAAACAAATGACAAGAAATAGTTGTTAAACAATTTAGACATAACAACGTAAACATATACATATATTGAAAATGTCACCTAATAAACATGATAAATAGCTTAAATGATAAGATAGATGAAATGTTTTGTTAACCATTGATCCTAGTTGCACATAAAACGTTTTGGTTTGTGAATCGTTCTCTTAGGCCTTATTTGCTTTTTGTTGGTCCTTGTTGGATTCGACACTTAATGGAATGGAAGTTGTTGCATCCTCAATATGCTTAAAAGTAATTACTCATAAATATATACAAACACACAATTATACATACATATAAACATAGATCAATGAGGCAAAAAATTACATTGTATGCGTTTGTTTTTATATAATCATATGTTCATAAATTTATAGCACTTAGATAAACATAACATTTTAGTAAAATAATTATAAAATGAGTAGTACAAAAGACACACATATATGTATACGTAGTATATATATGTGTGTGTGTCTATGTATATTCATCAATTATGATAATCTATTTTTATAATTACATATGAACGTATATTCATGTATTTATAGCGTAAATGCATTATAGTTGATGTAATCATATATTAAACAAATATTATTATTATTATTATAAACTTAATAATTAAAGTCATTTATGTTTATCTGTTTTAAATAGATGTGTCAATTTTTACCCATATCAAATAAAATGAGTTGGTATGGGTAAACAATTGTAGTATAATGGGTTGAAATATGTAACATCATAATATTGAATGAGTTGAGATGTGTATCACTTAAACACAATGCGGGTGAATATGTGTAACCAAAAAACTATGTAAATGCAATGGATTCAAACATTTAAGAATGATTAATAATATATTTGATGAGAAAATCACTAAAAATTACCTAATAGACTATTTGTTTACTTATAACACATCTTAATTAAGTTAGACTAAATTGGTGTTTTTTAATAACAATCTGTTTAGACCCGGACTAATTTGGTTTAAAACCCGTTCTGACCTAACCCGACACGCAATTTTAAAAAATGAAATAAGTGTCAAATTAAATAAAAGCATACAGCAAAACACGGACCATATGTATCTAACCAATTATATACATAACAATTTGCAACGTCAGTGGCACATTCTCGTATATATACTTTAGCCTTTATAATATATATATTTTACTTACTAAAATTTTGAATGTATATCCATTTGGTCTGGTGGTTAAAACTTTTTTGTTTGAAAGTTGGGGTCAAGGTTTCGAATCTTGCTTTCACGTTAGAGCATGTTTTGCTTCTCTTCTTTTTTTCCTTTTTTTTTTGGTTTTGTATGTTTTATGCGTTGCCTAAGGCAAATATTTTCACAATAATTTTCATTTGCTGATTTAAATATATATAATCATGCGTTTTAACAAATGATAGTGGCATGCTATTCGTCGTTGTAATCCGATACATCTCTTTTAAGTACCTAAGAAGCACACACGTCACCTCATGCGATATCGCTTATAGGACATGATGCTGTTTTCTATTTACTTTTCACTCTTCATAACCAACCAGTCGTGACTTGATATGTTTCTGTTAGTCGTACAATAACATTGCAACACGTGAGTTTTACTCGTGTCACCCGCCGCAACACGCGGTCACTTTTCTAGTTTTTGATAAAATACAAGGAAACTAAATGATTTATATTAGCCTAATGTTATTAGGATAAAGATTCCATCATCGATTTTGACAAAACCAACAATCTTATCTTCTTACTTCTTACAACTAACACCACCTCATCAAACCCTAATCCTTTTTATATTTCGCCCTCTTTCTTTCTTTCTTTCTTGTTATCTTACACCGCCGCACCGCCTAGTTAATATCTTACGCCTCTCTAGTTTTCGAAACCATTAATTCGTATCCATCGTCTCCGTCCTGTTTCAATCATCTATGGTCATCTCCGGCTCATCCTCCTTCGACCGTTGCTCTCGTTTGGGGATGACAAAACCGTCGGCCCGGAATTGCAGCATCCACACCGGTCACCGCCTACCTAGCATCGGATCTGTATCATCGAAGGTTCTATTCAACTTGTTCGATTTTGTATGAACTTTTAGTAGATTCAAGCTGTTTGATATGTGCATGCTTCATTTTGGTATTTTTTTAGCATCTTCTATGTGTAAACTTGTTTTTTTGTAAACCATACGAAAACTAACTTCATGGATCTATACATTCAAATGTTATAATATATGCAGAACTAAATTTTTCAAGAGGTAGATGGCAATGAAATTCTAAAAATGCTAACATAAACAACACAGAAAGATATTACAACGAAAAAAATGAAAACTTGTATGATTTACTAACCTAGAAAGAGCATTACAGCAAGCTCCAGCAAACCAAACACTTGAAAAATGTAGACTTTGTTTTATGTTACCTAACTAAGTTCTGAACTTATATATGTTGTAGGGTTATCAAGTTTTGTAACTGCTGAAATCCTGTGATCCAGCGTATTTTGAGGTATAAAACTGCCCACTATTTTTCTCAACTATTTGAGGTATAAAAATACTTGGATGTAAAAATATTATCCACCACATTTGAACTAAAGCAGTTTATTAGTAGTAACGATACTGATTAACTTTATAGTTCTTATTAATGTAAAATGATAATTATTTATAATAATAATAAAAAATTAATGATGATAATAATAAATTAATATGATACACATAATAGTGATAATAATAAGAATAATAATTCATATAGTAATAATAAATAATAATTATAAACAAATATAATAAATATATAATCACAACATTACTAATCATGTTGCAAGTAAATTTTATGATTATATTACTTTTTTTATAAATATAACTAAGTTAATATTTGTAAAACCACTTTGAATAAGTTACTCATATTTGTACAGTAATGCTTAAATATAATAATAAAGGAGCTTGTAGAAAAAAAACATAAAAGACAATAATTTAAATTAAAAACATATAACCCAACTGCATTTCCATCAAATAACGTTAAAAGAAAAAACACTAAAAAAAGACAAGCTGCTTAAAGTTAAACACCAAATCTGACATCATTAAACTCTTTTCAAACTAAAAGTAAGCAAGTCGACTAACAATTCTATTAGCACTAAAAATTTCAACCCGAGGGATCTTTAAATTTTTCTTGAAAGCCTCAAGTGAGTCAGCCGTATCGTCTTCCTCATCATCATTCTCAGCATCCACCTGTTTGTTATCGTGTTCAACGGATGTGTCAAGATCAATTACTTGATCCCATTTCCAATCTTCAAGGGCAGCAAGCATTTTTCTTGTTTTTTGCTTTGATTCTCTAGTTTTTTCATCTGAAAACAAATAAATTACACAACATAAAAAAATTACATCAAGCAAAATAAAATGTGTAAATTATTTTCATCACTTTTTGAAATTTTATGATTAACTGAAAAAATCATTTAACAGTTAAATGAATAAGTAATTTTTTATTTCCAAATTATTAATAAGTTATAGAATTAGTTAAGTCAGATTAATTATAAATTACCTCCTCGCTAATTTCGCGATGTAACTATGACTTGTATGGACTGAAATGTCTGCTATAAGAAATGATTTCAACACTTGCACTTAAGAAATGATTTCAACACTTGCACTTTTTTCCTACATTAACAAAAGTTAAAAACCCCACATACGTAATACAACATGACATGTAGTTACATTTTAATAAAAAGTAAGGTAAATATTTATTACAAGTTAGTTTACCTCATTTGTTTGAACATTGTTATCATTCTGCATATATGAAAAGTAAATTAATGAACATGTAGTTAATTAATGTTTATAAAAATATTAAAGAAACACACAATTTACTTTACCTCATATTTTTGGGCATTGTCATCATTGTCTTCTTTCATTGCAAGCTCTAAATCCTTCGAAGTCATGTTCTTCAATATTTGGGAAATGTGAATATACAATATTAATAATTGTAATAAAGGAATGGTATAATTTGTAAGAAACAATTGGTAGAGTAAATTTAGAAGCAAACCTTGTCGACAGAATGAAGAGAATTAGAAGACAGATTGAAGAGAAAGAGAATAATTTATTGTAATTTTTTATCTCTAGTTGCCTCCTTATATAGGGGGATGCAAATCCAATTTAAATTGTTTAATGCTTCATATTCGGTGGTTTTTGCAGGTTAAAATAGCTATATTTTCGAACACTGGTCTGTGGCAGTTACTGGCTAGTAGACAGTATTTAGGTTGTTTATTTTCAATCGAAGGAAATGTATATTTATTTATTTTTAATTGTCGGTGGTGATTTGCTTGTTTATTTTCAATTTATTTCGGACAGGGTGGTTACTGGGCTAGTGGGGGCTGTAGTTGTTTACTTTCAATCGATTGAAATTTATTTTTATTTATTTTTAATTGTTGTGGTGGTTTATTTTCAATTAAAAGCAAGTCTATTCCCTAAAATTCGGTAACCGCTGTTAAAGAGGAGAGAGAGTGTGGAACCGCCATCAACCGCTGCTTCTAGAAGGTTTTTGGGGACTTTGAATGGTTAGGATTAAAAGTTGATGACTTTAAAGTGCCAAGATCTTACAAAAAGGTAGTTAATTTAATGGTGTCATAATAATATATAATTCTGACAAAATCAAGCCAAATATTTAATTTTTTTTATCATCAACTTCATTATATATACATGTACAAGATTATGTTATTTTATACGGTTGTGCAAATTCATTTTCGTTTAAGATTTACACCAGTGTAAGTTGTCAATACGTTAAGTAAATGTTGCCAATGTAACTTATACTTACATTTGTTTAAAATTCTAAACGGTTGTGAATTAAACAATACACATAAAATAACATAGTTTTGTATATGTATAATAAGGGTTAAAAAACCCAAACAATTGGGTTGAATTTGTCGAAGTTATTTGGGTTTCCGCAATAGAACTTGTTGAAGTTATTTGCGTGCACGCACGTGTTTTAACTATTTAAATAATCTTGAAGCACATATATTAAATTTTGTGCATTTGATCATGTAACCATGAGATGAATAAACTTACGGCGATTGATCTTTTGGTCATTGATTATGGGAACCGGAGATGGCTTCATTGGCGTCCTGTTGCTGCTGTTGTACTTTGAAGAGGAACCCAAATCAACCCTATAATTTGGAGGAGTGTGGGTTGGAGCCTTCTGAAATATCAAGATCATAATTAATGCAAGCTTAAAAAGATTTAACACTAATTTCTTTCTTTTTTTAATCTTATTTTCTATGATTAACAGACTAAATTTATATAACATAAAGATCATATCATATCCGCACGTACGATGGTATCTATCAGCCACCAAAGTTTTCATTTTTACTTGAAATTGTTACTTTAATTGTGAAAATAAAATATTGAATAATGTTAGCTTATGGAATTTGACAATGGTGCTTAATATTCTTCAAATTTCAAAACAAAAAAGTTACTGTTTTGTCTCAAACCCTAGAAATATGTACCTGTAAAAACCATATCAGCAATCAATCTTCTGTTTATCCTTTTTTATGAAGTCTTCTTTATTTTTATTGTTATGTCCCTTTTCAAGCAACCTTAAAGTTTCTTGATACTTTTTTTTACGGACTGAGTGACAATTGTTGAAATGTTTTATTTATCTATGTTTTCATATTTTAGAATAAGTCAACATCACTTCTAAGTGCCTTTCTATTGTAATTGGCTGCATGGTTTTAAATATATCTATCATGTAAACGTACTATTTAAAAAAAAAAAAAAAAAAAAAAAGGTGCAACATTTTATTCAAGAAGATTTATCACATCACTCCTTAGAATGAAGAAGGTGTCACTATGAAATTTCTAACTCATTTACCTTGTCTAAAAATCATGAAATGTGCTACACTTTGGTGGTTAAAGCATAAATCCTCATAAATGATACATGCATCATAAACTTTGCTATTATATGAGTGAGTTTAATTACTAAATATGTTTGTTTGCTATGATATATAATGTTAAACAAATGATAACACATGTTGTAAATCTCGGAAATGTATGGATCATCCTCTCAATAGAAAAAGAAAAGATATTCTCACTTAGGTCAGGTTATTCACACACCTTAATTTTTCATTTTAATACTCACAAATCTTGTACGTCTCGTATAGGCTCTAACACCAAATGATTTGGCAATGATTGATCACTTATACATTGCGTATATGACCTATACGACACGTATAAACCTATATGATTCGTACAGGATCCCAATCGTTGACATTAACAAAATCTAACAAACAATAATTTTTTTTGAACAGTATTTGATCTCAATGTATGAACCACTGATTTTCAGGCCATGTCACCAATGTTTAGTTACCATGACCTCCGTTGAGACCCCCCACCGCCTCAGGAGGAAACCGCACCGGAAAACCCCTGACCTCTGAAGGACCCCTATTTCGTCTTGGGAGAGATTTGAACCCATGACCTTCTATTTGTAAAAACAAAGGGTACCGCTAGGACAAAGCCCCTTTGGCTAACAAACAGTAATTGACCCCATATAATTTTCATATACACATATGCGAGACGTATAAGGGGTGTGGAGTTCATGTGGATAACATGCCCCCACTTTTGATTTAACCTAATCTTGTTTTTTAATTTTAATTTACTGTTGGAAATAATGTTTTTTTAGAATGAAATTAAACTAAACTAAGAAAGTTGAAGTGATTGAATCAGTTTAAGATGCAAAAGTAAAGTTAAAAAAACACAACAGAATTGGATGACATTTGCTGTCAATAATGTCTCAAACATATCCACCATCTCTTTTATCTCTTAGGGGGAGAGAGAGGGGTTGCAGAAGAAAACGACAAATCTATGAGCAAAAAAATTAAAGAAACCCTAAAGAAAAAATCTTTAAATTACTTTTTATAAATTTTAAAAATCAATTAAAAAACCCTTGTGACAGAGACTATTCTCTTCAACAAAAATAATATGATTATAGGATAAAATCATAAAACACAAACAAAAGTAAAAAAAATGTAAGGGATGTTCTTTAAAATAGTTTATAACTTTTTTTTTGAACGGCAATTTGGATCACTGACGGGTCATAGACCCACCCGATCATATCAACACCCCATAGGAGGAAACCCACCATATGTGAGAGAAAACCCCCTAGCCAAGCATGGAACCCCTATTTTGTCCATGCCAGGACTTGAACCCGTGACCTTCCCAATATTAAAGTCACATGGTACCTCCCCTCAACCGTTTGAGCTAAGGATCATTGGTTTACCATTAATCAAAATAATAAAGAAACATATAATAATTGGGGTTTTTCGAAAATAGTATTAAATTGAGAAATGTCCGTTGAAGAAAGAGAGAATCACTGACTAATTTTATACAGATGTTGGCCGCAAAAATGAACCCTATGGAAAACGGCGGTTAGGGTCTTGAATCTATGATGTAACAGGCAAAAAAAGTGGTGAAAAGAAGAAAATCAGTCTGATTTATATGGTCTTTAGATTATCCTATGTATGACCTAGATTAAATAGATCCCTAGCCATTTGATAATTGATTAATTTTTTAAAAAGTAACAAAATTTAATTATGTAACAAAGAACACAAATCATACCAACTTATTTATTAGACTTTAACTATTAATTAGACAATTTTATTTAATAGATACTTTATTTTTGAAAATAGAAGATCATAGTTTGAGTAATTAGGTAGCATTTGTTGTTTTAATAAAAAAATAAGAATTAAATTAAGGAGTTATAGGTTTAAACTTAAAAAAGCATCAAATAATTTAGTTCGAAAAGATTAAAGCTATACTCGATTTTTATGGATCAACAATAGATCCAAAATATCAAGCTTCGAATGAAAAAATCGGTGTAATTTTAAACATTCCTGCAACATATTGTTTAGTTTTCTTTGGGTGTCTTTCGAGTTCCTCTATATGTACACCCACAAAAATTCGCTACCATTCAAGAATAAATAAGGTTTCATTATTTAATTTAATATGCATTATGAAAAAAAATTAATACTAACTCGAAATATATTTTTTAAGGTTTAATTTTCACCGTAAAACCCAAGCTACAGCATAAGTAATCATAATAATTAATATGTGACATCCTTATATGTTATCTCTCCTTTAATCCAAGTGTCCAACTTCGACCTCGTCCTCATATATCTTGCCTTCAAATTTCATTTCGTCAAGTGAGGCTATATGTTGTATTTTTCGAGCCGCATCCAAGCAATCCTTTGAATAAATGGACATCTCTATCAATTGAGAAGAGAGTATTGTCCTTGGTAATTATCTTACCTACCAAGAAAAAAAAACATATTCCAAAGCCACCGTTTAAGCTTTGATGGTTAATAGATTTCGGGTCAAACGAGATCAGATAAATGATCTTCCTTATCTTTTCACCAAGACAATTTAGTGCACTCAAACCAGGTTGGGTTCAAATCATATTGGTTTTTGAATCGATTTCTAAACATATAGGTTTCTAATCTAGTTTTCCAAATCACGCCCGGTCCAAATCAGTTTTAACCTCAAATCTGGTAACAAATCAACAGGTTAGATCATGCTGGAACCGATTCGAACAAGATCGGTTTGGGATTTCTGGTCGGGTCTGTTTACAAACCAGTTTGGATATTTTCAAAACCGTTTTTTCCCCACCTCTAATCGAGCATCACGTGTTCTATCTAGACAACTTTTCCCAAGGCGCAACTAACAAGTCCATTTACCCCAAACATTATTAAATGAGCCCCATCATATATTGTTATTTTGTAGTACTAAAATACGTTTAGACCTTATTTTAATTTAAGACATTTTGCTAATATAGCCCCATAAGGTGATCATAAAAAGCCAATAGTTGTAAGGAGCGTGTGTAAATACGACTCATTCCTTTACACTGTTGTGTAGTCTTTTTTTATATATAATGTTAATACAATAAATGAATAAAAAAGTTGTTGTGTTGTCGATTTTATATTATATTATGAAAACTAAATCTATATGAAATAAAATTAAACATCGATTAAATTAAGAAATAAACATTTGATGATATATATGGCTCTTGATATCTCTAAAAGGTACCTCTCTCTTGTGTGTGTGAGAGAGCACATACAAAAGAGGAGCTAGACAATCATAGGGGATCATCAATAAGCAAAATTGGCTCCCAACTCAAATACACGAGTAAAATTTCTGTTTTGATCCTTTATGTTTTCGTAAAATTTCAGAGTTGGTCTTTATGTTTCATAATTTCAAAAACAGTACTTGTTGTGTTAAACCTTGCACTGTAGGTCCTTTTTACGTTAACACCGTTAACTTAAGTTGAAGGAAAGGGTTTACCTCATTGTGAGTAATTTACTCTGATGCCCTCTATTTAACTCAAAAGTTAACGGCGTTAACGGAGAAACGACCTACAGTGCAAGGTTTTAACACAACAAAGATTGCTTTTGAAATTATGAAACATAAAGGACTAACTCTGAAATTCTTCGAAAACAGAAAGGACTAAAAGTGTAATTTACTCCAAACACAAAGATAAAGAATGAGGGACTAGAGAAATGACCAAAAATAATTTAAGTTGTGTAAATCATGCATTACCTAATTATATAGCAATTTTATATTTAGTGAATATTCCTTTAATAAATATATACTTATAAAATATCATATTTTCTTATGTCATACAATAAAAGCATACTAGATTATGTATTAAACAAACAAATAAAATATATTATAATTAGTTTAGATAAGAATATGGAAAATTCCTCTTCTTATATTGTATTTGGAGGGGAAAACAAAAGTGACCAACTCAAGTTTGGGTTATATAACACATGTTTTTCTTATGATATTTGAGAAATGGTCATCATATAGTGGAATGTATAAGTAAGAGAAATAAAATTAAAGATTATAAAACCGTTAAACAAATTAGATGGTAACAAATTTGTTGCAATAAATCAAATTAATTTGAGATTATATTTTACATAGAAAGATCAAATAAAAAGATATTATTGTCTAAGAAAAATAAGAACCAATATAAATATGACACGTGACATGCCTAATAATAGATTTTTTTACTGGATTCTTTTTTAATCTGTATTTTTTTGTACTTGATTTTTATTTTTTTTGTACCGTTTTTTTTTGTTTTTTACTGGATTTTTATTTTTGTACTGGATTTTTGATTTTTTATACTAGATTTTTTATTTTTTGTACTGGATTTTTTATTTTTGTACTAGATTTTAATTTTTTGTGTACTGGATTTTCTTTTTTGTGCTGGATTTTGTCTTTCATACTGGATTTTTAGTTTTATATTATTAGCATGTCACATGTCAAATTCCTATTAATTTTTACTCTTTTTAGGCAAAAATCTTTTCTCACTGGATCCAACCCTCATATTTTACTACTATAATTGTTTGTGTTGTAATCTGGCATATGTTTCTTTTTTATGGACATAAGAAACAATCAAGGCTATTAAATTTACATATTCGGTTTTAAAAATGATACATTTGCAACTTTTGAGTCACGATCGGATTTGTTTTGGTAAGGAAGCAATGTTATCATGCTTTATGCGGTGACTGAAAGTCTGAAATCGATCTTTAATTAGTTATGTCATGTATTTGATTTAAAAACTCAATATGATAATGAAACTAGACACATATGGATGCTTAATTGAAATAGTAAAGAGATAAAAGAACACAAACCAACTATGAATGAGGATACAATTATGAGAGATTGAGGAGTAAACAAAGATAATGTGATTATGAGAGGTTCAATGGCCTTCGTTTTTGTGCTAATTGTATATACATGGTTCTTGCCTTCTCGGTCAATTCAACTGCTTCGAGAGAATATTTAATTCGTTTAAAATGGCTGAGAATAAATCTTGGTCGTGTAAATTCAATTTAGGAGATAGTTTTGAAAATATTTTATCCTTACTTTTTCATATCTTAGTTAGACAATTATTATTTTTTGTTTTACTAAACTGATTCGATTATACAATTGTACCCGACCACCAACGGGTATAAAACTAATTGTGTATTGTACTATTGTTGTTGTGTAGTTGAAAAAGGTCAAAGTCAAAACTCAAAAACTGGTTTTTTCAAGATCCGAAACACGTGACACACAAACTGTTTTAGGGAAAGAACCGGAGCTAACTGGAAACCTATACCCACTAACATGTTAGGGTATTGTCAGTTTCGATAAACGGTTCATGCCTTCGTGATGTTTTTTTTTTTTAATTTTTAAACAGTTATAATAATTAAAAAAAACATAAAGTAAACTTTATAAATGCATTTATTATTATTTTTTTATAGTTTCCCAAACAAAATATTACAATTAAAAAAAATATTGTTATTTTTATTTATTAGTCGGAAATATTGGCACTCGTATTCTGAAAGCTTGAAAGTCTTATTGTTGCGAACAAGCGTGAGCATCATAGACGAGTTTTCATAGGATATGATAGGAGATAGTTATTATATACCTTATTGTCGTATACTTTTGTTTCAAATTTTATTTTATCTTCGAGTCTTGTTACAACTTGAATTCAATCAACCACGTCTCAATGATCCATTAATTAAATTCACATATATGCTTATATGGAGCGAATTTGTTATTTGTAGCAATAAAATTTGTCACTAGGAGAAAAATCAGATTCTAAAACTATTGTTATCTGCCTAATATGGAGTGAGTTTGTATTTGTAACATAAAATTTGTTACTAAGAGAAAAATCAGATTCTAAAACTATTGTATAAACTTGGTTGATGAGTAAATCACTGCCTAAGATGGCTAGAAATAGAAAGCTAGATTCCTTTCATTTCTATTTAGGCAAATGATCTAAATTTGATTAGTGTACATTTAGGGTTTATGTTGATTTGGGTGTTAATCATACATAGGTTAAGTATCTCCAGAAACCAAGTCTTTCAGCGAATCACTTCCCTAGTCTAGAGGGAAAGTGTCCCCGAGGTGATAACAATTGCTTAGTTATTTGACGAGACATATGAAATTTGTGATTCAAAATTTAAGTAAGAAACATATAATTTAATTTCATAAAACTTAACTGATAGACAAAAAGTTACAATATTTATTAAAAGTTTAAAAATGATCGTAGGTTTTTTTTGAGACGCTTGCACTCATTTAAATATTTCTTATTTTATTTGAAATTTATTTGTTTGTTATGATAGCACTATCATACTTGATAGAAACTTTGTCTTTTAAATAAAAGGATCATTGATTTATTTAATATCTCACATCAGTTGTTAGGTGGTTGCGATTGTGCTAGCAGTTATTTTTTTATAATTATATTTATATCTATAATGAATTACAATATATATTGAAAGTAAAAAATTATCATTTGGACAAATTGAACCGAACCGCCTAGTAGACACTTTTAATACAATTAACTTAAGTGTTGTGTTCTTAGTCGTATTATGCAAACACCCTACTGGTGTATATATATAAAAATCCATTTATATATATATACACACACTAGTGAGATACCCGCACGATACAGCGGAAAACAAAACAATTAGGCCATTGGTTTTGGTTCGTAAAAATCTTAAACCAGCTAATTTTTGTCAAATCAACTTTTTTTAACTAAAAAAAATTATTAAAATAAATTTCATAATTTAAAATGTCAAATATGATATGATAAAAGTGTGAAGAAGTCATTTATTTGATTTAAGAGAGTTTTCTTTTATAGGTATTGTTTGACACTTTATTTTTTAAATGTATTAATGTGAGACAAACTAAAAAGTGAAAGAAGACCATTTAGTTTTCGACACTTAAAGCTTTGTTTGTTGTACTTTATGTTCTAAGAGTTGTAAAAACTCTTAATTTTAAGAGTTTTTGGTAAAATATTATTGTTTCCTTTCTATATTTATTATATAGTAGTGTGTGTGTATATAAATATATAATGCAAAGTAAACAATTCATTTAAATATATACTTTATAAGCTACACAAAAAAAGATTATTTTAACTGCATAATACAAGAAAATAAATTTTCGTGTAATTATTAGTCAAATAAATTGCATATATGCTCCTTCTAGAAAAATTATATAAATCAACAGATTTTAATTAATATAAAATAAATAAAATTAATTAGTGACACATATTATCATTATACAATCCACACAAAAGTTTATTTAAGCAATGTATTACACATGTAATTTAAAAAACATATATTTCATTTATATAACGCGAAAAAAATATTTAAAAAGGTAGGAAAGGTTATCAAGATAAAAAAAAAAACATGAAATGTAAACTAACGCAACATAATTACCAAAAACATTTGTATGAATTGAATTTGAAGTTTGAAGACAGAGAAAAATAGTTTATGTAATTTTAGTTGATATCCAAGCTATAAGAATTTGTTTAAAACCCTTGGTATAAAACGAGAGATACACTTTCCCCCCTTTATTTGTGTAGAGATGTTGAAAATTACACACTTGTATGAATTGAATTTGAAGATAGAGAAAATTACACACTCAATTGCTACACCCTTTATATGGGGCCAAGCTAGGCTTGGGCACCCATAAAATATAGAACTTTTATACTTAAATCATCAAACCAAGTTTTAAACAAATCGTTTTCATGTTATATATTTGCATTAATCGCGTCTGAAACCTGTTGGACCCGTTTTGCCAGCCCTACAGTAAGGAGGAATCAAGGAGACGAGATCTGAAGAGTCAAGGGCAGGAAGCCGGAGAGCCAAGGTGGGGAGTCGGAGAGCTGGTGGGTAGAGTTCGAACTTCTTGAAGTGTCAAAGGTTCTCCACAAGGGTTTCATGACATCGCCAATCATTAGTGACTATCTTAGTTTCTCTCAAGTCTCAACTCTCATTCTCTCAACTCAAATTATTTGTGTCTCACTCTCTCTTAAAGCTTACAGGTAGGATTGAAGGTAATCTATACTCCCCAGCCCATCAGCCGACAATTCTGCTAGTCTGCTGCTCTGCTAGGGTTTCATGGATTTGAACTTTGAAGGAACAACTTTGCCACTTTGGGCGCTTTGATGTGATTATCTAAAATTCTGAATAACCCAATAACTAATATAGTGATATGCATTAGGGGCTTAGGGCACTAGGGCTAAAGCATTGTGATAATTTGTGATAAATAACTTGTTATACTCTACGATAAACAAGTTGTGAAAAACTGATAATATGTGATTAACCACTTGCTTTGATGTGATAATCTGAATAACTGATATGCATTACGCCATTAGGGTACTATAACTTAAGCATTGTGATAATTTGTGATAAACAAGTAGTTAAGTGTTTGTATTTGAGTTAAATACTTGATTTTGATCTCTTACAAATAAAGGAGTATTATAGTTTGATTTAACTACATATATCTTATTATGAAAGTGGGGCATAGGCGGATGTATTTGTATATGTGTTGTCTCGGGACAGGAATGATTTTTTAGTTTATATGGATGTTTATGAAAGATATTTTCAAGTGACATCATCGGTTTTTGGACTAGTCACAACATCGGTTGCAACGACTAGTGTTGAAATAATTTTTTTCTTCAATGAAACATGTGAGGACAAAACTGCTTAATAGGATAAGAGATGGATAGCTTAATAATTCTTGCATTTGTTATTTTAAAAAAAATATATTCCAACAAATTTCCATAGAAGTTGTAATGCAACGTTTTCAAAATATAAAACTTGTAGAAAACAACTATAAGTAGTTTTTTTAGGTTGTAAAAATTATCGAATTTATATAATTTTTTATAATTTCTATTCAAAAGTTTTATTGTATCATTTTTTATCATGTGATGAACATTACCCGACCCGAATAGTAAAACTGACCCGTAATTTTATTTCCAGTAGGATCAGTACTATGAAACTTAAATATAAAAACAGTGACATCGTTTGAAAAAAAATCATGATAGAAATATGTTTTGAAATAGTTATTTGAGATATCTTAAAAGCTTTGAAATCGTTTATTGAGGTTGAGAAACACATTTCCAGAGGAGCTAACAGAACAACAAAAAAAAGACAATGATAATAATAATGATACTCGTTATCTGAATGGGCCATTGAGAAAGCAACTGGGCTATTATTTTCTGTTGGGCTGATGGCCTGATGGCTGATGCCATGTAGAGAGCCCAATATGCAATTACTTATGTACTTGCTTAGCGTAGTTGCGTTACTTGCGTACTTGCGTGTATTGAATTTGCAAAGTAGATTAATCAGTCTTGATCAAACTTAATGACCACTTAATACTTATATCTTACACAATTATATCTATACGCTTAATTGATTTTAAAAAATACTGACTAAATTTCAATTAAATATGCATGCAACAAAATTATTATTCTATGAATATAATTTCTACAAGGTGCCTCGTGAACTTAACAATCTTTATAAATTGATTTCAAGTTTAATTACATATGGTTTATATTGATTTCAATCTTTATAAAAAAAATCAATTACAAAAATCATTATACGATCCACTAAAGTAGTACATTTCGACTAATTCGAAATTTTTGAACACTATGAGTCACCCGCATTTCTAATTTGTTTTTTTTTGGTTTGAAGGTATCTTAGGTTGAAACTGAACCGAACCAAATCAAATCAAATTGAATTCAGTTATAAAGATGTGAATCAGAAAACAAATTCAAATACAATTCTTTTTATAGTTTTGATAAAACATTTCTTTTATTATGTTTTTAGCAATATTTGTCATTAGATTGGACTAAATAAAATCGGGCTAAAATTGTAGTTAAATTGGGATAAATATAACTCATTTGTTATTTAGGTTACTTGATTTAACCAAAATATGACTTTTAAAACCAAAAGCTTAATTAGGTTCAGTTTGAATTGGTTTTGATTTGATCAGTTTCCAAATGAATAATGAACACCTATATCTAAAAATACATGTTCTCATGTTAAGTTAAATCGTCTTTAAAATTATTTCATGGTTATAATTAATTTTTATCTATGTTATGACATGTTAATAGAAATTGATGACAATAGCCTATATAAATGCTACAAAGCTACTTGCAAATCACTAATATTACAAGGATACCCTAACCGATAGTAGAGTTTGAACATTTTGAAATGAGGGACGGAAATTTACATAACCCATAATACATGTTAATTTTTTGAAACAAGAGAGCGAAATCAATATTTAAAACAAAAAATAATCTCTCAGCCAAAAAAACTAACATGACAGATGGAAAAAAAAAAAGGGCAGTCGCCCCCAACGCGCGGTAGTTTGGTAACCATAAAATAAATAAAGATCGAACATTGCTCTTAATAACTACTCTTGTTACATAAATACAATTAATATGTTGTATAAAAATGGAAAATGTGTGTATAATTAAATTGTAGACTAATTAACACAAGTTGACCTCTTTGAGCATGAATTTCAAGAGACTATGTTACCTATAATAGCAAAGATTTATAGCATAATTGGCATCACTAGACAATTATGAAATAATTTAAAGTCCTTCATTTATAGTTGAACTCTAATTTGTTGAGCAAAGTTTTAAACATATGTAAAATTTTCTTTTAATGTAATGTATTTGTGTCCTGTTAGAGTACTTGTTCCAAAAAAACACCCTCAATTGACCAGGTCAAAGAGCTTACCATTATTTGGAAATACTGAAAATCTCATGGAAAAAAGACAGAACACCTTCCATATCTTGGAATCAAGTGGTAGCCTGATCCTTCATCTGTGAAGAGACTAAATTTGAAGAAAGCCCAAAGTTATATTGCACCCAACATCAACTTACAGAATCATAAGCCAGGTGTACAAGCATCCAACTTTGGGCCTGGAAAACCAAGGGTAAACATCAATAGTATCAACAGAACCAATTAGATTGTTGCAGACTAGTATTATGTTAATGTGTAATGCAATAAAGCTGCATTATGTACAAAATTAAACCACAACTTCAAGAGCATAAAAAAATATCTAATATAGAAAGAAGTAAACATAGGCACCAAAATGTAAGATGGGTATCATACACATGACTCAAAACCATGACTTGCAGATGACAAGAAAAGTGTTTT
Source organism: Mikania micrantha (assembly GCA_009363875.1). Taxonomy (NCBI): domain Eukaryota; kingdom Viridiplantae; phylum Streptophyta; class Magnoliopsida; order Asterales; family Asteraceae; genus Mikania; species Mikania micrantha. The sequence goes on from CM018682.1 coordinate 12,715,439, forward strand.
TTACAATTACGTGAGCCGAGCAAATATTCAATGACAGTTAAAGTAGCATCATAAACTGAAAAACTATTCTAGGCATTTCCTGTCATCTATTACGAATAGCATTTGCAGTGGAAATTAGGTTTTTTAGCATAATCAAATGCTCATCATTTGATATATGGAGAAACATACGAAGGTTTGTTACCATTGTTTCTTTTTCCCAAGTTAATGGTCCTGATGCATGTAATGCCTCAATGGTACAGCGATATGCTTGCAATTCTAGCCGATGGATCTCGTCCTCATATCCAATTTCACAAGTTGACTCAGCATCACTACCATAAGTTTTGGTATCTTCAAAAGCATTTGATTTAGACTGGATGTTATATTCACTATAGCCGTTAATACTGCAACTACCAACAGAACATTCAACTCTATCATCATCATCATCACCACCACCATTTGCTTTTCTTCTGTATGCACCACTTACATCTTCTGTTGTCACATCAACATTTACCTTTTCATGTGATGTGGCTATCACTTGGAGACGTTTACCCTCTGTTTGAGTGATTTTGAATTTAAGGGCAGTCCCTAAGTTTACCTCATCTTGAGATAAATAGGGTGATCCTCGCTTTAGGGTTCTTGTGGAAATAATGTGTGATTCCTGTAAATTGTCCATTTGGGCAGCAAACTGGAGACTTTTCATGTAAGAGTCCCTTTTAGTTTTTTGCTTTTTTTGGGAACCAGAATTTAAATTGCCATTTAAAATCTTGTTGCAGTGTGTATCTTTGCTACTTGTACGAACCTGCTTGCACAACAAAGAATTGTATAAATTATTAAAAGATCCATAATGTGAAGAACTTTCGATGAGAAAACAGCGAAAAGTTCTTCCCAAATGCAAATGTAATCTAAACACAATGTGGTCAATACCTTGCTTATCCTTCCTCTTTTATATTTCATGATGCAAAACAGTGTCTTTAATCACAAATCAGTTCTCCAAATCTGTTTTCATAAGAAATTTAAAATGAATTAAAATCAGTAAGTTAAAATCAGATAATCACAAGTAAATAATGAAACTGACGAGCAATTCATATATTTTGAAAACAAAATGATGCTCATAAATTACCTAACTAGAAACACACACAGACGAATAAAAAAGCATTCTTTAGGCAATTTATTAGTTGTAGCTGATATGAGAAAAATAACACCCAAAGATTACAGATACCTGCTTGGTGTGTTAGGATAATAAGATTATCTAATGAACAATTAAATAAAATGACTAAAAATGGCAATATAATAAATTATGATTATCTAAAGCTGTTTATTTCATCCCTATTTTCTATATAGGAAGAATACGTTCATCCACATATTAAAACTAATTATTATGACCACAATCCACATTAATAAGAAAATATGTCCCAAAACAAGCATTCAAACACCCCTGGACTAGAAGAACATTCATCGACAAAAAATCTTAATCTATATCCATAAGTTAAAATGTTTAATCCAACTGCACGAAGATAATTCGGTCTGTGATAAAAACTAATCATCAAAGGCACATAAAAAAACACTCCGTGTTTATTACATCTGTTGTGATCTTATGTAATCTCGACAAAAAAAAAAGGAACAAGTATTATTAGGAAGTCCGGTCAATATCAAACGTCATTACGAATTCATCAACAAAACTTCAATTTAACAGCAAATAATATACAAGACAAAGCAAATAACTAACGAATCAACAACAATTAATAACAATTCAGCGGAACATTGTGAATGAACAAATTACAAACATCGATGTCGATCGAAGTGGTAAGATCAATGGAAGCACATGAACGAAATCAAATTCATCAACGAAACTTCAATTGAGCAGCGAATATGAAAGCTAATAACTAACGAATCAATAACTATGATTGAGCGGAACATTGATTTAGAAGAAATTAGAAACATCGATGTTGATCGAAATGACTAACCTTCTTGGATGCGAAAAGTTGAATTGGATCAGAGTTGTGATCGTTGATTGATTGGAGGTTTTCAAGTGCAGAACCAGAAAGAAAGAATTGTAACGAAGGAAGAATCAATTTGTTGAGGGGAATGAGAATGAGAATTGTATTGGATTGGATTGTATTGTTGGTATAATACGCTTGACGTATACTACGCACCTTTCTCGCCTTAATGCCGTATTGCGTGATAAGTTGCTTTGAGAAGAGGGCTTAAAAGTTAAACAAATAACAAGATTATTATCAATAATAATAATACAATAATAAAATAAAGTTTATAGTTGTTACTTGCTTTTAATGATTTTAATATATAGAAAAAGCATCATATATATCTAACCAAACCAACTTTTACTAATTGTTTTAATTAAAATATATATATATTTTTAATTTACTCAGTTAACTTATGACTAATGTTTTAGTTATATATATTTTATTTGTTTAACACGTCCTAACGAGACCTTTTTTTTTAAAGTTTATATATGTACACACACATTTATATATATATATATATATATATATATATACATACATGCACACGTATACCTATACATTTATATTATGTCAGAAACACGTGTATTACATGAATGAATTATAAAAAGATTATTCATAAAAGATAACAACAAATGTAGATAACAAATCTCACATTACATTTGATGTTATTTTTTTTAATAAAACTAAATGAATCTTAAAGAGACAAATCACAAACATTTGAAAAACAACTCATATAATAAGAAAAAAATGAAGCTAATAAGGAAAGATTCATCCAACTTATTAACTACATTGTCATTAGTTTTACACTAAATAGTTGAACTTGAAAGTTATCTCATTTATAAGTATGCCCTCCAATATTTTATATACAAGAATATATCATTCCTTAAGCATGAATTATCACTTTAAACATGAGAAACTCAAATAATATTATACCTCTTTTGAGAATTATAAAGTTTCATAAGTTTTTATAATTTGTTGTTAAGAGTGGTAGATTGCAATTATTAGTCACTTTTTTAACAAAAAAATTATACTTGTGTATAGATATTATTCCATGAAATTAACATCAACCCTTTATAGAAAATATTTAAGAATCTTATTTATTTTTTATTAAATAATAAAATTGATACTTTGTGGGAAATAGGGTTGCAACCAAGGCAAGTTGGGGCTGAATCAAGATCGAGCTCTTAAATTCTTGAGTCTAGTTGAGTCGACTATATTTTTTATCGAGCTATTGATGAGTATAACCGTTGTATTTGTATGTCCTAATGGTTGGTCAAGTAACAAAAATACTGTATTTTCAACTTCATCATTATGGATTGGATTAGTCTTTTTGATAAGTATCCTTAATTCTCTCGTCTCTTGAACGTATTGTACTATATCCAAAACCGAAATAGCCCTCTAAATTATTCTTGGTCGTGACTTGTGAGACACATTCACATTCAATATATAAACTAAAAAGTTTAGCTCAAGTTCAACTTGTAAAAAAGCTCGAGTCATAAGCCAAGTTGTTTTTTCTTCTTTTCACACACATGTATTATAGCAAATACATGTATTATATTACATATATATATATATATATACATATATATTTATAAAAATAAAAACTATTTAATGTAATTAATAAAGTTAAAGTTGAAATTACAAGTTTAACATGCTAGCATGTATATATATATAAAAGTTTTGTGTAATTTATTCTATATGTTGTTTAATGCAAAATCAGTATAAAATAGGTGAAAAGATAAAATTGCTTATACATTTTAGTTTTAAATGTGAAACATAAGTTCTAAGTTTTTTAACTATATAACGTACCCTCTCTCTTTTTCTTATCTACTGTATATAATAAAAACAAACATTTTTCTGGTTTGAAATCAAAATAAGTTTTGTGTTAAAGACATACATTTATGTTTTATTTAATTAGTATATCCATTCGAATCCCATTAAAACTCCTACCGACTCGATTTAAATACTTAAAAAGAAAAAGATAACCAACTTCAATGTCTTTAACTCTAGTATGTTTGGTTATATATAATCAAGAACTTTTTTTATGCACATTGGCGGCTTAAAATCCCTCACTATCATATTACAAGTGCGACTTAGTTGACCAACGACCACCAAATTAACAGAACAAAAGATAATCATTCATTACATGATATTCAACAAAGAACTTCTGAACGATAATATAATCATTAACTATTGTTTTATTAGCCGTTAAAAAAAAACTATTGTTTTATTATAGAATAGGTTAAAATATGTGTATTATACAGGTTAAATATTTGAATTTTAAAATTATTTGTTTTAAATAACATAGTATATATTTTAAAAACTTTTTATAAAAAATCAAACAATTAATATATAATTTAATCATATTATTTACTAATTTTATAAAATAATTAATATTTAATAAGAGATAGATGGTGAAAAAAATCAAAGTTTAATAAATAGATGATATATAAATATTTAATAGGAGAGAGATGCGAGAAAAACAAATTGTCGATGTTATGGAAAATTAACATGTGTCGTTATAAAACATTTATTTATCTACCTATATATACTAATGAATAAATGTTTTTAATACTATATGACATGTTTTTAGAGCATCTCAACCATCATTTCTCGCATCTCTCCTATTAAATACATCTAATATTAAATATATATTTTTTATAAAAAAAGTTTTTTTAATAAATTAAAAAATATTAATATTAAAAACACATTTTTTAAAATTATTATGATTATAAAGTTTTCATAAACAATTATTTGAAACACAATATTTAAAGAAAAACAAACTATAAAAAGTTAGTGTTTAAAAAAAATAATAATATTATTTTATTACTTAAGATATTAAATCATACGAAATTGTAATCGTATTTTATATAAAAATCATTTTATATTTTCTAAATTTTCATTGACAATTATTTGTTATATTTCATTTATTTAATCTGTGTAATATACAGGATACTAACATAGTTATATATAATAATATAAATTTTAACTTTTATTTGATTTTAAAATATTTCAAAAGGATTCGTAGTTCTATGCATTGTTGGAGGTGATATCTATAATGAATCGGTTGGACTGTTGGACAGCAACACGAAACTCAAAAAGGGTCGGGATCGATCAATGGAGTGTTCTACAAGTAAGATCATATCAAGTTGACGCTATATCACTTTTACTAGTTTTGAATTAAAAAAGAAAGAAAATAAAGTTTATCATTATCGTCTATATATTTTTTAAAATAATATGATTTAATTATGACAAGCAATTTACCGGTTTGATAATGTTATAAACTTAACTATTTATTGTACAAGTCATCATCTTATGATCATGTAACACTAATTTTATTTTATTTTTATCAGAGCTAATTTTAATAATTAATAAATAGCCCATTTATCATGAAAACAGAAATATATGATCAACATAAAATACATATTTGTAAAGATATATTAGATACACAAAAGTTTTCGTAAATTGAAATTAATCAAAAGATTAATTATAAACTTTAAAAATGATTTACAAAGGATACAAATTACTAATTAACTTAGAAAATAATGAAAAGTTATCCACCTCTACCTATTCAAATAAAGAAGTATATTTAGGAGACAAGTGTCACACTCTGGTAAATCTAACATATAAATTTTTTTAAAATATAATTAAATTATATATTATTTTAAAATATAATTTTTTAATTAATAAATATTATTATTATTTGTTTATAATTTCTAGATATTCATAATTCTTAATTTACCAATAGCTGATAAATCTAACATATAAATTTTTGATGAAAATTATTATTTCTAAAATATTTATATATTTAACCCATGTAATACATGGGTTTCTAATGCTAGTAATACATATATATAAGAGAAAAAAAATAAAGTTAAATGAGTTCGAATAGAAGTGTCCTTCCTCCTGCATTGAGTTAAATGAGTTTGAATAGAGATTTGTAGGCTAATAATTAAATATATAACTTGATGATATTTTAAAATATGTATACTGATGATTTTATTCTATTTATTACGATTATTTTTCACGGTTTGAAACTAATAAGAAAAACTTTACGTTAGTCATATCTATATAAACTGAGTGTGTACATATGACTTATGATAAAATATGCAAATAATGAATTGTATTTTCTTAAATAAATAATTGTATTTTGCATATATGATACATTAATGCAAACATAAATGCTAATATTTTCTTTATTTTATATTGTTTGTATTTGAGTTCTTAAATATTTTATTCATTATTAGCAAAACGAAACAGTTCACTAACCCTATATCAGGATTAGTTGATCTTATTATTTAAATGGACTAAATAGCTTTTCCTAAACAAAATAAAATGTGAGCTATTATTTATTATAAATTAGGTTAAATTTCATGTGTTACACAAGTTAAATAAATAACTTGCTATATATTTTGTAATAAAAAGTTATGTTCATAAAAACATGTGAATAGTGTTACTTGAATAAAGCATATGCATTATACAGGTTAATAAAATGCAATATAATATGTTAACACCTCAGTTATTAAAATATATCTTTTAAAAATATAAACTATAATATGATAATTATAAATTTTGTTAAGTTAATTTTTAATTATTTTTTAATTGATAATCAACATTTTAATGTAGTCTATAACTATTAATTATATAAAAGTATAATTTTTGCTTCAAATGGTTTTTTAGCATAGTTTAATGAATATGAATTGTAATTAATACTAATATACATAAAAAAATTAAGAATTATAATATCACTTATTTTTTTATTACTTACATATTATATTTTAACATTCAAATCATTCAATCAAGTTAAATATTTTAAAATTTTAAAAAATCAGTCATAAAACATAGAGATTGTCATTATTTTTTCTTTTATTTAACATTTTAACAAACATAATGTGAGCTTAATGTGAGCTTTAATGATGTTTAGAGACTTAAATAGAAGCTTTAGATAATATAATAAGTTTATTTAGAAACTTCTTAATTAATTTTATACTAAATTCATATGACTAATAATACAATAATTAGTATTCATATTCATAATTCATAATGCATAACTAATTAAATAATAAGTATCAATAAGTAAATTGTAAAGACAACTAAAAAATAAAAAATATATGATCTACAATTATGCTAAGTGGTTTTAAATACTTTACATTGAACCATAAGATATAAAAATTATTAATTTATATTAAAAGTGTAAGATAATTTAGATTTGATTATTTGTTTGTATACATAATTTATAAAATCTAATAAAATAAATTAATTTAATAATTGGTCAAATTTATTATTTACTACTGCTAATAAAGAAATGTTAAAAATAAATTAATGCTTTTAAGGCAGGAAAATAAACAAAAACATACTTCATAGCATGACATATAACAAACAAAAATATTTATTTATTATAATAGTAAGAAGTAAGATAATGACTTAAGCACGTCAAATCTTTACTCATATTGATACTAACCATTTGGTTTTAAGTCATTCTTCTCTAAAAAAAAATATCCATTTCTAGCTTTGTTGTGTATGTGATTTGGTAATTAATTGTACTTGTTATTGCATGTATTTATTGTTTCAAGACGAATGAAGATGATGCGTTGTCGTATGCGAAATTGTTGTAAATTAAATTAACTTTTCAATCCTGCTCATATACTGTAACTCACACTGCTCAAATATTGTAACTCACTTACTACATTTGGGTTGACATGCCTAATATACACCAATTGTATTATATTGTTAGGTTAAAAGTGTGTCAAGACTTAAATTCACATATATTGTATCCTATATATTGTGCTTGATAAGTATTTTTTTTCATTTGATATTACTTGTTTAATTGTTGCTTCATGTTTATTCTTTTGATATATTATTTTTTATTGTACATTACTATTGTTGTCATCATTATCCTTTGTTATTATTGTCTATTGATATAGTGATTCATTATCACATTGTATCAACAACGAACATTGTATCGTTAAATCATTGTATTGATTTAGCTTCCTCGTTATCAATTTCACAATCATTACTATTATTGTTCCTTCTGTCACTAAACAATTAATTTTTGTTCGGTTGAATTTTATTTTTGTTGTGGTCATCGGTCTTCACCGCATGTATTAAGAGGATCATGAGTACGTATGAAGAGATCACTATAACAAACTTACAGTGGATGAGGAAATAAACCTGGACTTGATCAATTTTACACATGACACATATTATTGCATATAAACTGTTGAATGGATACGAAATTTGGTTGAAGTATTTTAATTAATTTATTATTACTATCTATAATTTACTAACATGTTATCATTAATTTGAGTTGAGATCTTACAAACAGTTTAGAAGAAAAAAACTAGATAACATTAAAAATAATTTAATAATTAATTAAAAAATATAAAGTAAATTACAGTTTTGGTCCCTGTGGTTTAAGTATTTTAACTATTTCGGCCCAAAATATAATCTTATATCAATTCAGCCCCTGTTGTTTAAACATCTTACTTTTTAGGCCCCCAACCATAGTTAGGTTTTGAGCCAAAACCGTTATCATAGTTAAGTTTCAGGAGCTAAAACCGATAGTTATTTAAACCACAGAGGTTGAATTGATGTAAAATTCTATTTTGGGCTGAAATTGTTAAAACACTTAAATCATGGGGCCAAAACCGTAATTTACTCAAAAATATATATTAAATTACATTTCTTTTAGGCGTGAATTTAGAATTCTGACAGCATATGAAGGATTAAATAAAAAATAGACTACATAAATTAATCTGTAAATAAGATCTTAAATAGGAAAAAAAAAATTAACTCAACCAACCGGTCCAATTAATTGGGACGGTTCACATGAGCCCAACCAGACTAGTTACAACAACTTAATCCAGTTCCATTGCAAAATAAATGATGGAATCTTATTTTGACAATAAGGTTGATTTTATTGATTTTTGACCTCAAAAGGGTCGTACGCCAAGTTACCACAAATCACGTCAAATTGTGCTGCTAATTCCTTTGACTTCACTAGTAGGATGAGAAAAGAACCAAAGAACAAAACCACACAAAAACAACACAACTGGAATGCAGTGGATACTATTTTCCCGAGACGATTTGCAGTGTTCCTTTGTGCAATCTGCTGAGACAGAATCATAAATGGGCAAGCTATTGTCTAGCAGTTGGGCAGGCTTCTGTGGCGGCGATAGGTTGAGGAAATACTCATCAGACCGGAACATGGTTGCTGATGATGATCTATACATACTCAGGACTGAAGAAACCAAGATTTGGGGTAAAGTAAGGATCTTGAAAAAGGGTTGTAAATTGAATCATTGGTGCTTCAAGATTTTATAGAAGAGTTTTTTTTTTTTTTTTGACATACCACACTACCTTTACTTCAGCATAAAGAGTTGGGGTGGGGGTGGGGGTGGGGATGGGAAGTGGGGAGGTTGACTTTCAAACTAAAGAGAGAAAGGGTATAAATGCAGTCTTCTTCAAGCAGCTTCAAATGTAATCAAAGGCATATGCATGTTACCATTTTAAATACAATGCAATATACAAGGGTTGTTCATAAATCATTGAAACTGACTAAACTTCAACAAGCCAAAGGAGTAATTCGTTGAAACCTGACTAATCATCATCATTCTACTCAATATATCCCACCATTAGATAGAGATAAAGAGGCTACTTCCAATGAAAACATCGGCTCATGATGTCTAGTAACCGACTAACCCAACACTTCTAAACGTTATTTTCATAAAAATTAAGTAAAATAACGTTAAAATTAGTGCACTTTTACTGGGTTGATACATATATACATTTGGTTTGAGATCCAAATGGCCAAACCAAAGGCGTAAATCGTGGAAACCTGACTAAACCTCACCCAAACTGAAGCAGTTGGTTTGAGATCCAAATAGTCTGGTTTTTCGATTTGGCAGGTTTAACGTCTCAGTCCAGTCTTAACACTTGGAATCAACCATGTAAACCAAACTGTAGTTAAATATTTTTATTATTTATATATATTTTACTTTTTGGACTGAGTAGCTATGTATATGCAATATAAAAAAAATCCAATAGAAACTTACGATTTAATGAAAATATAACCATCAAACTATCAAAACCAAACCGTTAAACCCAAGACCGACCCACCCAACCAGGCCGGTTTAAGTTGTCGCTCCCTGAAACCATATACTTAGCGGTCCGACCCAGGATTTTCATCAAACTCTTCGGAACAAGCATGACAATATGCAGCAGAAGGTGAAGTAATTGCTCTTTCTATGTATATGAATTAACAGTCAAGGTTCTCAACTAGTTCTGGTTTTTACATGAAGCAAAAAATCAAGAAACTAACCAGATGCCATAAAACATTTGAGAAAATAACAGCAGAATGGAAAAGGCTGGAAAATTTTCTGCAAACTCATAATATGTTATTGTCAGTCTTACAAATTTTTTTGGTTTCATTCTATATAAAACTTGTTTCTGACAGGTGGCAGCATCTGACCAGATGACAACTTAATTTCATACCCTAGATCAACGTTCATTAGTCGATGATTTTCTTTGGAACGGTTCATTAGAAAATTAACTAGAATCTCGTCCCCTTTGTTTACACGAACAGGTGGATGCAAAAGGAAGACCTGCACAGAGTGCACTTTTTTTTATTCAAATTAAAAATAATGAAGGTATGAAGTTTCACAAAAAATAGGATAAAAAAAAAAAACCAATACAAGCATAAATGATGTATGCAAATAAGACAGGGAAGGGGGTTAGCTTATTTAGACAACGTATGTGTAATTTTCTGTAAAGCAGAAGCAAATAATTAGTTTATTTGAAACAACATATGCCACGGGTAAACTGAGATTACCAAGATATTTAAGTTAAAGAAGCAGACAACTTCTCTGCTTTTAAAAAAGCAAAAGCAAAATAAGTTGTTTAAATAAGCAAAATCCAAAATATCTTTTATTTTCATGCGTCCCATATTAGTTGCAATGGTTTGGTTTCAAATTCCAAAATTGTCATTATTTAAAAGGCACATTAGGGTCAACTAATAAAGGCTTCAAGCAAATGAATTAATGAACATGTGACTTGATTTATATAGTTTAAGGTGATAAAAATTATAAGTGTTACTGAAAGTCTTTCTTTCTGACTTCTACCTCTCTCTTTGAAATATAGACTGAAAAAATTTTAAAAATAGTACTGTGGTATGACGATAATTGGACAGTTTAGTCTTCTGGCTTATTTTACTCTTAGGGTTTATGAGTGTGGTGTAGAAAGGGTAGAAATATGTTTTTGACTAAAGTAATCTATAAATTGGATATAGTATCTCTATTATTGGAGAAATTTTAAAAGCCATTAAACTTAATATTACTAACCTGTTGACCCCAATGTGTGCCATCATCTATGCTTGGAGCCGTTGTCAACTCGACCTCACATTCAGCAGGATTCTCCATCCTTCCCTATAATCATTAAAAAAATAAACAATTCAGCTAAGATCCAAGATTATCTGAAACCTAGCGTGGCATTGAAAATATATAATAATAACTCACATTAAAATGGACATCAAACCAGCCACCAAATCCACATAACCTTGTGTCCTCTTTGGTAATTGTTGATGATATGTTAGCTTTAACTTCAATGATATCATCAACAGTAACTGTTAAACAATCAATCTCCTTTAATATAGTAGCCGTCCCAACTACTTGATTTGGATCCAGATTGTTCCACAAAGAATTCTACATGATAAAATTATAGCATTTACAATTAAAGCATGATATCATCAAAAGCCAAAGGTAACATGGTTTGATATAATATATTATCTAGTTAAACTAATAATGGACAAGAAACAAGTGTTCCAACCTGCAAGTAGTACTTTTTTTGCTCTTCAGAAAATGGTTTTGTTAAAACACTCATATCCACACCATAATAAGATTTAGTTTCTGTAACAAAACCATGCCAATCATCCATACATACTTCATACTCGCTCATTTTATGATCTGCTACTTCTGATCTGATTGGTGCCATCCACATACGAGCATGGCTAGGGTACCTGGATATATAATAAAAACAAAAATTGCACATATATTTCATAAGTCAAATAGTCAATGATAATTTGTTACATTTGCCAACAAATTTAGGTACGGATCGAGCCTATACCTATTTATTTATGGTTTGAATTATGCTGTTAATTGGTAATGACAAGTATAAAATCCTAAACTTTATGACACATAAAGTTGTGACATAAAAATTTATTATGTTATACTTGAGACACATCAAGGTTATTAACCAAAAAACCCCGATAAAATCTAAAATTTTAAATTTAAATTATGATTTTGAAACATGTCAATTAATTTAAAACAAGAATGAATAACTTATAGTTTAATAACAACACCCAAATTATGACCGATTATTTTTAATTAAGCACTTTTAATTAAACTAAAACCCAAACCATGACTTGAAATCGAACCAAACCTTAACCGACAATAAATCGAAACCATAATCGACAACATAACCTGGACTGTAGATTGCATGAATTGTATAGTTTATCATGTCAGTCCCATTTTATAGTTTTTACACAACCATTAACTCATATAGTTGGGTTGAGAACCCCATTCATATTTGAGTTAGACTTGCTAGCTACAGTTGACTTATTTATATTTTTTTGGTGGTTATTTATCATGAATGAATATTTCCATGTATATCCATTTATATATCGAATAACTGTGGATATTCAAGGCATATGGTTAAATATAATCCTATTTCAGGGCATTCCATCCAATGGTTAGTTGTTGGCCCATGTATACTGTTTCTAGTTTACTTGTGTTATTTCATATAATCTTATAGCATAATTATATTTATATCGCTATATTGAAATTGATATCCCAGCTATAAGAGTTTATCAAGTAACAAAACCTGTCAACTCATTCAACTATTATAATTGACTCTTTTCGGCATGTTTTTTAGTTAACACTTAAGGAGTTGCTAGAAGTGTTAGCTTGCACTTGCATTGAGACTTTGGTTGACATTAGGCTTTATTTAGACCATGTCTTGGTTATCTATATGTTGTTTTGGATATTTTAAATTATACTTTGGAATTATTTGATTTTGTTTTGAATTGTTTAGATGAGTTTGTTTTAAAACATTTTGTGTTGACGCATGTTGCAACACTAGTCATTTAAAGTGAATTTTAGTATTTCTTTAATATTTGTGTGTCATGATTTGCGATCGATCATGCTCCTGTGATTCCGCCTTTGGCATGGGTGTGACATAATTATATAACAAAAATTGTGAAATAACTTACATAACCCCGGTTGGTTTCAGCCAACGATCACGAGCACAGATCACTGAATCAAACATAGATTCACGCAGAAGAAAATATCCCATCCACTCGGAGATGAGTACATCAACTGTTAATAGTTTGGAATATGAGAAAAAAAAATGATATTAATAAAAGGAAAATTAATGAAAAATGGCATCAACAATGACCTTTTTCAGGCAGGGTTATATCTTCAATTGAACCCTCAATTACTTCCACAACATCCTGAAGGTTATTTGCTTTAACAAGCTCATGTGCATGTTTGGCCATTTTAGTAGCTTCCACAGCATATACCTTTTTTGCACCTGCCTGAGCTGACCAAATTGCTAAAATGCCACTACCTGTTCCTACATCTAACACAGTCTTTTCCATGGAATTAATAACTTAGTTCCAGTTTAAAAAAATTCAACCTTAGTCTAAAAAGATGTGATGCGGGAGGCATACATGAAAGCAACTCATGGCCTTGAGATGGCGCCACATGTACTGATGTGCTTTTAACTTTTAAGTCAAATTTAGTCAAAGTGGTATAATTTTAGAGTTTGTAGGAGTAAAATCAACCAAAGGGATGAAAATTTATGAAATATTTGATTGATTAAAGGTTGAATATGGAAAACATAAGAAAGATAGAGTTATTTATAAGTGAATCACATTATTATAAAAAATCTAAGATAGCATAAAGCTGGGATCATAATTTAAGCACCAAAGCTTAATCTTGGATTTGAATTTTGCAGAAGCAAGATTCGATAGTGATTGATTAAGATAACTTTTGTACAATTACTAAAAAACCAAATTGTAGAACAATGCGTACTTTTCCGACGAAGTGATGCTTGTTGTTGAAAACAGAGTTGAAATAAGCATCCATTCTAACACGATCAGAAAGCATGTCTTTCTGGTGGTAAAGAAAGGCGTATGTGCAGAAATAGTTGGCGAAATCAACGCCTTTGTCGACGGTGGCGCTGCCGTTGCCGTTTCCGGTGGATGCAACCTTGTCGCCGGCGACGGCGTTAACGGTGCTTCCCATTTGCGTAAAAGATTGCAAGTTTGTTGCGTGAAATTACGGAGGGAGACACAGGAACAGCGATTCGAATAATGTCTGCGCCTTCAAATTAGGGCACAAAGGTTACGAGCCCGCGTCCCACGTCAGCTGCTTAGTTTCAATTCAAAATATCTCTCTCATTAAGTCAATACTCAATAGTACCGATTCTTTCAAATGAGAAGTCTTGGGTTTATAACCCTTCCGTAACGAAAACAAAAATAAAGTTAAAAAACCGAAAATTGAACCGAAACCGAAAACCAAAAAACCGAATGGTTTCTAATAACCAAAAACCGACTATGTTGGTTTCGGTTTCGGTTTTAGCCAAAAACCGAACCGAGCACACCCCTATTAATCGGGCTGGGTTAAACGGTTCTCGGATAATACTTGAAAAACTAATATTGTATTTTTCAAACAAATAAAATTAAAACATGCTTAACCAAAGCACACATTTCCTTAAAAATTTCAAATGTTTGACCATAACATAACTAAAACATGTTTAACCAAAACATACATTTATTCAATAATCTCAAAACGTATAGATGCTTTGAAAATCAAGAAATGTTACCGCCCCATTAGAACCCTAGTTCGGGTTTTTCGGGTTTACCCGAACAAACCTCGAGGGTACCCAAGGACCGAACCATTCTAAGTTTTCGGGTTCAGGTAATAGGCTTTTTCGGGTTCGGTTATGTGTTTTTCAGGTTGGTTATTGGGGTTCGGGTAAAAAACACACCCTTAACTAGACCTTGGTGACATGACCTGGAAACAGTGGGCTCACGTTTGAGATTTTCGCCGTTCAAAAAAAAATTATCACATGAAATAAAATCCATGACTTGTTAATTTGTAAATACGTCAAATTTATTCGAAATGTATAGATATACAGATATGTATAATTATATATTTAAAGTGACTAAAAGTTTGATGATGTAGTTTCAGGTTAACAAAAGAATATATATTTATTAACATCAACAAAAAAAAATCTATAGAGTTTCCGATTATATTACAAGTGTGCAAGCTAGTAGCTGGTTTTTATCATTAATTTCACAAATACATACATTTTAAACTAAACCAGAAGGTTGAGAATGCTAAAAAGATATCTATCACAAAGTTGTAAATTGAGGTATTGAACCGATATAAAAAAGAAACGTTCGAGTTAATAACTCCTTTAAGCTTTCAATGCTTCATGGTGACTTGGTGAGGCTCTTTGATTTATGCCTTTCTATATCTTTTTTCTTCTTTGTGCCATGAATTCAAGGTTTGTATGTCACTAATTGGAGTAACGTTATTATCATGTGACCTAAAACTTATGAGTTTGAATTGTGAAAACAGTTTCTTGCTTAAATGCAAGGTGATGATGGGCGTATCGTTTCGAATACAAAAAACAAAACAAAAACAAACTTACCTAGTATATATTCTTACTTTTCAGTAGGGTCTGGGGGGAAATGATAGACACAAACCTTACCTCTATCCTAATTATAACAGAGAGGCTGCTCTGAAGGAGTCCCCGGCTCAAAGTTATCGTTTGAAGTTGATCATCCCAACATTTTTCACGTTATTTTCACAAAATAAGTATAATAACGTTAAATTTAGTGCAATTTTAGTTTGGCCCTTAAGGGTCCACACATACATACATTATATGTGTGCACCGCAAATGGGACGTATCGTTTCGAATACAATTTAGGTGAATTTCGAATGGTGTTCACCCATTCCTCTTTTAGCTTTTTTTTTTTTTTAAATTCAATCCTCTTGAAATTAAAGAAAAGTTATCTAAATGACTAAATCGACCCATTTATAACGAATATCACAAGTAGAGTTGCTACAATTTACAATGAATGGAAGAAAGAGTCTCTATCGTAACCCTTAACTGAAAAGTAACAGTCACACAAAACCACTTATCGAGAAACTTTAGCATTTTATTACAATGATCGTGTTATATAACATACGCGTGTATACGAGACGAGAACGTGTGAACATAAAGGTAGCGTAAATAAAATCAAAATCAAAGGAACAGAAGTGTGTTTGAAGGCATGTTTCAAGAGTCATGTTTGTACAACTGTCACGAGAAAGATTCTTTCAAATGGCAACACACCAAGTTTAACGATCTTACAATCTCAATGATGCATTTAACTGTACACCAATGTAACATATGTATTCACCTTGGGATCTCTTTAATAAAAGCAATTTCAGAGGTGTGTGTTGGTGAAATCAGGATTTTATGGTCAATCTCGCCGTTTTCTGATTCTTCTTGACTGCTCGAATTTGACCCCGAGTCACTCCTGCCATCTTCTGTAAATTTATCAAGATCACAACTTTATGACAGCTCAAAACCATCTTTTGAAGGAAGAATAATTACCCTTGGCACATTTGGGTCAAAATATAGGTTCCAAAAATGAACTAAGAATAATAAAATTTGACCTCAAAAGTCAAAGGTACTTTAAACACATACCATATGTATGATACTCTGGCAGCTGCTTAACGGTAGTTGATTCAAGACTATCAGGTAGAAGACAACTGAAGAGAGCACCTGAAATGATCATCCAAAACCAGCAAGTCTTGAATATATTGATGTGATATTCACGTGCATAAATCAAAATTTCATCTTCAAGCACAGGTCAAAACAAGATTGGGATCAGCTTAAACTTTGAGGGTCAGTTGGGTTGCCAATAACATTTTATTTCCTTCCTAAGATTCCATATGTTATATAAATTTTGTCAATGAATATATTCTGGATGATTTGCAAATTTGAACAGCTTCCAGCCTTCCATTTAAGGTAAAGTTTATAGCTTTACATCCCGAATTCGTTAAACATAAATAAGTTAAAATCACTAAATCAATAGTCAAACTCTTGGTTATTTTATGTATAAAAATGGATGATTTTTATTGCACACATTTTCAGTATGGATTGAATCGAAAACTTTGTCATTTCTGCTAAAAATATTAATCACTCATCCAGTCATCCGTTAAATACGATTACAAAACTGTACCTTATGATAATAACTGAAGTTTTCGAACATTGTGATTTATCAACTCAATCTCTTTTAAGTAACTTTTTTTATTTGATCAATTTGAGTTGAAGAAAAACTCAATTCAACCCATTCACATGTGAACAAGCTGAATTTGCCAATTTTTAAGCTGATAAAAGAAACCAACACGTACCAAACTTTGCCAATCGATTCACCCAACCGGGAATCCTTCTGCAATTTAGCCTATGAGAAATATCATCAGTAAAATGATTGCAATTTTTGGAAATTAAATGATATGTGTCCCCATGATAATCAGAAGCCATGGTTTCTATGAATTCCCTAAACTCAGAAGAAGATATATCTATAAGCCCAAGTGAAATTGAACATCTGTAAATGAAACCCGGGCAGCTTCTTGGTTCAACTTCAAACACTCCACTGATCGAATAGTCGTGAGCTCCAAACCCGTATTCCATACCATACACTGCCGGTCAACCAAATATTATATCATCAATATTACCAAAAAAAACAAGAAAACCAAATTGGAAGTAACCATAAAATATGAAAATAAAATTATATTTAGGCTTGAACCATTCAAAGCTAAATTGATACATTCCTACAAAGGGCCAATTTTTATACCAATTTCACCAAAACACATCAAATATTATGCCCAAAATGCCAACATGATTCAAATAATTAATCAGAATTTAGCAAATATTTTTCAAAAGAATCTTATGCAATTTCCCTGGTTTTTTACAGGACAAAAAACTATTTAGGATAAAGAAGATCAAGATATCAAACCCTAATCATTAATTTACACATTGATAAGCTAAACATACATCTATCAACATCATAAAGAAAGCTCAAGAACCCTATTTCCATCACGAATTATAATTTAGATCTTCCTCAAATCTTGATTGCATATTCAACAATTAATAGTTTCACAATTATATTACCTTCAATGCCCGTATGAAAAACACCAAATCCAAACCAGATGCTGTAAGAATTGAAAGGAGTGAGATCATAAACATTTAGGAACACCTCTCGATCCATAAATCCATCATTTGTACAATTTGAAGATAATGAACCAGCCCGCATTTTCAATTTCTTTAATTGAAACGAAATAAATGTAAGATCAAATTAATGTTCTTGATGAAGAACACAAAAGATGCATCGAGGATGCAAAAACCCCTTTGTTGCAGGAATGGGTTGTTCCTGGGTTGCAGAGTAATTGCCCCCAGAAACACGCAAACCGATCAAAAGGAGAACTTTCCGGCCACCGGAGTGAAAAAGATTTAAACTTTTTCACGTAATCTTTGAATTATCGGTTTATGAATCATTTGAAGGAAGCCACAGGGTTCCGCTGTGTTCCAACGAAACAAAGAAATAAAAAAGAAAGAGTTAATTACACGGATGGTCCCTGTGGTTTACCCATATTGCACGGATGGTCCCTAACTTCGAGAAATTACAACGGTGGCCGAAAAGTTTGCAAAAACGTAACAATGATGGTCCCTGGGTTGGATGGGCGTTATCTTTTTCCGTTAAATTTCCAAAAATGACCAAAATACCCTTACCCATTACCCCTTACGTCACATCCATTTTCTTTTCTTTATTTTATCAGGTGCTGTACGTGCTCACCTCCGGTACATCACTCGCCGGCACATCACCATCTCCGGCACATCACCATCTCCGGCACATCACCACCGCCGGCACATCACCATCTCCGGCACATCACCACCGCCGGCACATCACCATCTCCGGCACATCACCACCGCCACCTTCACACACCTTCCGGCGTCTCCTTATCGCCGTAATCGTCGGCGAGTAAATCGTAGACATCCTTCCCGCGCCTCCGATCAGTCGAGTAAATCGCAAAGATGATCCCCGGCGCCTCCGATCGGTATGATTTTATAAGATCATCGTCCTGTGAAGATGAAGATGAGATCCTCACCGGCTCCTCCGAGTAAATCGCAGACATCCTCCATGGCGCCGAGTAAATCGCAGAGATCCTGCCGGTGGTGCGTGTGCCGGAGATGGTGATGTGCCGGCGGTGTATATGCAAGCGTGTAAGTGTGTGTATACGTGGGTTTCAAGGATGCTTCGATGGTGGGGGTTGGTGTGGCCGGATGCGGTGGTTGCCGGAGGAGGTGGTTGGTGTGGTTGCCGGAGGAGGTGGTTGGTGTGTGGTTGCCGGAGGAGTTGGTTGCCGGAGCTGGTGATGGTGTGTATCTACACATTTATTTTTTTTGTTTTTTAATTATAAGGGTATTTTAGTCATTTCACACACATTTAACAGAAAAAGTTAACAGACATCCAACCCAGGGACCATCTGTGTTACGTTTTTGCAAACTTTTTGGCCACCGTTGTAATTTCTCGAAGTTAGGGACCATCCGTGCAATATGGGTAAACCACAGGGACCATCCGTGTAATTAACTCAAAAAGAAATTAAGAAGAAAAGAGAGAGAAAAAGATGTAATAATGTAATATCCTAGTTATTATATTTTTTTAATAATATTTTATAAAAATAATTTTAAACTTAAACTTTAAAATTATTCGAATTAATCATTTCTTGCATATAATGTTCAACTGCCCTCTGAGTCAGAATAAATATGTTTTCGAACCTTCTCTTTCAAATTCAAAGTGGATGTTCTCGCGCGAATCTCAGCAATGACTTGTTCTGATTCTACATATTGATCGTTTTGAACTAAAAGAAAACTTTTGGGCGGAATACACACATTGTGTAGAATATCTTCACTCTCAATAGTTACATACAAGTCTCTAGAACATAGAAAAGCAGGATGTCCATGACGTGTACGTGTCGGATGAACCAAATCCTCATTGAATTTTGTTTTTCCATTAGAAGGAGCTCGCACATGTTCTGCAGTACCCCCTGTGAATACTCCGCCAGTATGAAAAGTTCTTAATGTTAATTGAGTGCCCGGTTCTCAAATAGATTGACCTGCAATAATACCTACAGCTTCCCCCAATTCGACCAGGTCGTCTCCATAGATTATAAATATTCAAAATCATATTTATACTATATTATAAATATTATTATATTATTATATATATTGTATTATTTGGGTGTCTGAAGTTCTGAACCTTGTAGTGATGTTTTTAAAATTTATACTTTAATCATCAGAATTTTTTTTAACTTTGAAAAGTAATAAATGAAGATAAGTGTATTAAATTGGAGAGATTTACTTAGAAATTTATGTTTTTATATATTTATTGTATTAAAAACCCAATTTTCTAATCAAATCTCTCTAATTTAATACCATTATATCCATTTACTACTTTTCAAAGTTAAAAAAATTCTGATAATTAAAGTCTAAATTTTCAAAACATCATTATATGGTTCAGACACCTATATAATATAATATAAATATGATTTTGAATATTTATAATTTATGGGGTCCACAAATATGCAATAATAATATACATACGATTCATTTTCATCTATTTTAGTATATATAACTAGGTTTATCTTCCCGCGCGTTGCGGCGGATTATCACAGTACACTTTCGAGAACGGATATTATACATCATTTACAGAAATATGCAATAATAATATACATACGATTCATTTTCATCTATTTTAGTATATATAACTAGGTTTATCTTCCCGCGCGTTGCGGCGGATTATCACAGTACACTTTCGAGAACGGATATTATACATCATTTACAGAAGCATAAGCTACATAGCAAAATCAAATATCTCACCACGAACTAAACCCTAAACCCTAAAACAACAAAAAACTCAAATCTTTATGCAAATCTTTCAAATATCTCTAAGAAAAAATCTCAAATTTAATACCATCATCTCTTTTTACTAATATATATACATATAATGCTAATTATTTAATATAAATATATATATATATATATCATATAATAAGGTGTGGGACCCACACATAATAATATATATATATATATATATATATAACTACTATTCAATATCACTTGCATTTTAATATATATAACTAGGTTTATTCCCCCGCGCGTTGCGGCGGGGACACCCGAGAACGGGTATTATATATCATTTACAGAAGCATAAGTTACATGAAAAAAATCAAATCTCCCATCACAAACTAAAACTTAAATCCTAAACCTTAAACTAACAAAATATCAAAAATCTAAATCTGTAAACAAATCTCTTAAATTTAATGAAAACACAAATTTCTAAGCAAATATATCAAATTTAATACATTTATCTCTGTTTTTGCTAATTTTCAAAGTTAAAAAAACTTCTGATATGCCAGACCTAAATTTTCACAAAGTCGCTAAATGAATCAGACACGTATGTACCATGCATTACTATATATGTGTGTGTGTGTATGATCTTGAGACCACACAATATTATATACATATGCATTTACATATGATAATGGGACCCACATAATATAATATCTATATTTTTACTATTTGTTTTCATGCATTTTAATACTATACTAGGTTTATTCAACCCGCGCGTTGCGGCGGGTTATCACGGTACACTCATAAGAACGGGTATTTTATATCATTTGCAGAACCATAAGTTACATCAAATCTCTCATCACGAACTATATACAAATTTTTCATAAAATCATACAAAACCTCACAAATATGTTTAAAAATAATATAAAAATTACACACAAAATCCGTCTCATCAATCGTTTGAATTAAAAGAAAAACCAAAATCTCTAAGTAAATATCTCAAATTTAATAAAAATCCAAATCTATAAGCAAATCTCTCAAATTAATATCATTATCTATGTTTACTACTTTTTAAAGTTAAAAAACTTTTGATAGTCAAAGTCTAAATTTTAAAACGTTACTAAATGTGTCTCAAATCTCTCAAATTTAATAAAAACTTAAATCTTTAAGCAAATCTCTCAAATTTAATATTCTTATCTCTGTGTACTATTTTTTAAAGTTAAAAAAAATTCTGATGATTTAAGTCTAAATTTTTAAAACGTCACTACATGATCATAGAGCTAAATAATGTATCTATATTTATATCTATACTATATAATAAATAAATGTTTTATATGCCACATGTCAGTTTTTTAGGCTATCTAAAATTTGGTTTCCCGCCTCTCTCTCTTATTAATTACTTATTTATATTGTTTTTTTCTACTAAATAATACTAATTTTATTTAATTTGTTAAATAATATGATTACATCATAATTCGTATTTTTAATTTTTCATAAAACATCTTTTAGATATATGTTCTATGCTATTTAAAATAAATAATTTTAAAATTTATTTATTTAACCCGTGTAACACACGGGGTTTAACCTAGTATATTTATATATATATATATGTGTGTGTGTGTGTAATTTTGAATTTATATATATATATATACACACACACAATTGGACCCACTAAATATATAATAACATCATTATCTATGTTTACTACTTTTTAAAGTTAAAAAACTTTTGATAGTCAAAGTATAAATTTTAAAACGTTACTAAATGGTGTCTCAAATCTCTCAAATTTAATAAAAACGTAAATCTTTAAGCAAATCTTTCAAATTTAATACTCTTATCTCTGTGTACTATTTTTTAAAGTTAAAAAAAACTTCTGATGATTTAAGTCTAAATTTTTAAAACGTCACTACATGATCATAGACATAAATAATGTATATATATCTATACTATATAATAAATAAATGTTTTATATGCCTCATGTCAGTTTTTTAGGCTATCTAAAATTTGGTTTCCGGCCTCTCTATCTTATTAATTACTTATTTATATTGTTTTTTCTACTTAATAATACTAATTTTATTTAATTTGTTAAATAATATGATTACATCATATAATTCGTATTTTTAATTTTTCATAAAACATCTTTTAGATATATGTTCTATGCTATTTTAAATAAATAATTTTAAAATTTATTTATTTAACCCGTGTAACACACGGGGTTTAACCTAGTATATATATATATGTGTGTGTGTGTGTGATTTTGAATATATATATACACACACACACACACACAATTGGACCCACTAAATATATAATAACAATATACCTACTATTCCTTTTAATGCTTTTTAATATATATATATATATAATAGTAATAATTAGAGATATTATTATATATTATATTATTTAGGTGTCTGATCCATGCAGTGACATCTTGAAAATTTAGACTTGGACCATCAAAAATTTTTAAACTTTGAAAAGTAGTAAACGTAGATAATGGTATTAAATTGGATAGATTTATTTAGAAATTTGAGTTTTTATTAAATTTGAGAGTTTCTCTTACAGATTTGAGTTTTTCTTTTAATTGAAACGATTGGTGACATAGATTTTGTGAGTAAATTTTCTATTATTTTGATAACATATAGGTGAGAATTTTGTATGATTTATGTTTTTATGAGAAATTTGTATAGAGTTCGTGATGAAAGATTTGATTTTGCTATTCAAGTTATGTTTCTGCAAATGATGTATAATACCCGTTTTCGAGAGTGTATTGTGATAACCCGCCGCAACGCGCGGGGTGAATAAACCTAATTAACATAAAAATCAAACTTTAATTTATTTTATTTATAAGACGATCAATAAAATCTTAAGAATTATCAATTTAAAAAAATTTCTAATCAATTAATAATATAGTGTAAATACTATAAATATTGCATTTATAAAAATATATAATTATGTATTATGTTTTATATTAAATTATAACAATGTTTATTATTTTTAAAATATTAATTATCCTTATTAATTATTTACAAAAATTTCTTAATTTTAAACATAATATAAAATTTGGTGTATAAAAAAGTGTGCAGATATTTATAAATTATAATATTAATTTTATTTTATATTGTTTTATGTAATAAAAATTCTTTAAACTATGTAAATATATGAAAATATTATAAAATTACGTAATTTTTATTTGTAATTCGCGTAGTACTAGAGCAACCTAGTAATTTGATATAGTATGATTCATGTATAAAGATAGAAGAAAAGAAAATAAAAATATTATATATATATTGTTTTCAAGTTAGAAAAAAAGATAGTAGTTGAGAATAACACAAAACAAATCCTTAGTTGAGAGTATCGTCGGCTAACAGGTTAAAGTTAAATATATATATATAGGCCAAGAGGTGGCCAAATCGGGTTTTTTTGGAACCGGAACCAGTTTCGGTTCTGGTCAACGAAGTCAAGAACCGGTTCCGGTTCCTGGTTTTGACCGGTTCCAACCGGTTTTTTGCCAATTCCGGTTCCGGTTTTGGCCGGTTCGGGTTTGGCCGGTTTGAGGGTGGAACTGGTTCTGGGTTTTCAGGTTCCGGTTCCAGTTTCTCTGAAAATCAGGAACCGCCCGTACCCACCGGTTCAGGTACGACCGGTTCCGGTTCCGGGTCCGTTGGCCACTTAATAGATCTTTATATATATATTTGCTGTTGAATTGTGACAGTGGGCATTTGCTTATAACCGAATTGGTCCGAGTCATTCAAACCAGTCATTTAGCTCTATTGAAATTATCAGCTACAAATAGAATAGGCCAAACAGGTTGAAAACTAAAGTTTATTTTTAATGCTTACAAATCCGTTTGATAAAATTTGATTACACATTGAATAATAATATAGTTTTTGTAGTCACTACTGATTTTATTGTGACATGATGTTTTTAGTTTGCTACTGATGCAGGGTTTGTATAGCTCTGATTGTTTGCGAGATTGGTGCGGTTTTGAAGAGATGATTGGAACCAATACTTGCTGATTTGCGAGAATATAAATATATATAAATCTCAGTAAAGACTCAATTATATATATATGGACGCCGGTGAACTCAACTGTCTTCAAATGAATTATCATCCGTTGAAATTTATCAAGATTAAATCATGACCTTTTAAATTAGGCGGTTCCATCAATTTTGCGGCGGTTTTCAACGGTTTCTGATGGTTTTCAGCGGTTACCTATCGTTGACACATGTCCCATGTTTTGACACATGTCACATGTCACATGTCATTATTGTATCATTATTGTTTTATTTTTAAGTATTTTAAGAAATATAATTTGAATTTGATTATTCCATACTATCCGACCATCGCACGGGTATAAAACTAGTTATCAATAGGGCCTGGAAAGATGAGACGAATTAACTCTATCATATTTGGACAGAGAGATGTGGAAATACTATTACCCAAATACTTATAATTAACTATTTTAGAAAATCTTGCTTATTACTCCAGTTAGCCCAATTATTAAACAAATAACCTAATAATAAATAAATACTTCACAATTTAAAGAATTCAAATATTAGTGGGAATTGAAAGGATGGTTAGGACGGCTAGTTTGGTCACGTATCTATAATTAAATAGTTTAGTCTCCATTGCTCCAAGTCATCATCAACTGCCTAGTTTTGCCAGAAGCCCTGTTGTTGGAACCAACCTAGCATGGACCAGACCTGAATCAAATACTACTATTGAACTCATGTCGACGGCGGTGAAACCGCCTAATCTAACCCTATATTATTAGTTTTTCGGTTTTAGCTTTAACAATTATGTTTAAGTTTAGATTTTATGCTTGGTTTTTAGCTTTTAGGGTTTATCTTTAGGGTTAAGGTTTATTTTTAGAATTTATGTTTGAGTTTTAGTGTTTATGATTTAAGGTTTTTGTTTTAAGGTTCGACAAGTCGTTTCCAATGATGTAAAAATGAGATCAATCAGAGTTTCTTTGGGTCGTCCTTTTTATCCTTGTTAGATAACACCACCACCGTTTAGCAATGCATGTGCGTTAAAATTTATGAACTCGCTTCGCATTATAATATGTTTCCCACTTTCCCCAATAAAAAAGTGGTACTTTAGACTTGATAAGTGATTAAAACAAGCATTGTGAAATCTGAATCGCACAATATGACTAAAAATTAGAGATTAATTGTATGTTGTAGTTTTTTTTCTAAAAAAAAGTTTAAACCATGTGCGACCATGGTCTATATATATATATTTTAATTTTTAATAACACAAGAAAAGCCATATATAATTGTAAATAAATGGGTGTGAGAGCCCATAACAATATGCCCCCCATCTGGTACATATCCATACATGGTAAGTTTTCCTCTTTGACATTTTACACAGTACCATCACCTTGCACAAAGCTAGCCATCACCTTTCCCTTTCACTTTTACTTATTTTATTATATATTCCTTACTTACTTTTAATCCTAATAAAAAAATTAAGATAAAACTAAGCATTTTTAACATGTCAAAGTTACATACAAAACAATGTTCATAAGATATGATACTCTAAGATTTCTGTTTTTATTATTGTTGTTGTTATTTTTATTATTATTTTATATTTTTTGTAACGATAATATTATATTATCTAGTGAGGTAAGTGGTCTAAGTTACTAATGTTAACAGAATTTTTTTATCGGACCGTGTCTCAAAGGATTCTACCCATAGGCCGGTTTATGTATGCATGCATTCGATGCAAAAAGTTTGAAAAGATTAAGCTTTATATATATGATTTTCCTGCACATAAGTTTTTTGAACAAGGGCATGCTTAATATAGATACAATTATAAACAGAGAACTATGAAATTCACATAAGCACTTGTATGTGATGTTGTAACACATGAAACATAATTATATGTAATCAGAAAAAGAAAAATATACGGTTTGAAAAATCGTATGATATGTTACACTTAACACAAGAGACAGAGATGAATCTAGAAGTTTTTTATTTTCAAGGCTTGATAATAGATTGTTAAGATTAAATTTCTTCGATTATATATGGTTTGGTTCTGGTCAGATCACATTTACAAATTCAAACCCAAATTCGTGAGTTAAGCAACAAGCTAACAAAATATTCAACTTATAATCTAGCATTCTAGCAAATATCTAACATTAAAAAGTTAAGCAAATAATCAAACTAAAAAAAATCAAATAATATATATAATTTAAGAAAAAAAACTAAAAGGAAATACATAACAAGATTCGTGGTTGTTTAAATTCTATTTTGACAAAGGGTGGCTCCAACAACAACAAGGATGTCAGCTGACGATTTTTACGACTGGCTCCGACAACAGCGATCTTGAAGGTTAGGGTTAACATGAAATGATGGGTTGTTTACTTGAAATGTCATTAACATGCTTACAGAACATAAATTTTATCTAATAAAGTAATGATTGAGCTAAAATCTTAATTTGAGCTTAAAATTTTAAATAAGTTTTATATATTTAGGTAATTAGGTTCGGTATATAACTTATAAGATTAATGAAGTAATTTGGTTAATTATTATTTGGTTTACAATTGTGAAATTTTAAAATCGTAAGTTAGTTTTGTTTTGATCACTCTCAAAATTTCATGGGTTAAATTTAAAATTTTCACGGAGGTCGGTGTCAAAAATTTTTAAGGTCCGTCGCAATTAGATGATCATACATATATATACTACACACCAAAAAAATTTCCATGGGGTGTGGTCGACCCCAAGACACTTATATAGGTACGCCTATGAAAAGAGACATGAGCGTATAATCGACATGGTTGCTTATTTAAAATTGTTTTGAAGTAATTAAAAAACATCCCTTCTCTAAAAAAGCTTTAAATTATTAGCCTTTGTGCCATGTTAGAAACTAGACCCAAGAAAACATCTAAACTAGACGTTAATTGTTGGTCTCAACGTCTAATAAACAAACTATGAAAAGATCAGCCCTTAAAGATTCATTACTCCATCATTGAGGTATAAAGAAAGAAACAAACAATAACAAAACATGCATGTATATATAATTGATCATTAAATGTTGGTTGTTGGGAGTATTATAAGGTGCAAAGATTTTGTTAGTTGGTAAGAATGTACAAGTTTTTTATTATTATTGAATGTTGATGTGGGTGGTTGCAGAATGCATGTATGGGTCATATGATGGAGGATTGAAGGTTTCCAATAAAAATGTCACTTTGAAGCACAGCATTTTCTGGTATGTGTTGTTGAGTGAAGCTGCAACCCAAAAGTGGAAATGATAAGATTTGCAGGGGGGGAAGAACATGAATGATTTGATGATGGAATCAAACAGATAAAAGAATGTCACATCATATACATATCTTGTCAAGACAAGAATCTTTGGGTCCATTTCGTGATGTTTTGATTTTTATGGTGTCACAATTTATGTGCCCATCATAAGTCAATTGCATATATGCATATACAAGAACGTACGCCATGTAATGCCATTCCATTCCATGTTGGTTCAAGTAATTGAAGAAGCTAGACTAGCTAGTAAAGGATCAATCTTGAAGAACTAAAAAAAACTAATAAAAATTGCACAAGGGTATAATGGTAACTTTTTGGCATCAAACTAGCCAACTTCTATTTTCATTAGCATTTTTTATAACCGTGAGAATCCACTTGCGTGGTAAACCTTTGGGTCTCTCCAGTACCCGACTAACTGAGAGCAATCGAGTCGGTAGCCTCCAAGGAAAATTGCTCTATATAAGACCCCCAGATTGTTTATTCTCCAATTTAACCAGCACACCACTTCCTTGGAGGTTTCCATTAGCATTTTTAATCTATTCTTATGGTAACTTATGTTGCTCGACAAGAGACAAAACCCTACAAACTCTTAATTAAAGTGACGGACACTACTATCTTACATATAGATACCATTGGATAACAAATCTATTGATGCCGGCCCTAGTCAACTTATAAACAACAAATATGATAATAATAAAACCAACATATGAATAAAATTAAAAGATACACACTATCTTCGAGAAGCAATTGAAGATATTGTTGTTTGTGGATGTCCCTTTTTTAGAGATTTTCAGTTGAGGTTGGCATCACTCCTGACCAGAGATTTTCAGTTGAGGTTGGCATCACTCCTGACCCGTTTTGGGGGGTTGGGCTTATGTTCGGCCGAGGATGTATCTACATATGCTTTTGTGGCCTCGAGGGCACTATCGTGGAGTCTGCAGGACCACATCCTTCGAGATTGTTGTATGTATGGGCTAGACTCTGATTACAGGTGTGGGATGGATCGTTTGCGCATGTCCCTTCCTGATTTTGATCTCAGCGGTTTCACTAATAAGGATACTGCCCCTCTTAAAGCTCAGCATGTCTTAACGAGTGCCTTATTTAGTTGAGTCGTTAAAAATTTGGTAGTGAATTTCAATTTATCCCCTCGTCAAAAAGCAGTGTTAGAATGTCTACGGGCCCCTCATGCTCAGGATTTCCTGCGAGTCGTCCCTATTGACGGACTAGGGCAACATATGTCGGCTTTGGAATATCGGGCTATTCTGAAGTACCGGCTAATGATTCCTCTATTTCCAGTCGATGAGCCATGTCCAGTATGTCACAAAGTGTGTTTGGATTCTTTTGGTGAGCATACGGTAAATTGTAAGGAGTTGCCGGGTTTTAAATACAGACACGATTTGGTTAGAGATGTTCTGTGTGATGTTCTTAAACGGGCAAACATCTCTGCTAAAAAGAAGGCACCCGTGAACTTCTTAACAGATCCGCTCGAGGGAGGTCTACTCTACGGCCTGTGGATATTTTGTTGTTTGGATGGAAGGGGGGAAACACTCATGTGTGGACCTTACATGAGTGTCCCCTCTTGTTGGGCTGAGGGATACGGGATTCGTGGCGGGTCAAGCTGCGTTAAAGGCGGAGTCAGGCAAGGTTGCTAAACATGAGAAGGCTTGATTAGAGAATCAACATGTGTTTACCCCTTTGCTTTTGATACATTTGGGTTCTTGAGCCCGGAAGCTGTGAATTTTCTGAACCGAGTTCAGAGGGTTATGCATTGCAACATCACAGTTCTTAGGACTCAAAAAATTGTTTTTAGTAGGATTGGATTTGCAATTCAAAAGGGGGTTGCGGTTACCTGCCAGTTTATTGTAATATTTCACTTTTGTTTTTGAAATGGGATCATTACCGGTTTCCAAGGGGCGAACACATTTGTAAAATCTTAATTGCATCTTTGCTTCATGGCATGAACGGACCAACTAAAAAAAAAAAAAAAAAAAAACTTAAACAATTGAAGTCGCAATGGCAAAACCAACATTACGAGACATCAAATCCAAAATAAAGTACCTTAAACAATCACCAACGGAAACAGATGAAAAAAAATACAAAAATAAAAATATGAAACCAGATTCGAAGAGTGGTTAAACCCTTTGTGTGCTAGTAACTCCACGGTACTGAAACAAAAATTAACAATAAGAATGATCGAGTTTATTATTAACGTGAGAGTAGTCCACTTTATAAAGACATTGTCATTTAAATGAGTGGTATTGTATTCAAATAGATACAAAAAAAATTATTATTGGAAGACATTGTCATTTAAATTATTCTTTGATTTGAATCTAACTCACTTTATATCAATCGAGTTTTGTGTAGCTTACATAAGACTACATGAGGGTTGGATCTGGGTTTATGGATCACAAGTTGTTTTTAAAACATTAACATATATGCACTCTCCATAGGTTTATATCAGTGACGAATCTTGACTAAATTGGAAGGGGGGCGAAATCTTACGGGTTTAAAAACTTTTTTTTTGCAATCGACCGGTATGTCTCGGTTAATTGGGTTAAATGTTTGGATCTGTGATTCGGGTCAAGTCGGGTCAAACAAATAAAAAAATTGTCTAATAATTATCATTATCAGGGCCGGCTTAGCCAATTTGAAAGCCCTAGGCGACATATATGGGGCCCTTCATCCCTTCGAAAACTTACATTATTTTCATATGTCTCTTTAATTCATTCGTTTTCTTGCAATCTTAGGCGATTCTTTGTTATAGGTGTTTGTGGTCCGGTTTTTCCGGTTTGAGACGGAGTTAGGGCTGTCATAACGGGCCAGACACGACCCGTTAAGACACGACACCTTAAGACACGAAACATGAACTTGTTAGACACGAACACGGCACGAATTCTTATCGTGTCTGTTTTTACGTAAACACGAAATGACCCGTTAAGGAACCTGTTAAATTTTAACAGGTCTTAACAATTTTAACAGGTCTTAACGAGTCTTAACAGGTTTTATCGGATCTTAACGGGTCTTAGCGGGTTTTACCTGTTTAGACACGAAAAATAAACAGGTCTTAACGTGTCGACCTGTTTTAGACACGAAACATGTTAAGGGTAAACACGAAACATGTTAAAGTCGTGTCGTGTCGTGTTAACGTGTTCGTGTCTGAAATTGTCAGCCTTAGACGGACTAACCATTTTACGGTTTGAGATGGACTAATTACATTGTAATCCCCAATATAATTTTTTATTGAATAACACTTATATCATCAACCTTATAAATGCATATATTAATAATGCATACGAGTCAATTTTTTCGACCTTTTCCATGATATATTGAGGATTTTTTTATGTTTATCTTGATTTGTAGCATCACTTTCTTCTTCAATAACCTTTCTTTTGAAAAACAAGTTAATTGTTTTCACCTTTCCCATGATATATTGATTCAAACTAAAGTATAAATGTCTAAACAAACAAAATGAGAGGGAGGCTAATGGGGTAAAAAATGAGAGTGATGGAAAAAATATTTTTTAAAATTTGTTTTTTTGAGGGGGGACAAAACTAGTATTTTAAAAAATTGGCTTACGGTCCAAAAATTAACACTACTGGCGAAAAAAAGAGGGGGCGGTCGCCCCCTCCGATCCCTTCTATGCTTCGTCAATGGTTTATATACTCATGATCATCTTGAAGGACCTTTTTTTTTACACTTATTTAATGATTTATAGGTTATTAGCCCTTGTTTTACACGGGATAAATAAAATAAATATTTATAAGTTATCAATGAAAATTTAAACGATGTAAGACGATTTTTTAATATGAAATATGATTAAAAATTCATATAATTTAATACTTTAATTAATAATATTATTATTTCTTTATACAATATTTTTTTTAAAATTTTGTTTCTTTAAATATTTTATTCTAAAACATTTTTTTTAAAATTTTATATTTTATAATAATTTGTTTTTTTTAAATTGTGTTTTTTAATATAAAAATAAAAAATATATTTAATATTTCTTATTATTACTTAATATGAGATCTATTTATTGGGAGAGATGTTAGAAAAAAAAATAAAGTTGATGTGCTCTATAAATATGACATATGTATTTAGAAACCATTATTTATTAGAATAGATAGATGCATTAGGTATTTGTGTGGATAAATAAGTTCAATATGAAATAAGACGCATCTTATGCTCATATATATTATGATAGTCCTTTTATGTTTGAAAAATCTTTTGATTAAAATTTATAACGATAAAAGAACTTTTGGTTAATTTGATTTTGTTATTTAATATCTTTATATATTTTTTAATAGCTAAATTTCAGAATAACTGTCGTATCACTAGTATCATCGTACCACTAGATCATATGTACCACCAAAGCACTAGTTTCGAAAAAAACTTAATACTTTGAGAAAAATATTTTGTGAGATTCGAACCATGATCATTTTATTCCGGGGTCTTAACCTTCCATCAAGATACTAGACTGTAACGACTTTGGTATTTAATATCTTTATATAAATAAATAATAATAAAGTTAGGCACTTGTTACTTTTTCAAAGCATTCTTGCATTGATTTCCTTATATCACTCTTGTTAAATACATCTCTTATTTTAAATAAAAATTTTATTATTTTTACATTTTTTTAATTGAAAAAATACTAATATATTAACAAAAAGATTCTAATATTAAAAAAACAGAATTTATAAAATTTATATTATCAAAATATAATTTTTTTCAGTAGAACAAACTTTTTTAAAATTTAAAACTTTTAATTTTTTTATAAAAATTTAGTAAATAAATTAAAAGTTAAAATATATAATAAGAACGTATTTGTTTAAATATGATATTTTTTAAATCCATTTTGTAAGAAATGTTTAAAATCAAACTTAAAAAAGGTAAATTTAAAAATAATATTCTTTAGTGCTAAATTTCTAATTTTAATAATATTTTATTTCAAAATATCATTTTATGGTGGGTAAATATTTGTTACTAAGCATTTTATATTTAATAAACAAATTAAAAAAAATAAAATTTTAATATAATAAATAATATTATTTTATTACTTAAATTATTTACTTATGCATATTTTTAATAGTATTTATTTTATAGTTTATAAGTCTTTATTATTAACTAATTAATATAATATTTTCACATTTCGTGTAATAAATATATAATATATAACATATACTATGTTAAAATGAAATTAAAAGAAATATTTTTTTAAATGAATAGTTTAAAAAAAATAATTTTAGTAAATGAATGTTTAATAAAACGTACTTTTAAAAAATGAATGTTATAAAAACATAATATTATTATTTTATTACTTAAAGTTTGAACTTACACACAATTTCAATCATATTTAATATAAAAATATTGTTTTATAATTTCTAAATTTCTGTTGTTAGTCTTTTATATAATCCATATATAATACGAGATGTTAACGTAATGTTTAATATAAGAATAATAGTAAAGTATCATTACAAATTCTATGAATAATTATAAATGTAAATAACAAGTTAAGTTGTTGTTGTTTTTTTGTTTATAGTTAACTATAAACTCGGGTTTACAAGAAGCGACTCGACTCTATCATCATAACAACGTTACCTTGTATATCATTCTACATAAACATTTTTGCTTGTATATCATTCGACCTAAACATTTTTGTTAAGTTTTTTTTTTTTTAATTTTATTTTCACCTAGAATGCGTTTGATTTAAATTATTTACCGTCATAACAAACACTATAAAATAAGTAGATACAAAATCCAGCTATATCCATTATTACAACCATCTTACCCAGTATATTCCCACTTTTCAGTAGGGTCTGGAGGGGAATGATAGATACAAACCTTACCCCTGGGATAGAGAGGCTGCTTCGAAAGAGTCCCCGGCTCAAAGTTATCGTTTGAAGTTGATCATCCCAATGATTTTAACGTTATTTACACAAAATAATTAAAATAACGTTAAAATTAGTGCACTTTTACTTTTGTCCTTAAGGGCCCACACATATATACATTATATGCGTGCACCGCAAATGGGTGTGCTATATCCATGACTAAAAGTAGATAATAGATAGTGACAACTTACAGCAATATCTTATAAATTGCAACATGGGAGGCCCTGGGGAGGGGCAAACCCGACCTCTGTCCAGGGCCCATTTATCGTAAGGGCACAAAAAAATCGTTTTTAAATTATATATATTTACTTATATCTCCAAATACAAATCCGAAAAAACACAAGTTTATAATTTAGTAGGGGACTTTTTTTCTCAGTGCGTCCGGGGCACTTGAATTCTCAGGGCCGCCCCTGAATTGCAATACATTTCATTGTATATTTGTTTTTTATGTTAATTTTACCATCTTTGTCTACGGCTTATATTACTAAACCCTATGTATCTTTTATACTAGACAATGCGACGTTAACTGTTTGATAAGACTAAGGTATAAACATGTATTAATAATTAATAAATACTTATACATGTGTGTATGTAAATATGTATGTGTGTGGGTGTGTGTGTGTGTATATATATATATATATATATAAGAATATGATATTAAATTTTTCAAAAGATAAAGCAGG
The DNA here is from genome assembly GCA_009363875.1 of Mikania micrantha. Lineage (NCBI taxonomy): Eukaryota > Viridiplantae > Streptophyta > Magnoliopsida > Asterales > Asteraceae > Mikania > Mikania micrantha. The sequence goes on from CM018682.1 coordinate 12,750,199, forward strand.
GCCGCCTAGGGGAGGGCTAAGTGGGCGATCGGTCTGGTCTCGGTACTTTAAGGGCTCGGAATTCCGCCTTGGCCTTGGCCTTTTAAGGGGCCTAGAGTTTTTAAATTTTTTTTTTATATATTATATCGATAATTTTTTATATATAAATTACTATGTTTATGAGTGTTAAATTTTCTTTTGTGCCTTAGGTCCTGGAATTTTTTTTTCATTCCCTAGACCGGCGATGAGATTAAGTATTATACTTTTTCTTAAATGTGTTTGATTTCATCAACATCATCGTTAATGAAAACTCCCGAGATCGACCTTGTATGTAGCAGAGGCATAAGCTTACCGGCCTGAAACGATATACACATTTAGATTAATCAAATAAAAGGAAAAGATTACTAACCAATATGACTCCTCTGCGTATAATATTTCTCATATAAGATTTACGCATGTGAAGTAATTTTTTTTAAACAAATCCATCTTATATTTTTAAATTACCACAAATTAATCTACTTTGTTTAGATTTAAACTTAGTATCTTTCATGTATGAAACAAGATTTCTATTAGGATTAAAAATTAAGCACCGTAAATCCACGAGCATCTTTGTTCTTCGTCTCTTGCAATTATGGCTACCCATTTAAAATTACTAAAAGCACCAACGCTTTTATATTTCGGCCACCAGTCAAAGAAGGTCCCTTTTTCCCTTTTCACAGTCACGATAAGGGTAAGTTTTGACCATCATCATACGATGGAATATATATAATTGTATTCATACTATCTTTTACACATATTAATATATTATTATATAAACATGTATAGTTCGCATAAAGTTAGTTAAACCAATAAAAGTTGTAACTCAGACACATAGAGTTTGGCAAAAAATGGTTTTGGAACCGAACCTGACTATCATACCCTAAACCGGAACCAATGGGTATATATAGTTTCAGTTTCTTAGAGTATCAAAACTAGAACTGGAATTAAACCGGTTCCACCTTTACCATGTTAAAAACCAAAATCGACCTGCTAAAAACCGATAAAAACTGTTCAAAGTCTCGAACCTAACCGGAAATCGTACATCTCTACCTGGTTTTTGACTTTTTGTCTAAAACCGAAATTAGTTTGAAACCTATTTTAGTTAAAAAAAAAAAAAGATTGTGCACCTTTATTGGCTAGGTTGATAAGAAATCTATATGGGTTGTTTAATGATATACGCCTATACGAAACATAACGTTATGCATGCAATATTGTTCTTGAACTATATTGGTCGTACCTATACGATTAGTATATAAAAAGTCAAACTACATGGTTTACTCATAACTATATATAGCTTGTATAACTCCAGACAGCTATATAGTTTTCAATGACTTGACAAGTCTCTGACACTACAATATTATACGGCTTGTGTAACCCTATGCAGGTGGTATAGAACAACGAATGATGTAAGGTTATGTAATTAATTTACAAATTAATTTAATACGTTTAGAAGAAATAACTAGGGGTGCAAGCAACCAAGCCAAGTCCAAGCTCAAGCTCGCTAAAGCTCGAGCTCGATTCATTTTAACTTAAGAGAGTTCAAACTCAAGCTTAGCTCGTTTACACTTTATTTCTAAAGCTCGAACTTGGTTTATAAGAAAATTTTCAAGCTTGAGCTCAGCTCAATATGGTTCATTTTTTATTTATTAATTAATAAATTTCTTTTTGTTATTAATTTTATATATACTTATAACTATATTTTTCATATATAACAAAATATATATAATTTTTTTAAATTTTATATATAAAAATAATTTTTTATATTAATATACATTTATTATATTAAATAAAAATTATATATATAAAAAACTCGTTTGGCTCGCGTGTCGGCTTGAGCTCGACATGTGAATCTCGAGCTTAATCTCAATAACTAAACAAACAATATTTTAAGACTCGAGCTTGGTGATCGATGTGTAGTAGGTCAATAAAAAACAATATAAAATCAAGGACTTAGCTACCTATGACTATAGCACGGGTAAGCTAGATCGTCTCCTCAGGGAATCATTGGAAAGTGCTAAGCTTTAATTGAAAACTTGGTTAAACGAAGAAAATGTAAACTTAAAATTGATTTGAATTGAGAAAAGGTTCAAGCAAGGAATATGATTAATGATTTTAAACAATTATAAGAAAAATGTAATCACTTCCGAGTTTAGGTTAGTAGAATCACAATGATTTTAGGTCAAACTTAGTTGGAAATCACATAGAGATGATCTTGTTAATCGGTTTGATCAAAGTGACAACAATGGAACAAACGTTTAAGATTTGCTCATTCACACAATTGTCAATTTAGATATGTAAAGCAACACACAAATACCAATGAGTAAACGATGCAAAGAAACCGAATCACTGATGGCAAAACGTAAATGCTTAAACAAAAATAAATCGTTTACATCAATCAAACCACAATTGAATTCGAGTTATCAAAACGAAAACAATCCAAAAACCTAAGTTTAAACATTCAATCAAAGTTCATCCACTAACCTAATTGACCGGAAGCAATTATAAAGGAAAACTAGCCGCTCATCGTCATTAGCACGCTTCGATTCTTGATTCGGATGACGTTTCCTATGATCACGGATGGATTTGGAGGAGTTTTGCTGCCCAAAAACCTTGTTTTTTCGCCCCCAATTCGTCCAAGAAGAAGTCCCTAACGAAACCCTATAATCATAGCTTAAATATGGGAAAGATATACCAAAAAATCAATTTTTCGGGCCTCCGGCGTACCATACGCCGGGCCTGGGCGTATGGTACGCCCAAATGGTTATCCTACGCCCCCATGTTTCTGCCAACGCCGGGCTAGCGTATCATACGCCCAAAATGATCTCGCCAACAGCTTCTTCTCGTCGAGAAACTCAGTTTTCATATATTATGGGCCCCGTAACTCCCCTCCTAGCTCCAGTTATGCGTCCCCAAAGTTTTAGCTTTCCGAAAACCATGTTCTTGCACTCTTTAGCACTCGACGCCTCTTCTAACCCTCCAATATGCTCCCGAACACGTCTTTAAACTCTTCACACCTGAAATTCACAAACATACTCAAAGTAAACATGTTTCAGGCCAAAATTCATTAATATTACGTATTTACGCATTGATTAAGGCAATTATTTACAACGTCATCACTTGGTCTCTTTCAAGCTTGACTTTTTCTAGTTTTTTACACATTTAATCTTGAATTTTTCACAAATCAGCTTAACTAGTAATTTTTCACTAAATCAACATCTTTATCTATTATGAAATATGAAACTTATTTCTCAATCAAATAAAAATAGGCATTTCTAGCTTGTTAACTTTGGTATCGTTGAAACACATATATCTTTTGATTATAATTTATCATGTGGGAGATTAACAATGCTGTCTCTCTATAGCTTGACATTGAGAATTTCACGTAGGTGTTGGTTTTAAAACTTGGCAGCTCTTTTTCAAGCGATAGATGGGTGTAAATATAATTATTTCGTCTTTCAAACACAAAAGTGAGCCCTATAATGCATGATTTTAAGATTAATGGTGATGTTGGTTTGAATCTTATGGGCTATAATTTTATTTTTTTAGATTGTTTTTCTCTTTTCACAAAATCTATTTATCTTCTATTAAATTAACTTTTTAAATTTATAATAATATTTTTATCTTCTTTTTTTGTCTCTATAATCAATTCGTCACAACTTCATATGTTTCTTTGAATATTAATGAGTAATTACTATCACTTCATATAACACGAGTATTAATATTGACCCGCTACAAAGCGTGGGTAACCATACTAGTATATACTTATTTCATATTTTGAATACACCAAATATATGGTTTCGTTATTTTTATATAGTACGTTTAGGTGTATAATAGACTAAAGTTACTTTAAATTTGACGAATTATTGATTCTTAAAAGTGTGAGTTTTTTAAAACACTGCAACTAATTAAATATGCAATTAATTCTAGGACCGAAAATTTAATTAGTTCTATAAGAAAAATAACTCACTTGTTGATCATTACTAACATTCGTGGTAAGCTAAAAAAATTCCTTGCTTTTCATGTGTGGTTATTGTATATGGGGTGTACTTGGTGATCTGTATGCTTTGTATGTGATGCCCAAATGAGTTTTAGCACTTTGTTGGCTCGATCATCAGTCAGTGGTTTAATGAAAATTGCACTTGAGAATTTACTCGATATAGTTTTCGGGCATTACAAACAAATACTGAAATACGTGCGGATATCTTATACTATTTATTATTATTACTAGGTTATTAATCCGTGTATTCCACAGATTTAATATAAAATATTAAATAGTTTATAACGAAAATTTAACAATTATAAAAGGATATTTTGATATAAAATGATTAATTTAAATATTTTAAGTAATAAAAAATAATTAAAATCTTTTATCACTATGCAAATGATATATGACCTTTTAATGTATAACAATTGATATGTATGGAATAAGTGACGTTAAAAACTTTAGTTTATATTATATTAAAAACTAACTTTTATAAATCAATAATATAAAATATAATTTTTGTAATTAATAAAGTAAAATGACCAAATTTAAAAATAAGGTTAAACGTAGCGGACCAAAAGTGTAACTTTCTCTATCATTTTTATTACTTTAATTTTTAAATAAATAACAAAAAGGTTTTAGTTTATAAAAATCTCATTGTTTAAAAACTCCGAGTTATAATATATTTTATTTAAAAAATGGCTAAATAAAAATGTTGAGTAATGGGCTAAATGGGCATAGATTAAGATGTGTATGAGTCAGGATGTATTTTAAAAAAAATAATTTGAATCTAAATGAGTTGTTTTTGAAAATGTTAATTTAAATCAATTCAAAATTGTTTGTAACTAAACAAATATTTATTTAGATCATCAATGATCTTCTCATAAAATAAGTTATTAATTATTCTTCCCGGTTTTAATATATTATATTCACATAATTTTTAAATTATTTATTATAACTCATATTGTATTAAGATTTTGTTTATCTTAGCCCGTTTCTTTTTATGGTGTAACACATTTCAACTGAAAATACAATAATTGTTCATTTAAGCCAATTCATTTATTTTGCTTTAAGTCAAAATTGCAAGACCTAGTCCAGTGTGATAACTAGGGTTCAAATCTGTCAAACTACCGAATATTGTCAATTCTTAACAAGGTTCATGCTACCCTCAACTCTAAATCCAAGATATTTGAATGGGAATTCCCCAACTAGCAATTCAATTAGGATCAACCCAATCCAATAAATTTGAATTGTGAAAGTTAATTTTTAAGCTAAAGACTTATTAAATGGAAGCATCTCGTTCAAATTAAATGGGGTATATTTTGGATGTTTGAGACCGACCATTCACAAAACAAAACGAACGTCATCCGCATATGGCTGTGAGATGAGATAAAGTTAGCCAGTTGTTGAGTGTTTGCACACCGTGAAGGACACCTATGGAACAAGCTTTAGAAATTACGTTGAAAAAGGTTTTCGTGGCAACGATAAAGCTGATAAAAGACGATCACAGGTTGCTTTAGGGAACCCCACGACTTGTATGTGACATATAAATATCTTATATTGAACAATTCATATCACATTTTATTTGTTTTTAGTAATATCAAAATTAAAGACTCATGATTTATAGTTTAAGAGGTTGGATCTAATAAGAAGTAATTTTTGTCTAATAAACTAAAAATAGAAGCTAATATAAATTTGACAAGTTACATGTTAAAAACATAGAAATAAAAATCTAGTACAAAAAAACAAAAAAAATCAGCATAAAAAAATAAAAAAAAAGTTAGCACAAAAAAATACAGAACAAAAAAAGAATCCATGACAAAACAAAAAAAAAGAATCCTATACACAAAATAAAATAAAAAATATAGTACAAAAAATAAGATGTTATACCTAAATTATCATTTATTTATTTTTTGACATCGTGCATGTCAAATTTTTATTAGTTCTTACTATTCTTAAATAAAAATCTCTTCTTATTTGTTTATTTCCTAATAGTTTAAATCAATCTTATTCCATGAGTATATTTTCTGGATTATAAACATGTAATCAAAATATCAAATCTAAAATTATAACTAAACAACTCATAACAATTCAAAGTTGGCTAAGTAACTCAATATCAAATTTGGCCAAGTGGCTAAGTAAATTACTAATAGGGTCCATATGGTTTATAAGTATTTCACTCTTGGTTTCTAGACTTTATAAATTATATATATGGTCCCAAATTTTAGACATTTGTAACACATATAGTCATTCGGTCACCAAATTACTTTCACATAATTGACAAAATTACCCTCACATAAGGACTATATATATGTGTTACAAATGTTTAAAGTTTGGGATTATATGGGTAATTTATAAATCTTATAGCAAGCCACGTAGACCATCTTGGTAATTTACTCTTAAATAAATTACATTTGTTAACATGCGATTGTGCTTATTTGATCATGATCTGGTAATCTTACAATAACACATTTTTTCATTAAAAAATATAAAAAAGAAAAAAACAGTTGTGCTACTTAATATTTACAAATATTAAATTCAAAATAGACATCATCTCTCATGTCAGTTTTCTCTAAACTAATGGTTTTTTTAGGAACTCTCCCCTATATATATGTGTATGCAAGTAAAATTAAAATAAATAAGTAAAAACCTACACATCAAATAAAATATGATGGTGTGAAATTTAAAGTATAATATTAGTTGCACATGTAAGCAACTTAAGTCCCAAATACTCCAAATATTTTTAGGGTTCCTCACATTTAGCAAAAGGAGCACCCTGTTACTTTCTTGGTCTTTACATAAACCAACAACCATTATTGCATCTACATCTATTAAATTTTATAATAATATATTTTTACTATTATTTATTATTATTTTATCAATGATACGAGTATCGATACATCGTAAGTAATGATTTTAGATCGTATTGCATTGCTATTATGAAAGATCAAGATAATTATGCCAGTGATCCAGTATTATTCGAAATATTATATATCATTTGTGTAAATAAAAATAAATAAAGTGATAGTTAAAATGTAATGATGATATCAACTTTTTTTTCATTATCAACCTTAATTTTACTACGAAACTACTTCAAATCAATCAATCATTTTGTTTGTATTTGAATTTATGATCTTAATTTTTCTTAAGACAATATTTCTAAAAATGGGTTAGTCTCACAAATGATAGTATTTGATAAAGTTAATTATGTTTTCTGTAAGTAATCAATACAATTTTCAAACAATAAAATCAGAGTACTTATGCGTCTTTTTATTATTAATAACTCCAGTTAAATACTATACTAGTCCACCATAAATCTATTTCACGCTTCAAGTGAGACTAGAATTTGATACGTTTCATCTTTGATATTAAGTCTGTGGTATGCCATCTATCAGATTAGTTACGTGCAAACCTAAATTTGCAGTGCATTTGTTTAGATTATATCTATCGGAGAAATATTTAATAAGAATAAATTTTTGTCTAAAAAAAGTTAACTAATAAGAATTTGACATGTGTCATGGTATATAATCTAGGTATAACATGCTATTTTTTGTATTAGATTATTATTATTTTTTTACTAGATTATTTAATTTTTTGTTCAGTATTTTTTTGTACTGGATTTTTATGTTTTTTGAATTGTATTTTTGTTTCTTGTACTATATTTTTATTTTTTATATTGGTTTTTTTTGTACTAAATTATTATTTTTTTGTACTGTATTTTTATTGTACTAAATTCTTTTTGTACTAGATTTTATTTGTACCGTATTTTGTTTTTCGTACTGTATTGCTGAATTTATATTTTTAGCACACTAAATGTCAAACTCCTATTGGTTCTTAATATTTTTAGGTAAAAATCTCTTATTATGGATCCCACCCTTATATATATTTACCAACACAAATTAGATGTTTTGCACAATAAAGTTCATGAAATTAGTAGGTGATTATGCATTCGCCATAAAAAAAATGTTATGAGAATTGGATTGAACACGTTGGTCCTATCGATTAAACCAAAAATTCGATTTGGATGATCGATTTGTTTACATGATCAACCTATACAGAATGCTTGAGTTGTTAGTATTTGAATCAGCTGTTTAGCTGAGTTTTAATTAAAAACATTCATAAACTTCAAGGTTGTCACGCATATTAAAAATTAATTCTTTGGGCTTGTTACTTGTTTTTTCTTTCAAATTTCCCTCCATGAAACACATTAACGTTTCTAAACTTCTCATACGTAAAAGGAAATACACTAGACAAATTAAAACAAAACTATTTTCTCAAACTATGAGTGTTTAATTCATGACTTAATTATAGTTGTCACTCAAATATTCGAGTGAAAATATAATTTTATTAAGATGGAAAATATTATCTAATCAAATTCTCAATATAGTCAAATTATGACTCGTGGACAACTTTTTTAACCCTTAGATATCTAGATTTTAAAAATATGATTTTAAAACGTAATTTTGGAAGTAAATATATAACTTTTATAAATATAATATAAAAAATTAAAAATAATAAACCACCACTTTATCCATAAAAGCCTGTCCCCCCACATATACATATATAAAGACCCAAAGTGAACAACAAAATTTAAGTTCTCATTGATCTGTTCTAGCCATCATGGCAACCATAACCAGAGATGATCAATCCGATTACGACAGCAGCTGTTCATCCATCACCACCGTGCCGGACTCCAGCCGGAGTTGGATGAGCAACGCCAGCTTCGGCAGTCGCCGGAGCTCCATCTCCGGAGACCCTTCTCACAAACCTCACAAATCAAACCAAGCCGCATGGGAGGCAATAAAGCGGCTCCGGTTCGAGAAGGGTGGGCAGGTGAGTCTGGAACATTTCAAGATCTTGAAACGGGTCGGGTCAGGTGACATAGGGAACGTGTATTTGTGTCAGATCCGGAGCCAGATGGTGGTGGGTTTGCCGAATAGTTTTTATGCAATGAAAGTGGTGGATCGCGAGGCGTTGGCGATAAGGAAGAAGCTGCAGAGGGCGGAGATGGAGAAGGAGATTCTGTCGGGTTTGGATCACCCGTTTTTACCGACGCTTTATGCTGAGTTTGATGCTTCTCATTATTCGTGTTTGATTATGGAGTATTGTCCCGGCGGTGACTTGCATGCCGCCCGGCAACGGCAGCCGTCGAAGTGTTTCAACATTTCGTCAGCTAAGTAAGTTTAAGAATACCTTCAGTACGTTTTAAATTGTATGATACATATATATTTTTTATAAAAGAAGAATAGAAAATAAATAAATTATGTTGGTGAGAACAATATAACATATAGGAGTGAATGGGTGATACCTCATGGGCCAACCCGAGAAGTCGATGAACTGACCCGGACTGAGGCCGATGCAAAAGACCCAAATTAAATTGATCAGTTTTGTCCTTTGTTATTGTTTTTTCATCATATTTGGTTTCGATCTGGTCATCCTCAAAAAATTAAAATTAAAAAATTACAGAACATTTTTATTTATTTACATATAGTTTTATGCAATAGTTTATTATATATATATGTATATATATATATATCATTGTATGTTTGTAAAACCTTTTATAAACATACGATGATACATATAATGTTTAGAAATTTGTTGTGATATACGCATAACGTCTATTTTTGTAAATTTCAGATTTTATGGTGCGGAAACATTACTAGCCTTAGAGTATTTACACATGATGGGCATAGTTTATCGAGATCTTAAGCCCGAAAACGTCCTCATTAGAGAAGATGGTCATATAATGCTCTCAGATTTTGATCTTTCACTAAAATGTGAAGTTGTGCCCAAACTAATCCATTCCAAACCCGACCCATCTAGACAACCTGATTATGATAACAATGACGATAATCTAAGATGCTCAACACCCTCTTGTATCATCCCTATTCAACCTGTCCTCTCTTCATGTTTCTCCTTTCGAAAAACCAAAACCACCCAATCCACCACCATAATCACAGAAAAAATTGAGGTTCAAGAATATAGTGCTGAGTTGGTGGCTGAACCTGTGAATGCAAGATCAAAGTCATTTGTTGGCACCCATGAGTACCTGGCCCCTGAAGTCATCTCAGGCCAGGGCCATGGGGGTGCGGTCGATTGGTGGACCTTAGGAGTTTTCTTGTATGAACTACTATATGGGGTCACACCCTTTAAAGGTGAGAACAATGAGAAGACACTCATCAACATAATAAAGAAACCATTAAGTTTTCCAAGAATTGGTGTGAGTTCAAGTAAAGAATATGAAGAAATGGTGAAGGTTCAAGACCTTATTGCAAGACTTCTTGTTAAGAACCCTAAGAAAAGAATTGGAAGCTTAAAGGGTTCAATTGAGATTAAGAAGCATGAGTTCTTTAAGGGTGTGAACTGGGCCTTAATTAGGTCAGTTAGGCCTCCTGAGGTCCCTAGCGAAATTATGAAGATGAGAAATAGGGTAGTGATGGTGCCCAAGCTAATGAGCAAGAAACAAAGGGATGCACCATTTCAAATCTCTAATCATCATTTTGATTACTTTTAAAAGATTATGTAAATAAGAACAACTAATTTTAGGCTAGTCGATCTTGTTTTTTCATCCCGTTTTTTTTTTTTTTTTTTTAATTTTAAAACTTTGTATAATTATTAATACGAGTATAAGCATAAATTATTCTAAAAATGTTCAATGAATAGACTAACATTTAGCCATGAAACAAAAGATTTAGCTAATTTTATGACAATTTGTTGATTATTGTACTTAAATAACGGCTTCAATACATCAAAGTTCTTTTTTCTTTTTTCATTCTTATTTTTGTTTTATCATGTGTTTTAATCTTCAATTGGATCTTTAGGTTCAAGATACTTTTAGAAGCATAAATCATATATCATATTAAAAGGTGATGATGCAAGGTGTTGGAGTTTAGAGATTGCTAACCTTTTTTTTTTTTTACATAATATATATAATGAGTGTTTTTTTTTAACAAATACATACTAATCATGCAACAAAAACATACATTAATGCATAGTTAAAAGTAAGATGGATTGGATTATATATAAACATTTAATTAATAAGTGAAAATATTTTAAGTCTTGACATGTGATTAATAAATGAGAAAGCACTTTTTGGAATATTTACTAGTGGTCATGGATTTCTTGCATAAAGACATATAGTTTTATTTTAATTTATATAATATTATATTATATAAACAGGTTGTAGGTGGAAAGTATGGGGGCAACTCCTTCCACTTTCATGTTTTTTCCTCTCATGAATTCATGTGATCACCATTATTGCTTACCTCCTTATTTTTAAATCATGTAAATATTATTTTTCTTGTTATTCATTTATAAATGTACATTAATTCATGACATTTTATCAAGTTCACAACCACAACCAATCCCATTTATGTTCAAATTTCTATTCCATCCGATTTCCTTTTTATTCATTTAGTTCCACTATTTATTTATGTGTTATAATATATTTTCTATCTTGACATAAAAATAGGACTAAAATGATTAAGGAGTTATAAATAATTATAATATATTTTAAAATATGTTAACAGAATGAATATAATTATTTACACACATATATTTAAATTTTCCAATTCAGACGGGTTGATATATATATATATATATATATATATATATATATATATATATATATATATATATATATATGTATATACTAGGTTATTAATCCGTGTACAACACGAAATTCTATAAAAAATAAGCATTTATTAAATTGATCACTTATAAAAAATAAGATATAAATAAAGCAAATTTTTTTTACATTTTTTAAGAATAAAAATAGTACATTTTACAAATTTTTAAATACTTCTTTATATACACGATTGTATATACTTCTTATATGCCTACAAAAACAATATTGTAATAAATATTTGATATGATGAAAATTACGTATTACATTTAATAATAAAATATAACAAATTTAAGTTTCCCTTATAATGTTGATTAATCTATCTAAGAAAAAAGAAATAAAAAATCACCAACACTTTGGTTGTTTAATTTTATTGCACTATGACACCTTTCAGTAACCATGTTATATGCCGTGTATTATATGTAGTAATTTGAAAAAAAAAATATTAAATAAAACGAATTAGTAATTCAGATTTACAAATTATGAAATGATTTTGTGAAATAAATTTTTGTTGGTTAATTTGAACAATAAAGTAAATGGAAAAGTAAGATTGAAATAAGACATTTAATAAATAAGATGCAAATAACCAAGTAATTATTTTTGAGTGAAATTGAAAATATATAGGCACATTAAGTCATTTGAATATATGGATGTTAAGATAAAGATAAAGAAATTAAGATTTGAAAGTAAGTAATAATTTCAAATGATCATTTATTTAAGTGACTAAACTAAAAATGAAATGAGATAAATCAAACAAGCTATTCATTATTATCTGACATATTGCATTTTTACAATCTAACGACATTAAATTATTAAAAATTCTTAATTGATATAAATAAAATTATTATCATTCTTCTTTTTTTAGTTAGATTTTAAAACTTTTGAATTATGTCTCATGATAATTAAATTTAGTTAAATTGCATTTATTTAAATTAATATTTCAATATGAAATATGAAAATTTTGAATTTCAAAATTATTGATCATAAAATAGAAAGTTTTGACATGATTATATTTTTATTAACATTTAAAGATAATTTGACTTAATTAATTTACCTCATTTAAAGTATGAATTAATTAAATTGATTAAATGTAATTCATTTTTAAAATGCCTAGAATTAACATAGTATTAGCATGTGTCACATATATGATGTGGATAACCCAAAATTATGAAATGTGGCCAAATTGTTACTCTTTTATTAGGTAGTATAGATATAGATATAGATATATATAGATGGAATTAATAAAATGAAAACCCCTATTTTAGTGAGAAAACCGTGAAAACAAGGCAACAATCATGTAAAAACGTATTTTTTTTTTTATTTTTTTACAGGTTTGTATCACTATTGGGCACATTTTTATAAAAAAAATAAAAAAAGCACCGAGTAAATATCTAAAAAAATTATTAACCCAATGTTGCGTCAGATCTGATGAAATTTCTTTTACGTTTTATTACGTATGTTTTACATGGTTTTATAAAACATTTACTCGACGCATTTTTTGTTTTTTTATAAAAATATGTCCAATAGTGTTACAAACCTGTAATTTTTTTAAAAAAAATATGTTTTTTTACATGATTTTTGATTTATTTTCACGGTTTTTATCACGAAAAAGTGATTTTCAAATTATCATTTTCCTATATATATATATATATATATGTATGTATATGCACATGTTTAGTATTAATTAGTGAGTAAGGTTGATGTAAAAAGTGATAGTTTTGTAAAAAGTATAAAAAGTAAAGTGTTATTATAAATAACAAAGTGTTATTATAATATTAACACATTGTTATTATAATATTTAACAGTTTATTGTTAATAATAGCACATTGTTATTTATAAAAGCAATTTGTTTTTTACATGTTTTTACAAAAATCTCATTTTGTATCTAAACCTTCCTCTTAATTAGTAGATCATTTATTAATTGGACTAATTAAATTTGTTAGCTTGAACGCCCTCCTCATTATTGAACGGGTTAGATTGAATAACCCAAATTTTAATTACTTTATATATATTGTTTATTATTGTGGAATTTCATATCTGTCAGATCTTATCTTACCATCGCTAATATCATTGCTTTAAGACGAGATGAGTGTTAATTATTTGATTTTGGGTACAACATTTTTCTTTCTTTTATGTTTTTCTTTATCAGGATTAAAGCGAAGTAGAATAATTACATAAAACCATCATTCTCTTTCAACACTTTACACCTTTTTTTTAAACATTTCTATTGGTTTTTATTCCAATACTTGAATTATATGTCTTTTAATAGCCATACAACTTATTTAAGCTCCTTAGGTGTCGTTTGTTTTTTTAGATGTAAAATGTTTGCACAAATGATGTCTTGTCTTAGTAGTAAGATGGATGTATGAGAGAAGTGATAGAAGACCTAGGTCCTGGGTTCGATTCTTGATCCCACCCGGTTTTACCGACCTTCCACCGTCGTGCCTTTGGCGGGCGCTTGGGTTGGTTTTCCTCGGGAATTGGTGGCCGGTGGGCTAGGGGCTCCGTCCGTCTAGACTAATGGCCAGCTTGGGCATCCTTTAGCCATTAGAGGCCGCGTGCAATGCACCCAGCAGTTGATTAGTTGGCCGTTCAAAAAATGAGGTAAAACGTGTGCAGTCTGCGTACTACATCTGCAGACCTTTGTAGCAAAAGAGCTGGACAAAAATCTACTAACAGACTGTTTTGTTTTTTAAGTCTGCATACCCACCAACAGCCCCAAACATAAACCCTAACCTCCTTATTACCCACCTTGTTGGCCATCCCCGATCTCCTCCTCTGCCGGCAACGAGGGGGTCGATTGTAGGATGAGGGTGACTCACGAGGGTGTTGGTCAAATGGGATTTGCGAAAGGGTGTCGATCCATGGGGATCTGCGAACAAGGGTGTCGATTAGAGGGGATATGCGAACAAGGGTGTCGATCGGAGATTCGGAGGTAAGTTGTTTGATACGATTGCATTGGAACCCGTGGAGGGCGGTGGAGCTGTGCCGGTGGAGGGACAACTAGAAAGAGATGACTGGCAGAGGAGATAATTCTTTGTTGATGGGATGAAGTTGAGAAAATGTGAGAAAGGTTTGATTCATGTCTCCACTAAAAAGAGTATAGACATATATTTTTTAATGTAATGACTTCGAGAAAACAAACATTTTGCAAATCCCAACCTCCGCCGGTATTCTGCGCAACACAAACAGAAAAATTTAGGGAGAGTTTTTTTATTAAAAAAACAAACATAGCGCATTAGTATACTTATGTATCGATATAATTTGTACATTTTAGTTTGTATAATTTATAACACACATATATGATATGAGATCTACAACTAGAGAGATATTATTTTGATATACCCACTTAAAAACGCAAATCAGTTTTACTTGAACTTATTGACGATTAGATATTTAGATTATTAGTCATGTGGTCCCATAAAATTTTCAGAAAAAAAAAAAAAAACACACCATATATCATATATGATTTATGACATCCATCCGGATGAGATTATAACGAAAAATACTTGATATGTTTGATCAATTCGTGTCTTGTCTGTTTGTACGTATGTATGGATAATTAATATGTTATAAGTTTTCGATTAAAATTGATTGAGATTTGCTCAAAATAAAAGTTTCACATACTAGGAATAGAATACTGATGTGTCTTAATAAGATCATGTTACAATTTTTTTTTTTTTTTTTGACTTTCTATTTCTTTTTGGGTTTTTGTTATTGATCTGTAACAAGTTTGTTTTATGAAAGAGAGTGATTATCGGTTTAAAGTTTCTAAACTAAATTTGGTTCCCTGTAACATAAAACGGGAGTGTTGTTTATGTTTTTTTAAAAGTTAGTTCGTTTATGATATGAAAGCTTTTTGAAAATTGGTTTGCCCTAACGCTAAACAAAAGTGTTAGGCAATGTGCGTAACGACACAACAACAACGTTACGTGTCAAATGCGCGCGTATCTATATGTAATTATAAATATACTTTATTTGATTGTATGAGTCCAAAAAGATAAAGTCAACAGAAAATAATGAAGGGTCCAAGTGGAGAAGGTTATGATTTCATCATTCAAAAGACTCTTCATGAAATTTTGGTCAGTTTGTCAGCACACATTGCATGCGGCACTCACTTTTTTCACCACTTTTTCTTAATTATTTTCCGTTATTGTTGATATTTATAGCAAAAATAAAATCATCATCATACGTTTGTGTTATGTGACATAAAATTAATAATAATTACTAGATATTTTTATTATATCTAGTCCTTCATTTATGATTATAAAATAAATATGTATTTCAAGTTAAACATTAATTTTTAAATTGATTTATTTATTTGAAACATAATATTTTATTCAACTTATGTGTAAGCCATATATTTGTTTTAAAACTTTCAAATTAACGGTCCTTATAAA
The DNA here is from genome assembly GCA_009363875.1 of Mikania micrantha. Lineage (NCBI taxonomy): Eukaryota > Viridiplantae > Streptophyta > Magnoliopsida > Asterales > Asteraceae > Mikania > Mikania micrantha. Next base: position 12,766,223 of record CM018682.1, read on the forward strand.
ATTTAATAATTTTCTGTCTAAAATTAAGTTTTCAAATGATACAACCTTATAGTTTTTTTGAACAGCTAACGCAAAGTACCACTGTTTAAATAGGCACATTGACATCACCATAACCCCTAGCTCAACCTAGAGCATTTTTTTGTTCCAGGTGAGACTCGAACCCAAGACCTCCCATTCAAAAAGTCAAGGAGGCACCATTAGGTTATAAGCCCTTTGGTATACAACCTTATATTAATTAGGGAAAAGTGAATATGAGGTTGTTAACCACCTAAGTTAGGTGTGAAACCCATTAAAACGACGTAGTTTTGATTAAATCTCATTCATTATGGTAATTTTTTTTGTTCCTATTTTCACTCCATAAATTTTACACATACCATAATTAATGATATTTAAACAAAACTACGTTGTTTTGATGTGTTTCACACCTAAGTTAGGTACTTAACAGCCACATATTCATTTTCCCCAATTAATACTTACTATATAAACATTTTCATAGCAGATGAATAATACTAATAACATAATAATGTTTAAATAATAATAATTATATAATATTAATAATCAAACAAATTTTTTTTATTTTTACTTTATAGTTTAATAATAAATTTTATTAAATCTGTTTTTAATTAGAAAAGAGATTATATAGCTATAAAGAACATGATTTAACTATGTATTACTATTCTAACTTTTCTTCCATTGACACTACAAATAGTTGATAAAAGTAGAGTTTGATTGTGACTTTAGTATAATTTGTAAATTTATTGTAAAGTAGGCATATGCATAACTTAAAATATTGATATTCTTGATAGATAACAAAAAGTAATTCATAAAAAATATGGGTGTTGCTAAAACGAAAAGGACCAGCTAAGACTGTCATATCAATTCAAGGTATAAATAAAAAGGTGTGCATGATTAGAGTAATTACGGTGTAAGATTTCTTCCTTCTTAAAATCTACGATCATCACTTTTAAGTTTATACATATTAAAAACAAAACAAACAAACACACACACACACACACATATATATATATATATATATATAATTTACCTGGTTTTGCTTTTGGCCCTAAAATAATTTACCTGTACCTATATAGAAAAAGTTTGTTAGAATATTATTTTTAGTTATGACAACTTTTTTCGACCTTTATCATGGCCTCTAACTTTTTCAAACGATCATATTTTTATATATAATGTTACTTTAAAAAAATTACATTACAAAGACTAGCTTTTTTAATCTTTAAAACAAGTATAATATAGTTAAATAAAATAAATAAATAAAAAAATATAAAGAATTATCTTCTCATAACGCTCAAAGATAAATAATAAACCAATATTGTAACCAATTAAATCTTATATTTAAAATTTACTTGATTTAGCTTTGATAAAAAATTTTAAATTTGATATAGCACATAATTGTGTCTAACAAAATTTAAAGGTACCCCCTTCATTGATGATTCATATCACATTAAGCTTACACTGGCCTTCATGGTGGCTTGACAATGGGAGTCGTTAAGTATGTCGGGATGGTGACCACCACGTTTTTTTGGCAGTTCAATGCTTAAGTGATATGCTTTCATATTGTTCAAAGCCATTGATCACATTTCTTCAGCCAAAAATAGAGTTGTTTCTGTTTTCCTTTGTACATGACCACAATCATCGTTTTGTCGTCGACATCGAGGAGTCGAGGACCACCTTGAACGACCAGGGCTTCATGTCACTATGCATCAACAAATCTGAGAATTTCTTTTCACATCTAACTGGTGTATAGTCCATGACCTCAAGACGACCGACGAAAACTATAAGAATGGTGGCAGGTGCGACCACTGGACCGAAAGGCTTAACACAATCAATTACACCAACTATTTGAGATTTCTCATTACACAAAAAATGAGTCTTAAACTGATCCAATGTGCCATCTGGTTTAAATTTGTGCTTGAAATTCCACATACAATGAATAACAAAATAAAACCATTGGTCTAGCAACTGACTCACATGTATTATTATTCTACGGGATATTATCATATATTCTCTTATTAAACATCCAAATTACATATATCCCTAATGTTAAACTAAAATTACAAATATCTCTATTTTCTAAAATTGCCCCTTAGTAAGAAGAAATATGTAAATTATTTTTTGTTAGTTCATTAAGGGTAAAATAGGAAATACATGAATTTTTTTAATGAAATAGATAAATGTGTAATATATTTGGTTTAGAAAAGAGAAAAATGTAATAAAGGGTTTTAGCAAGGGATTTTACGTAATTGGCCCTTATTATACAAAGCACTATATTCAGTGTTTGGCACACTCATTTTTTTTTTTAAACAACAATTTTTTTCACCAATGTTCACTATGAGACTACAACCCCTGACTTATTTTAGGGAGAAACACCTTAACATACATTAATAACATTGGGACAAATGCCCTTTGATGTTTGGCACACATCTCCTTAGGGTTTGACAAGACTTTAAGGAAAGATGTAGGAATGAGTGAGATCGTTAGACCTAATGGTATGTTAAGACTAAGGCCTTGTTTGGGATTTCATCTAGAAACGACTTATTGACTTATTGGCGTTTTCAAAAACCAATAAGTGAATAAGTCGTTTGCCAAACTTAAAATGACTTTTTGTAAAAGAGTAATAAGTTGTTTTTCAAAAGCTAAAAATTGTAGTTTTTGGAAATAACTTACGACTTATTGACATAAAATTACAAATCTATTTCACTCTTTACCCAATAACCTTAAAATAGTGTAAATAAAAATATGTCATTTTTGGTCATTTTAAAAATTTATTTTGGAAAAGCTAATACAAACACATTTTCAAAAACTTTATTTTAAAAGGTCATAAATTAATAAGCACTTTTAACAAAAAGTCATTTTAAAGTTAAATAAGCAATCTCAAACATAGCCTAAATTTTTAGTGTTTGATGAACCGAAGGTGGAGTAGGATGTAGATATAAAGGTAGGTTGGGTAGTAGGAGACGGTTGACTTTTGGGTTAGGGTTTGGATTGATTGTGTTGGGATGAGAGAATAGGAAAAAGGGAAGTCTGGGCCATAGAATTGTGAGGAGGAGGTGCTGGGCCTGGTGAGGGAGTAAATGTATGATGGGCCGTGAGAAGCATCTGGATATTGTGGGGTCGATTTGCAATTGGTTAGGGTTTGTGGGATTTGGTGTTGGGCCAATGGATTATTTTTAGGATATGTAGTGGGTCTACAAATGAATGAATGATCATGTCTTCTCAAGATGCAATAATCTCACTCTTAAGATCTAAAAAGCCCATGAGGCAGGAGCTTACACTACATTCTACTATTCTAGTCCACCAAATCACATTCTAAGCCCAACAATAATGTGATCAAATCAATCTCTTTAATCCCGAAATATTCTCAACCAAACAATAAATAAGCAAAGCACCTAATTAATCATTTGAATTGGTAAATGGTAATACTTCATTTTCAGCAATTACCTTTAACAACGTTAAACACAACAACAACAACAACAAGCGTACCCAGTAAAAATCCCACTTAAAGTGGGGTCTGGGAGGGGAAAGATAAAGACACACCTTACCCCTATCTACAAGTAGAATATAGAGGCTGCTTCGTTAGAGTCCCCTGGCTCAGAAAACCCGAATTTTTTTTTTTTTTTGAAAACATGTAACGACATCATTTGTAGCCAGTAACATCAAGGATACACAAGCTTATTCTTATCTTGTTATTGTTAAACACAATGAATAATTAAATGATTTAATAGATATGTGTGATTTATTTCTGATTGATTACATAAATACACATGTACACAAATTAAATGCCTGAAATATTACTTAACAATAACAAGATAAGAATAAGCTTGTGTATCCTTGATGTTACTGGCTACAAATGATGGGACACCATTTTTATTTTTAACAAATAAAAATAATATTATTAAATGCAAAAAAACAAAACAAAAATAAAAAAAAGAACAAACTGGTGTATAGTCCATAACAAAAAGAATATATCTTGTTTATTTAGGCGGTGTTTGTTTTTTAAGAGGTAAAATGTCTGCAGTCTGCGGACCACATCTGCTAACATCTGTAGAAGAAGAGGTGGACCAAATGTCTGCAGTCTGCAAGAAGAAGAGTGTTTGTTTTTTAACGTCTGTTGACTCTTAAAATAAATTGGTGATGGTGTACGGTGGGGGTGGCCGGAGGTGGGGTGGGTGGCAGCGGTGGGCGGTGGGGGTGGGCAGCGTTGGTGGCCGGCGGTGGTGGGAGGTGGTGGCCGGCGGTGGCGGGAGGTGGTGGCCGACAGTGGCGGGCGGCGGGGGTGGGCGGTGTTGCGGTGGTGGTGGGTAGTCTCTGCAGACTTTAGAAGCCCCTATAAGTGGTTGGTCCACATCTTCAGCAAAAAGACCTCGCACAGACGTTTTTTAATGAAACGTCTTCGAAAAAACAAACGGTCTGCAGACGGCAATGTCTGCGCGTGGTCAAGCCCTAAATGTACAAAAACTATATAGAAAAACTTTTCAAATATATTTTTTTATTAAATGTAAAAAAAACTATATATTCATTAAGTAAATGATAAATTTCCAAACATATTTTTTTATCAAGGTCACAATTATCTTTAATTCTTTATAATTAACGAAGTCATTTAAAAAACTATTGTGACTTCTGAATCAATTTTAAAGCTACTGCAATTCTATTTAAATACAATGCAACTCTTTTTAAAAGTGATTTATTTAGGTTTACAAATCTGATTTCTCTCCATACAAATTAACTATTATTTTTTATTTTGATACAAATTACCTATAACTAATAAAAACCATAGTCGGTGGCTGCTGTCTCGCTTTTCTTTCTTTATTTTTTCTTGGTTATATAACTAAGAATTCAAGTTTGGTAAACCAATGTTTGTTGGTGAAGCTGGCAAATTGTTTCAGATGTATCCTTTCGTTTCTTAAATTTTCATTTTACGCTCTAAGGGTTAACGTTTTCAACTCTTTGATTTACCCTTTTTCATTTTTTAATTTACCCTTTTTTACCTTAGCTAAAAATAATAATTTCTTACGTGTTTTGCTTTACGTAAGAGTCTGTATAAATTCGTATTGATCCACGTTTCGGTAAAAAATTCTCCGGAAATGAGTTCGGTCAAATATCGCTTTTGTGCTTATTTTATATATGTCTTCTATTGTTCTATCTATCGGCGTCAATTTTTTTAAGTTCGGTCAAATATCGTTTTTGTGCTTTTGTGCTTAATTTGTCTGAATATTTCGAATTGAATTATTTCGAATTTTGAATTTTTAAGAGCATTCGAGTTTGACCTAATTCAAAATAAATTCGAATTCGATGAAAAATTCGAAAATCGATTTTATTTGAATTTGATTAGAATTCGAATTGGTTTGATTTGAATTTAATTGAAAATTTGTTTGTACTTGCTATCTTTATACATTCAAAATATCAAACAATCAAAATCTTAAATATCTAAACAACAAATAACCAACTTCTAAGTTATAATATTATATATATCATTCAAATTAATAAAATAATAAAAGTTAAATATATAATGCCAATGATAATATACAAAAAACATAAAGTGACAAGTAATAAAAACATTTGAAATTAACAATCAAAATGATCATATATTCGAGATTCACAACCACAAAAATTTGAGCTTCATGATATATAGATGCTTTTGTTGTAGATGTTTAAGTTTAGTGTATTAAAAAACCTAATTTTTAAATATAGTAAACTATTTGTATGTATAAAATAAAAAATATATAAATAATTTAAATTCGAAATTCGAATTGAATTAAAAATATGAAAATTGAAATTAGATATTACATCCTGAATCAAATTCAAATATGAAAATTCGAATCGAATTTCGACTTGGTGTTTTCTGAATCAAAACTGAATTGAATTTCAATTTTTTCTAGTCCGATTCGAAAACTGTACACCCGTAAATTAATCTAGTGAACTGTCATCCCCAACTACTTTATTCGTTACATTTAACCACTCATTCTTTGTTTTACATTCTACATAGTTCATAGTTTTCCATCTGGTTTCACACTTGAGCTAAAATACAAAAATAATTTTGTTAATTATGAGAGATAAGGAACCAAAACATTGAAAAAAAGCATTAATTACACAATATCTTGGTGTTAGACTATCCACAGTGGTCACCCCACTGAAAACCCTTCCCCACTGAAATTTCCTGCCACGTCATCACCCTACTGAAATCCTTTAACACCCACAATGGTCACCCCACTGAAAACCCTTCCCCACTATTCCACGTCATCAACAATTAAAATTAAATTTAATTGATTTATTTAATTTATTTTTTGCAAACAAAAAATAATAAACTTGGAATTTAAATTAACCATTCAAATAAAGATACAAATAAAATAAAAATTACATTGCAAATTTAAATAAAAAAACCATACAAAAAAAAACTAACAATTCAAATAAAATTTAACGATATTTATCCAAGAGTTTCTTTTTCATTTTTTGCATTATTTCACGATCTTCGTCGTCGAGCATGTCGGGAGGCATAGACTCAAGTGCTCTGAGGTCGGATCGGAGAGTTTTTTCTTCGTGCATTTTTTTCCTTTCTTCGTGTTTTATTTTTTGAAAAGTTGTGAAAGCTTGGAGTTGCTCGGCGAGTTCGGTTGTTGACGTGTTAGAGGAGACGGTTTGACGACTCGAAGAGGACGCCCGTTTTGTTGTATCTCGACCCGTCGGTCTAACCGGTTCCGGTGGGGTGTCGAACTCGGGTTCTTCTTCGTCATCCTCTAGGTTAACCGCGTAATTTGTATGTGCGGTCGAACCCCCGGGCGAATACTCGTTCGTTTCGGAATTTTTGGTTCTTTTTGAAGAACCTTGGACCTCGTTGTTGTGTTCTTGGCAAAGAACACGGAATTTTGGCGAGTCTTTTATCGCCACCCAAACGTGGTAGTGGTTAAACGTTTGGCCGTTACTCTTTAGTTGGTATTCTTTTTCGGCCCATTTCAAAACGTTCTCGTCGCTCATCCCGCTTTTTCGGTTGTTTGCGCAGTTGCTATAGATCCCACTAAACTTTGTTAACTTGGTGCACATATCCTTCCACTTTGAATTTAGTTGATGATACGTGCGGTATTCGGCATCGAAGCCCATCACATTGTGCCAACTAACGGTTACATTTTTCCAAAAATTTTCCCGTTTTTGCGAGTTACCTACAAAAAAAATTTCAAAAGTAAGTTAAAAAATTAAACCCTTTAAAATAATATATAACAAAACTAAGTAATAAAATTTTTACCTTTGGTTTTGTTCTCGGATTCGTCCATGTAACATTTTCCGAGAGCGATCTCTTCATCTTGAGTCCATTGCTTCGGTGTCATTGGACCACTACTCGGCCCTGCTCCAGCCGGCTGTTTGTTTTTCTTACCTTTTTTGCGTTTCTGAGTGTCTTGTGTCTCCGGCACGACCTCGTTATCATGTTGGCTCGGGGAAACAAAATCAGATTCGAACCTCGGTTGAGAGAAGGGAGCAAAACCGGGTTGAAAGTGTTGGATGTTTGGGTTTTGTTGTAGTTGTGCCAAAAATTCCTAAGCGATTCGGGATCGTACGAGAACGGGTTGAATTCGGGATTGGGATTGTTAGGCCTTGGATTCATGTTTGTGTTTTTTTTTAAAAAATATAGAGAGAAAGATGAAAGATGAAGAGATTTGGATGGTTTTTTGGGTAAAAAAAGTTGGGTATTTATTTAGTTTTAAAAAGTTGATTTATTTTTTTATTTTTTTTTTTTGATTTATACCGTTCAACAACGGTCAAAAATGGCATCCAATCACAAACCGAGAATTTCCACGGGGAGCGGGAGCCGTTGGGGCCGGTTGAGCGGGAGCCGCTGGCTAGGGGGGCGGTGTGCCCGCTGGACCCCGCCGCGGGGGAGGCCACCGCTGGAGTTGGCGGGGAGGGTATTGTGGGTGGTCTTAAGAGTTCTATTATTATATGTATCAAATATATACTTTTAATTGGATTTGATTGTATGCCATATACATAGCCATGTATTTATCAATTTTATATGGAATTGATTTTTAAAATTAGATACATATAAAAAAACTAAAAAAAAATAGAAATTAAGCTTTCAAAATTAGTCGGGTTATTCGGGTAACCCGAATTCTATATAATTTGACTCATATACCGATTCAATTTTATATTTTCGGGTTCGGGTTTAGAGCTAGTTCGGGTTGACTAATTCGGGTGTACTCTTATTCGGGTTCGGGTGTATATGAATCGGGTTTGTTATTCGGGTATGAATAAAAATGACACCCCTAGGTGGAAGAACAATTCATGTTCCAACTCCAACTAATCATTTATTGTAAAACCTCAATTTAGGATCTTACATTTATAAATTAAATCTAGTGTAGCCTTAATATTACTCTTTTAGTTTCGAGAAGACACTTGCTAACATAACCTAAAACACGACTGGAAACAAAAAAAAAAATATTCAATACTTTTAGATTAGAGTTAATATTAATTTAGACACGAACAAAAATACATGTCATGTTAAAGTTCATCAATTTAACGTCAAACCCAAACAACTAATCTCTAGATTAAAATGTGGCCTGGGTGAGGATTGTATATTTTTATGTTTTAAAACATTTGTAATGATAAAATTTAGTATCGACGTATAATTAAATATACCTATATATTATTCCTTGTACATGTAATTTAGAACACTTTTAGATATCTTTATTGTTACAAATAAATTTATAAAGAAAAAAAAAAGCGATTTCACGACTTATAAATACCAGTTTATCACATCACTAGTTTCTTCAACTACTTTAACTTCAATAGTTTTCATCAATCCTACTCTTGAATCTTATTAATGGCTTCATTCAACCAAGAACTAGCCAAGAAACAGTCTCATGGTAGTTACATGCATGTTATTTTAACATATATAAGTAATTTTCTAAATATAAAATTACTAAATTGCAAACCTTTTTGTGTTGTTCAGATGGAGTTGTTGCAGGGACCAAGGCTGCTGGATTTGCAGCAATTCTTACTGCTATTCCAACTGTTAGTTCATGTATTTTTTAACATTGTATACATATACCATCTAGAAAATCCTTATCTGTATCTACATGTGTATGTATCATGCAGGTGGCTGTTGCAAGGATGCTGCCATGGGGAAGAGCTAATCTCAATTACACTGCACAGGCTCTTGTTATTTCCACAGGTTAGTTATATATTCATTAAGATTTCTCTTTTTTATATGTAGTGTTGAGTACTAGTAAAAATGGTTTAATTTGTAAAAACTATGAGAATGATTTTTAGCCACTAAACCGGCTCAAACGAACTTCAAAATAACTCATTTTAGAGGAATTGGAACTGGCTTGTCGAACTCTACGATCTTAGTTTTTATGTTTAGCTTTTGAGTTTAGACTTTACGGTTTAGCTTATGGGTTATAAAATGCACGCTTTCGGCTCATTGTGTTTCTTTTTTCCGTTATCACTGTCTTTCCTATTCCTTGTCATTTTGTCTATTGTTCATCATTGTACATGTGTTAAGGTTTAGTATTATGTTTCAGCTTTGGGGTTTAGGTTTAAGTTTAGATCCTAATTTTTTTAACTTTTAGGTTTAGAATTTATGTTTTACAATTGATTGTGTCTTTTTGTCATCAATGTGTCATCTGCTTATCATTGTGTTTTAGTGTTTAACTTTACGATTTGGTTTTAAAGTTTATGATTTAAGGTATAGCTTGTTTGTCATTGTATCTTCTTACTTGTTATTGTGCCTTTTCCGATCGTCAATGTTTTTAGGATTTAGCTTTAGGTTTTAGTTTTAAGGTTTAAGATTTAGATTTAAGATTTATGATTTGACGGGCTGTTTCTAATGTTGTGTGAATGGTTTCAATTGGAGTCCGTTTGAGCCGATTTATAAGTTTTTTAAAATCCTTCTCATCCTTTTTACAAATTAATTACTTTTTAGAATAATGTCACCCTATATATATAGGGATTGAATCCTATGAAAACCCAATCATAGAGAGAAAACATTTAAATCATATGTAAGCCATTGATTTAAAACCTTGAAAATAAATATGTGTTCCACATTAACACACATTAAAAATGATTTGTTTATTTAAAACCCAATTTTTTATTCAGGTTTAATTTGAACCACATATTTATTTTTAATATTCCAAACCAATGGTTCACATAGGGTTTAAGGATTTTCTCTCTAAGATTGGGTCTGTGAAAACTTGATGTTAGAGAGAAACTCCTTAAATCTATCTAGACCGTCCATTGATTTGTTTATTCAAAACCTAAATTTTTATTTAACTTTAATGTACACCATTTATTTATTTATTTTCATGATTCCAAATAAACGGCTCAGATATGTTTAAAAGTTTTCTCTCTAACATTGGTTTCACATGATACAATCTTGATACAAAATAAACGTTACATGAACTTATATGAACTTACAGTGGCAGGAGCAGCGTATTTTATAGTTGCAGACAAGACTATTCTGGCATCAGCTCGCAGAAACTCTTTCAAGAACAATGAAGCTGGAAACAAATCAAAACCTAGTGATTCATGATTTCAGATCGCCTGTAAATTTTCGAAATCTGTTTTGTTATGTAATTCAAAACTAATAAATTGAAGTTTGAATCATCCTCTAAGAAACAAGATTATCAATGATGGAAAAGAAGCATAACCTACATCTCATGGAGGAATTTCATCGAACGCTTCATGGGCATCATTTGGAGGGCCCCTAATCATAGACCCATCATCAGTGTTGTAAAAAGAAACACCACATTTGTATCAGAAATTAATACAAATATATAGAATCTAACCATGAATTTCCATCATCCCCCTCATGATCGTTACTTCAAGGTTTTGATTTGTATAGATTCATTGATTGTTCACATCCAACACCAACTGCGATCACTGCTGCTGACGGAATGATTGCAGAAAAACATCCACTTGTTTCTGCATTTAGATTTCAATACCATAACTTCATATGATCACCTTACGCACATGTCGATGAAGGAAGGTACTTGTATAATTCGATTCATATAAAGAACTAATTTACTGAAGCTGCAGCTTGTGAGCATCGATTGCAGGTACACTAGAAGTATCTCTCAGAACATTGATCTGACTTGGTGATTTAGACCATCCGCAGCGGTTGCACCGTGAAACCTGAGGTGGGAAAGATTTCAGCGGGGTCTGCCGGGAACATTGCCCCCTCTCCTGGCGGTGACCCACATGAGCCCTTCCACAGTCCCGCTTTCCTAGAGGTGTTAAGTTTTCGAATCGGATTCGAAAAAATCGAAATTCGATTCGAATATTCGTATTCGAATCGAAATTCGAATATAATTATTTATATATATATATATATATTTATTATATATATACAAGTAGTTACTATAAAATTATTATATACCTATGATTTTATTAGTTTGAATGTTATCACTAATATTACAACTTAAATGTTAGTTATTTGATATTTACATGTTTATAATGTATTTGATATCTTGAATGCATAAACATGTGTAACAAGTATAAAACATTTTTTAAATAAATTTGAATCAAACCAATTAGAATTCAAATCGAATTCGAATGGTCTTAAAAAATTCGAAATTCGAAATCTTTCGATTCGATGAACACCCCTACGCTTCCCTCTTTCTCCTCTCAATCACTATTGGCCAAAAAAGATGTCACTATAGGGAAGGTTTTTTAGTGGGGAAGGTTTTTGAGTAAGGTAATCACTGTAAGGTTTTAAGGTTTTCAGTGGGTGATGATGTGACAGAAAATTTGAGTAAGAAATGATTTCAGTGAGATGACCACTGTGGATGGTCTAATAAAAGTGTTGAGGCCAACGTGATACTAGCACACTTGATGGAGTTATCAATAAAGAGGTATTGGGAAGTATTTTAAGAGTAAGAAAAAGATAGTACAACTATTCAAAAAAAAATGCAACCACGTTGAAGACATAAATATATATCAAGGATGCAGAAAGTGTTCAAAATTATAGCATATGAAGAAAACACGTGTTTATCAGGTCAGATAACAATTTATTTGAATTTGAAACTTTTAGGTATCTATCCGAAATCCAACCCGCAAGTAAAGTTTTTTGAATTAATCTCATGCATGAACCTATGACATCAAACGTAAGCTGCTTTTGTGATTCGAGCCTTGTAAGTTCAAGATCCTATCAAAAAATCTATAAACTTTTTACAAAGTTCACAAGAATTGACTTATCAACCATTATATAGAACATCTAAATAACCCAATTTTAATATTTATAAATTATTATTTTATTTTAATTTTTTAAAACATCTACAATGTTACGAAGTTTATAATTTCTTTTACAGATTATACAAAAATTTTAAAGTATGGTAATTATTAAAACTAAAAGAAAAAAAAATCAAAAATTGAAAACAAAGAAGAGAACACAAGAAACAAGCCACAACTTGCCATCCACATCGGCACATCCCATGTATCCTCACAAACGTCCTCATCTAAAAAGTGTCATGCTCATAGAACGTCTTGGTTGGTGGCTTCTTGGTCCATGAGCTAAAGGTATTCAACAAATTAAGAGTTAATTGTATAAATGGTTCATGTGGTTTAACCAGATTGCAGATTTGGTTTTTAAACATTAAAAATTGCAAATTTAGTCTAAACATTTAAAGTTAATTGCATTAATGGTCCTAGGTTTGATTAGATTGCAGATTTGGTCCCCAAACTTTAAAAATTGCAAATTTAGTCCAAACATTTAAAGTTAATTGCATAAATGGTCCCTGTAGTTTGATTAGATTGCAGATTTGATACTCAAACATTTAAAATAAAAATAATTCACAAATCCAAATTAAATATCAAACAATATTATATTAATTTAAATATTCTCAAAATAATTTGTATTATCTATTGAAGTTAATTAAAATAGTTGTATTCATATTCATTTATTAAAAAAATAGCAAAAAATATTGAATAATAAACATTAAATATACAAGATAATATTGTTTAAATAACTTACAAATTCAAAATCTTGTATATTTATTGTTTATTATTCAATAGTTTTTGCTATATATTTTCTGAATCAATGAATATGAATACACCTATTTTATATAACTTCATAGGTTAAACAAATTATTTAAATAATGTTTATATTATTTTAAGAATGTTTAAAGTATTTTAATTAAGTTTAAATATTTAATTTGGATTTGTGAATTATTTATATTCTATATTTGCAATTTATAAAGTTTGGAAGCCAAATCTGTAATCTGATCATATCACAGGGACCATTTCTATAATTAACTTCAAATATTTGGATTAAATTTGCAATATTTAAAATTTGGGGACCAAATCTGCAATCTAATCAAACCATAGGGACCATTTATGTAATTAACTTTAAATATTTAGACTAAATTTGTAATTTTTAAAGTTTGAGGACCAAATCTGCAATCTGATCAAACAACATGGACCATTTATGCAATTAACTCACAAGATAAATTTAAAGTTTCAATTTAAATATTTTCGAATTTTAATTTGTAGGGATGATTCCAATTCGAAATTTGAATTCAAAATCAAAAATCGAAATTTGATTATATTCAAATTTGAGATGATCTAAATTATCTAATTTAAATTTAGCAAAAAATGTTTAGACTTTATTTACAAAATTATTACAACTAATGATTAAAATATTAAACTAAATAGCCAATTATAAACCTTGTTTTTATGTGGATTAAACTACTTATATATATAAAATAAAAATTATAAATATAAATATTATAATTCGAAATTCGATAACGAATTTCGAAGTGAATCGAATCTGAATTCAAAAACTCAAACCAAATTTTGAATTATGATTTTTGAATCAAAAATCGAGTTGAATTCTGATCTTTTCGAATCTAATATGAAAACTACACCGATGCATGAGCCCCATAAAATATATTATGGGTGCTTTAAAGAGTATCTAGGTCTAAAGTTTTCATCTATATAAATAAATAAATAGGATGACATATATCATACTTTGGTTTAATTAATCTTAGGAACAAAAGTATAGTTGCATTAATTTTAACGTTAATTTACTTTTCTTTTTTTTGAAAATAACGTTAAAACCATTGGGTTGGTCGATTAGTCAGACATCATGAGCCGGGAATATACTGAGTACGATGATAATGATGTTGATTACTTTTCTCACTTTTTCTTTTTCTATTAAATGAAAGAACACAAGTAACTCTTGGTGCACACTCACTCTTTTTTTTTTTTTTTTTTTTTTTGTAGTATATTCAATAATGATATTAGATATAACGATATTACAATAATATATTTTTGGCTGTTTAAGTATTTAATATTAAGAAAATTAGGTAATAGTATAAATTTAATATTAAAAGCTTATATTTTGAATTCACAATTTTGCATATCATCAATTGAATTGCTTAACCGTTTAATAATTTTTAAATGTAGCATCTCGTTTTCAGAAAAATAAAAAAAAATTGTTTGTTTAATTAGTCAAAAGCTGTTTAAATAACAACAACAATAATAAAAATATATATATTAGATATGATCTTGATCAATTTTTAATGAAACTTATGTTGAAATGTAGAGAAAAATGAGCAGGTTTTAACTGTATTTTCATAATTTTAAAAATCATGATATTTTAAAAGTTAGAAAAGAAAACAAGATTTAAGTAAAACTAATTATAATAATATAATAAAAAAATGCATGCATTGTGCATGTGTTGTCAAGATAGGAGAACTCAAATTAATAATATTTTGGTGACAAAGAAAGAAAAGAAGATAAGTGAACGCTTGTCTTCCCTTTCAATTTTATATATATGCATAAATTCTTCAACGAAGAAGTTTCAAAACAAGTGATAAAAAGAAACAACAACCATTTAACTTAATTGATTTGTATAAATCATTCGAAAGTTATGCGAATTTAGAAGTTGGTTCAAAATTATGGTATGTACTTTTGTTTTCTTTAGTTTTTATATGTTAATAACTTATAAGGTTAAGCTTGAAATTCGACCTATATATATATATACAAATATTATGTTGATGATGATGTATTTTAGGAACTTGAAAAATAAGCAACATCAAGAATCATTCTTTTGAAGTAGTTATAAAGATAGGTTAAGCAAAAAACTACCCAAATTGATCTTAAGAAAAGTTATAAGCTGTCACCCAGTCAACCGAAAATTCAAATGAATATATTTAACTTGTTTTTAAATATGAGTAAATGAATGAATATGATCATTGTATGTTAATAATGCGTAAACAGTAACTAAGTGACCAGCATTTAGGCCAATCGGGTCGCAGGACACGGACCACCAAGAGACCGGGATGCGACATATCATTAGTATTTAATTTTTATTTTTATCATTAATATATATATTAAAAACCAAAATATGTATGTGTCTTGGAAATACTATTCACTTTGTTATCATGTTTTATGCTTACGGTACAACATGTTAATGCATTCTTACTTTTCCATCAACCATCCATTTTTCTCTCTCTCCTATCATTTGACCCTCCATCAATCATCTCTCTCTTGTCATTTAAGCCGATTTCTCATACTTCTCTAATATTATTATATTAAATTATTTTCTTATATTAGATTAATTGTTTTATTATTTTTAATATAGTATATAATTCTTATACCAAATTATTCTGTTTTATCACATGCTCAATTGTATTGTTATGCAAAACTATTATATTAATTTATTTGACTAATTAAAGTTTTTAAAGTGGTATTTTATTAAGTATTTTTTGTTATCGTTTCCGGTGTCTTTATGCTTCTTAAATTTTACGATGAAGAGATAGTCACTTTTATTACGAGATATGATTTACGTTTCTTGCGTCTTACGATGAAAACAATTTAATATAGTAAAAGAAAATAATATAATATGTTAAAATCACTATTCGTAACCATTGATTTTTAATCTTGAAGCCATGGTAGAGGTTAAAACAAATGTTCAACATCACCTTTACTCATTCTGTTTTTTACGGATAAATACCGAAAGAAATTATCCACCTGTGAACATATCGCCACTTCCTTCTTCTCCTGTCAACTACCGCCTATTTTTCTTTGTAGCATGCACCATGTAGATGGTTAGAAAAGTTGAAGAAGACGATAAGCATATTATGTTTCTCCAAGGTGCTACAACCATATAAACTTATTTATATAA
Organism: Mikania micrantha; assembly: GCA_009363875.1. Taxonomy (NCBI): domain Eukaryota; kingdom Viridiplantae; phylum Streptophyta; class Magnoliopsida; order Asterales; family Asteraceae; genus Mikania; species Mikania micrantha. The sequence goes on from CM018682.1 coordinate 12,782,355, forward strand.
CAAAACCGCCGCAACGCGCGGGTCGTTATATCTAGTTAGTAATTAATTTTTATTTTTTTTCTTTATTTAATCACATGTGATGTGATACAAGGGTTTAATAATATAGTAAGTAGAACATTGAATATGCTATCTATATTTTCAAATAAGGAGTATTGATAGATTTTATTTTACATTATATAACATACATTTTGAAGTTGGTGTTACAGTTGTAAATGGGTTTGTTTGTTTTTTTTTTACGTTAAAGTCAAAAAAGACGGTAAATATTTTTTATTTTTTTTTAAGATAAAGTCAAAAAATACGGTATATATATATATACATGTATATATTTTACAATAAAGTCAAAAAAGACGGTAGGATCCGACGCTGCTACAGTTGTAATTCTTTTTTTTTTTTAATTTTTTTCGAGTCTTGTATTTCTTATCAATTGCAACGATTAATGCCGCGAAGCGTAGGTATATATATATTTTTAATCTGCTTGGAGTCTTGCTTTTATTATCAATTGGCCCGATTAACGCCACGAAGCGTGGATATAAATTCTTTTTTTAATCTGGTTCGAGTCTTGCATTTATTATCAATTGACCCGATTAACGCCGCGAAGCGCGGGTATAATTTTTTTAAAATCTGGTTCAAGTCTTGCATGTATTATCAATTGACCCGATTAAAGCCACGAAGCGCGGGTATAAATGTTTTTAAATATCTTCGGACTTTTTTTATTTGGTGTTTATAGATTCGTTTTCATGTTTCTAATGCTCATTTTTACAACGGTAAGTCGGTAAATATTTATGTCAGAGCTTTATTATCAATTGGTCTGATTACCATCGCGAAGCGCGGGTATAACCTAGTTTTAAAATAAAGCATTGATCTGGCATTTGCTTACCGTCATCTTCTCGAGACTTAAATAAACACATTCACAGTTGGAGCTATCATGTCACCGATCACTGCATGTTCATTCTTTTTAACCATTACCAAATCCATACATTTTCCATTAATCGACACATCTTCATATCAATCATTTTGATCAGATCAATTCAACCTGATGAACAAGATATGATTTCACCCATATCATAGAATATTGCCCGTTACTTGACAACAATCAGATCATTTACAACCGATCACAACAAAGTTAATTACATAAAATCAGAATCAATCTGAGAAGCCATGGGTGTACCCAACCAACATTATGCTACAAGCAGTCTTGTGATCGGATACGCTCTATGTTCAAGCTTGTTAGCCGTGATCAACAAATTCGCAATCACCAATTTCAATTACCCAGGTCTGTTGACTACTTTGCAGTACTTAACTTCAGCTTTAGGGGTTTGGGTTTTGGGAAAATTAGGGTTCTTGACCCACGATCCATTCGTACTGAAAACCGCCAAGAAATTCTTGCCTGCGGCGTTTGTTTTCTATCTGGCTATATTTACGAATACCAATCTGCTGCGACATGCCAATGTTGACACATTTATAGTTTTTAGATCATTGACACCCCTTCTGGTAGCACTTGCTGATACCACTTTTAGGAGGCAACCGATTCCATCAAGGCATACATTCGTGTCACTTTTGATCATATCAAGTGGTGCTGTTGGTTATGTTGCTACGGATTCAGGGTTTACTTTAACCGCGTATTCATGGGCTTTTGCTTATTTGATCGTGATTACAACTGAAATGGTTTACATCAAACACATGGTTACAAATCTTGGGTTGAGTACATGGGGGTTTGTTTACTACAACAATTTGTTGTCTTTGATGATGGCTCCGTTGTTCTGGATGATCACGGGTGAATACTCGGATGTGTTTGCTGCCGTTGGATCCAATCATGGGAATTTGTTTGAAACCACAGTGTTTACAGCGGTTTCTTTGTCGTGTGTGTTTGGATTTTTGATCAGTTTCTTTGGATTTGCTTGCAGAAAAGCCATATCTGCTACTGCATTTACTGTAACTGGTGTTGTGAACAAGTTTCTTACAGTGGCTATAAATGTTTTGATCTGGGATAAACATGCAAGTCCATTTGGGTTGTTCTGCTTGCTTGTAACTGTTGCTGGAGGTGTTTTGTATCAGCAATCTGTAACTGGAGTTAGGAATGCATCTTCGCAGCGCGATATGGCAGCATCTAAGCTAATGGGCCACAAAGATGGTGTTGATGATCACTCAGAAACAGATCAAGAGTTAGTGCATATATGGCAAAAACTCTTGGTGTTTAAACATTTTCATTATATCATGAAGAGTTTTGGTAAATCAAAGAGTTAAAACGTTACCTATGTTATTATATGGGTTCAAATGATAAAAATACAATTCATAATGCAGGAGCCAACTATAAACTAATGAACCAAATTGCTTGCTTAAACTTCATGAAACACCAGGTCTAAACGAACGGAGACAAGCATCGAGGTGCTTTATGTTGTGCTTTCTGTTATCCTCATGAGACATAAGCCTCAAGACGGAAAGAGACATAAGCCTCGAGACATTATTAATATATAATTAAAATAATATATACAATTACACATTACATTAAAATCACAATTTAATAAAAAAACAAACATCAAAAGTGTCACAAGCCGATTAATAGTTCAACAACCTAATTTAGTAATGTTATGAGATTTAAATATCATTCTCAATCAAAGCACCTAGAGATGATCAAAAGCCGATTTAGAAGTGTGTTCTTCAATCTCAAAGCCTTGCCTCGCTGCCTCAGACAAGTTGATGCTTAGAATATAGCTTACTCCCATAAGGTTAAGCCTCTTATGCTTTTTTTTTTTTCTCCAAAGTCTCGACACGGGCCTCAAATAGCCTTTTTAAATAATGTTAAACACTAAAGTCTATAAGAAGAATTAGTGATTCACTTATTTAGGCTTGATTATTAGTGCCTTTGGCTGTTCTAGCTATATTAACTTCGTTTCTATCTTTATAGCCAAGTTCTCTTAGTTTTGTTTTTATCCTTTATCCAATGTAGAAAGGGCCAATTCTCTACATGGGGAATTATTTGGCATCATATTCATATATTAACAGGAAACAGGTCTAGTGATTCAATACATAGATATTGGTTTTGTCAAAGCCGGCTCTAAGCACATGGAAGATGGGCGTCAGCACATGGCTCATTCTCTCTGATTGCCTGAAAGTATATAACTAATTAAAAAAATGTTTTAGTTTAGGTGCACTGTTTTATTTACATTTAACTTGTTTTATACTTGTCCAATGATTGCGGAGTTTAATGTTATAATAAAAAACTATCTTTGTGAAATGCAAATGATTTGAGTGTATAAATAGAGTAACATGCCAGACAAACAAAGAAATTAGTTTACGTAATCTAGTGCAAATGAAGCAAAACTTATATGTTTCAAGTACATGCATAGCTAACTTATAAAATAATCATAGTGTACGTGTACCTCGTTCATAACTTCATACTGCAATAATATAAAAAGAAAAAAAAAAAAAAGAAAACAACAAAGCAATGCAAATGTCTTGAAATCGAATTCAACACCTATAGTTTGGGTGAGTAATGAGATGTCAAAACCATATAAAAGGACAATAAGACTTCCTGCTCTCATGACAAAATTCATCGGTGGGTATGTTGCGAAAATGAATTTTATTTGAATGATAATAAAAAGGTTTTCAGTTATATGTCTAGTTTAGATTTTGTAGTTGTTAATTAAATTGGTTATTTGGTTAATTGATTGTATTGTTTGTTTTACTGGTTAGTGGTTATGGGCTTATGGCCTATGGGTGTTGTTACAACTGAATTGTGGGCTTGGACATTTCTTGGAAGATTATAGTGGACTTGGATTTTGCTTTCTGGGCTTTGCTGGGCGTCGCTAATTTTGATGGTCAGTATTGGTCTTCGCTGTATAAATGGAGAGTTAGGGAAAAGTGAGAATAGGAGAGTCTCTTCGGGTTCTCTAAGTCATTCGTATGCAGTTCTCTCTCACATTACTAGGGTTTCTATTTGTATTGATCTCATCCATGAGATCTGTATGATTGTTAGCTTATATCATGTTGATGTATCTTTGAGTGTCTGTTTTGTAGTTACTGACAGTTTATTGTGTGTATGTTGAGTTTGAGTTTTAGGGTTTCAAGTATTTGTTTCTAGATAGAGTTGTAAAATATCTTTCGTGTTTTATATTTGATTAATCATAGATTCACATGAATCTGTAAGTTGTTGATACATCTGCTCTATTTTTAACACTTATGTTAAAAAAAGTGAACATACACAACCACAAAGTAAGCGACTATGGTGTTCGCTAACTACATGCGACTGTTTTTAATACATCTAGACTTTATGATTCATGTATCGACCACATCTAGACATTACCAAGCTTGATTCAAGGATGATTTTCAAGTTGCAGAAAATTCATTATGAGATTTAAAATACTATTTTGATAATTCAGATTAGTTTATACTTATTTCTCAAATGACCCATTTTGGCTAGCCCTTATTTTAGACCGAATCTTTTTTTAGACTCTTCTGACCCAAGCTTGGCATCACCTTTCACCCGACCCAATGTTGCAACCAATTTCATATACAAATTTGAAAGACTGTTTGTTTGCATAGTTCTTATATTGTTATTATATGTGCATCTATAACTCATGGTCATTACATTTAAATGTTTCTTGTGTATACTTGATTATATGAGTTACTAAGGTCACTATAATTGGTCTGAAATAGATTATAGGGGAGTAGTTGAGAATAGGCATATGTCTTGGATTTATGTCCTTTTCTAAAGCGTTTAGGCTTTCTTTCTCTATATGATGAAATCATGAAGTGACCACATATGCCTAGGATATGACCTCAACCGATCTCAAGATAAAACCCTCTAAATGAAACGGTTAAGGTTCAAATCTCTTTAATTTTAACCATACTACTCAACCCTAACGTGGGATAGGTGATTTGCTTTTTTTTTTTTTTTTTTTTTTTCCTATGGGTTTGTAAGACATTATATTATCAAAATGACGTCAAATCCACAATAGACACATCTTTTACTAAAAAGAACATTTTTTTTTCAATAATTTTATTTCTATATTTTTATGACAAACAAGTTTAATTAATTTATGTGCACCATATTGGAAAAAAGTTATTTACGAAGAAAATTACATGAATAGTTCGATCTTTTGACTATACTTATATCTTATTTTTAATGATAGTTCTTTTGTGTATATTTATATGTTACTGGTCATGCTTATGTTTAGCACATATATATAACAATGTAATACGTTGAATTATTTTGTATAATAATTTTTATTTTATGTTAACCAATCTGATTTATATATCTTTGTATATCTGTTTTATTTTTGTAAAAATCGTTTAAGTTTATACCTTTCAGGATATTTTAGACCATGCAAAATATAAAACTTATAGGTGAATTCGTAAGCAATATATTTTCCAACATAATTATGATATAAATATTATTTATCTCCCTTTTTGATTGTAGTGAACTCTCTTTATTTGTTTGCAAAAAATAATTAATAAAATAGAAATTCATTTAAATTCATTGTTAGAGTGATTAATGGGTTTGACCATTTTAGTACTAAGATCAATAAATAATTCTAAAATGTTCAGATAAATTTTGTTCTTATCAGGTTATATTAACTTGTAATTTACGGCTGCCGACGGCTACGCAGGACTAAAATGTTTACCAACTTTTCAAAATAATACCACTATTAATAATCAAATTTCCATTCTATGAAACGAATGATTATAGCACCTTGAAATTGACAACCTTTTTTAACAATATTGTTAGAGTCGGTTGAAGGTTTTTTTTTTTTTTTTTTTTTTTTTAAATCGGTTTAAAATGGGACATGTGACAAAAAGAAAAAATTACACGCTTTATTAAAAAAACATTTCATGTTATCATCAAAGAAAGATACTATGATCATCCAATTGCTTAAAATTTAGAACCTTATAGGTTTACCAACCGGATTCTTTTGCCCAAATGTTTCCGGTTGGGACTATTTTGAAAACCGTTTTTGTTGGAACTGGGTTTGATTGGGAAGAATGGGATTGATCGGTTTGAAACTAGCTTCAAAGCATAGAGTTACAATCCATTTCAACTCTATGACTTAGGTTGTGTCCAACCAAACCAGTTTTTCAAATTGGGTTTGGTTTGGGTTCATAATCAAGTTTGCTTCTCAACCTAGTTTTTTTGCATCTATTAATGGCTTTTATCCAAGTAAGTTAGCGCTAACTAAACATTAAAGCTAGCTTTTTGATTCGGAAGCCTAAAAAATGCATTCACATCACACCTAGTCGGGGTGTACCTCTCTCATAGGACTCCCCCTCTTCCTTTCATCCATCTCTCCTCCTTCTGCATTGATTAATCAGTCTGAGAGCATTCTTGATGACATGAGTTTTCTCCTGTCCTCTCTCATCCAAGTTAAAGTCATGTCCTTTACATATGGTCAAAACATCACCATTTCGGACGCTTCTTAAGCATCTTCAATTGTATGCCTCAAGAACACATTGACATCATATCACACATGCTTGGGCTGAGGTTTGTCTCACAAACACGGAGATACACCACTCTCTCTCCTCCTCCCCCTCTCACAAACTTTGTATGTCAACGCCTATGATCACAAGGTCTCAGATCATTTACTGACGGTTAAAAACGTACTTGAAAGAATGTTGTTATGAACTAAGCGTTAAACCAAACGATATGATTATTCATCTGCCTCTAATTAATAAGAAATCAATATGCCAATTTCACATTTATATTCATTCTTGAATATTAATAACGAATTAGAATGCAATTATCAAAATTAAGTGTGTAACAAATTAAGAAAACAAGCTCAAGAAAACTAAATTTATTCACCTCTCGGATTCATAGAGTAACCAATATGAGTCTAGGACGCAACATGAATGCCACACAACGTTGTTAGTTGGTGCTAATTGGTCACGTCTCCCATGATCTTATCAAGCCCATGGGCAGGCGTATAGTGGGTTAGAGCTGGATATATATTTAGAATAACATCCCATGGGCAGGCGTATGTGGGATTAGCGTACTTGGTAGAAGCATTGCCTCTTAGGAAGGAGGTCTTGGGTTCAAATCCAATCAATGTGTATTTGAGTGTAATTTAGGAGTAGGACTATTGTTGTTCAAAAAAATTAGCTTCATTTTTAATTTTATATTAGAATATGAATATGAGAATTTTAAGTATATGTTTTTCTGCTGTCCACCCTTTTAACATTACAAGTCATTTTATATGATAAAAGTATATCTTATCTAGGATAAAAAATTAATTTTATAGTTAAAATAACTTTAATAATATCTTTTATTTTCTTTTTATCAGGTATAGTATTAACTAAAGGTGTTCAAATTCAAATAATTGAATTTCGTCAAATTTCAATTAGTTATTTTCAATTTCATAATTCGTATCCAAAATTTTATAAATCCGAATCCGAAAGTTGGGAATATTTGAATCAAATAGTAAATCGGAAATAATGAAGTAAAATTTTAATATATACATACGTGTGTATTTATCTATAATATTTTGAAAAAACAACTAAAAAACTTAAATAACAAATAAATATATTTATTCAAATATATAAATCTAATATTTGGATTTAGATTTAGATTTGGATTGTTTTATTTTAAATCATATATAAATAATTTGGAAATCCAGAATATTTTGAATTTCTTAAAAAAGATTATTTGAAATCAAATTCTAAAATTAGGGTTCGAAATCTTGGATAATTTATAATCAGATCTTTTTGCACCTAGCTCCTTCACATTTTTAAGTGTGTAATAAACTGTAAACGCTTATATTCTATCTAAATATAATTAATTAAGGAGTAGATATACATGTACTAAGGCTTTGTTTGCGGTGCCTGCATATAATGTATATATGTGTCGGCTCTCAATGACAAAAGTAAAATAACATTAATTTTAACGTTATATTGCTTAATTTTTTGTGAAAATAACGTTAAAAACATAGGATTTGTCAGTTAATCTAGCATAATGAGCTGAGTGTCTCATTGGTTGCAACCGATATATTTTTACGTAGTTAAAATAAGGTTGTATACGACGTCTTACCCTTGTCAGACCCTACTTAACTTTGCTAATGTGAGATATATATAGTATGATAACGATGTCAGAGCGCAATAAGCTGCTTACGATGAAATGCCGGGATACCATGACCAATTGAGTGACACAGGAAGGATATACATGTAACAAACCCCTATAGTTAATTGTAACCATTTTTATTGTGTTATACATCCATGATCACTACTTCACATTATGGGTGTTCACGTGCCGAACCGAGCCGAGCCAGGAGTCAGCTCGGACTATAAACTGAGCCTGAAATCTTGGCTCGGACTCGGCTCATTTTTAACCGAGCTGGCTCGGTTCGTTTTTGGCTCGGTTTTTACATAATAAATTTAATATTTGAATTACATTCACCTCAACTCTGCTCGGTTTGTTTTTGGCTCGGTTTTTACATAAGAGAAGATGTGTGAATATGTGGAATTGGGAATTAATAATATGATTTATGAATAAGGAATAAGTGGAGCACGTGAAAATTGAGATTCAGTTCGTATTTATGTTATCTTTTATTTTATTTTTATTTTTTAACATAATTACAAAATAACATCAAAGTATATATTTATTAGTTAAAGTAACCATATAGCTTTATATTTTAGGATAGCATGTTGTACAAACGAGCCGAGCATCCGAGCCGAGCAACGAGTGAGCTACGAGTCGAGCCAGCCCTGGCTCGGACTCGGCTCGGTTTCAAACGAGCTTTATTCGAGCCGAGCTTTTTCCGAACGAGCTACTAGCCGAATCCGAGCTTTTTGGACAGCCCTACTTCTCATAATTTCATAATGTAACTTTTTTCGACCAGTGAAAATCATATTTCATATTCAGGTCTAGCGCGCAATGTGCTATCTAAAATTACCAAAAACCAATTCAATTAAATGTTTAGAGCTTTTTTTTTTGAACGGCAAAGGCTATCTCCTCCTAAACTACTTCACAATAAATACACCATTGCATGAGTAGAACTCATGACCTCTCATTTTAAGAGACAAAGCCTCTATCAAGTGGGCTAGTCTCACATTGGCTGTTCAGAGCTTTTAATCTCCTTGATTAGATTGTTTTATATATGGCTTCTTCCTAGGGCTGTGAATGAACCGAACGAACACGAAAGAGCCTTTGTTCGTGTTCGTTCGTTTAACGTTTAACTTGTTCATGAACGGTTCACGAACGCTAACCGAACGAAGATTCTTGTTTGTGTTCGTTCATTAAGGAATTTAGATTGTTCACGAACGCTAACGAACACATATTATTTAAACAATAAAATTCAACATTGTTAATCTAAAGCATTAGAGACAATCATTTATAAATATATAAATTAAAATATTATAGTATTAAACTAAATTTAACTTATATATTATGGTATTAAACGAAAAATAAAAATTAAAAATATACAACACATATAATGAATAAATATAATAAACGAACTTAACGAACATAAACGAACGTAAACGAACATGTTACCGAACGTTCACGAACACAAATGAACAAACACGACCTCTGTTCATGTTCCTTTAACTAAATGAATGAAATTTCTTGTTCGTGTTCGTTCTTTATTAAACGAACGAACATAAACGAACTTCCCGCCGAACAGTTCACGGACTGTTCGCTGAACGTTTGGTTCGTTTACAGCCCTAGTTCTTCGTGTTGAAAGTGGCTTCTTTCATTCTCCCCAAAAACAACAAAGATTACTCCATGAAGCATTTTGCTTTTGGTTAATTTTCACTTTATTTGAGTATTTTGTTTAATTGTAGAATATCACAAAAGGAGTAGACAAAAATGGGAGGCACCTTGCTAGGGGTGTTCAGTTTTCGAATATGATTCGAAATAATTGAAATTCGATTCGATTTCAATTCGAAAAACAGCAAGTCGAAATTCGATTCGAATTTTCACATTCGAATTCGATTCGATTCGTATTATAATATCGAATTTCGAATCGATTTTCGAATTTCATATTTTTAATTCGATTCGATTCGAAATTCGAATTCAAATTATTTATATATTTTTATTTTATATATACAAGGTAGTTACTATATTTAAAAATTAGGCTTTTTATTTGAGTGGTTTAGTTTATAAAAACTGAAAACCTATTACATAAATGTCAATTTAATTATAAAATAACCATAATTTTAACACTTTTAAATACACTAAACCTAAACATTCACAACAAAAACATCAATTGTGAAGCTCAAAAAATTGATCATTTTGGTTGTTAATTTATAATATTTTAATTATTTGTCACTTTATGTTTTTTATATGTTATCATTGGCATTATATATTGAATTTTTATCATTTTATTAGTTTAAATGATATTTCTAATATTACAACTTAGATGTTGGTTATTTGATATTTAGATATTTAAGGTTTTAATTATTTGATATTTTGAATATATAAAGATAGCAAGTATAAACAATTTTTAAATTATATGCAAATCAAACTAATTCGAATTCTAGTCGAATTCGAATCGAATTCGGATCGAATTCGAATAGAATCGAATTTCGAATTTGAAAACGAATTCGAATTTCGAATTCGAATTGGATTATTCGAATAAATTTCGAATTAGAATCGAATTCGAATGCTCATAAAAAAATTCAAAATTCGAAATCATTCGATTCGAAATATTCGAGTTATTCGAAATTCGATTCGATGAACACCCCTACACCTTGCACCACCAATTGTCATATAATCATTTTTTTTTTTGGAACGACCAACTAAGTAAACGCCGGGTACTCCGTACGCGGCCCCCATTGGCTAAAGGTAGCCCGAGCCGGCCACTAGTTCGGACGGACGGAGCCCTAGCGATCCACCAATTGAGGGATTCCCCGAATAAAACCCGACCCCCACGCCCGTCATATAATCATATACAGGATAGGATTAACACTATTTTGTTAATCCGGCCTATAATGAATTTAACCTAATTAAGAATATTCTTCATCAGTGCGTACGTTTTGTGCTAAATTTGAATTAATTTTCAAAATTTGTATATGATAGGATTAACAGTATTTTCTTATTATTCATTATAGTTTATAATTTTTCTTATAATACACGTGAAACTAATCTAATTTAACATGTATTATTATACAAATACAAGGGAAGGATACACTAGAGCAAATTTTGAGTAAAAAGTGATTAGAAGTAATATAGGTAATTCATCTATATTTTTTCATATCATATTATTTGAAAAAAAAAAAAAAAACTACACAATAAGATTGAATAGTAGAGATGGGCAAACCAGTTTTTTTTTTAAACCGGTTCCGGTTCCAAACGGTTCCGGTTAACAAAGTCAACAACCGGTTCCGGTTTCCGTTCTTGGCCGGTTCCAACCGGTTTTTGGCCGGTTCCGGTTCACGTTTTGACCGGTTCCGGTTCGGGTTTAGCGGTGTAAAGGTGGAACCGGTTCCGCTTTTTCCGGTCCGTACCCACCGGTTCGGGTACAAACCGGTTCCGGTTCGGTTCCCGTTCCGGTTTCGAAACCGGTTTTTTTGCCCACCTCTATTGAATAGTATTGATACATATAAAAGGTAAAAAATTTACTTTTCCAAAAGGCCGTACTATATTTTTTACAAATGTACTATATTTTTGAAAAGTACAACAATTCCAACATTAAAATACCTAAAGTAACACAAAAAATGTGAGAGGCCCCTTGCCCCTCGGTTGGCAAATCATCATACCCATAGTCCTTAAACCATATTTACATTACTATAGCAGCGGAATTTAAAGTGATTACATAAGTAAAGTACACATATTAAACACACACTAAAACATAACTCACTTTTCTAACAGTCATATAATACAGCCAGTCTATGCCAGGGTAGTCTTCAATGTATGCCATGAGCTTTCCTGGTCTCCTTTCTCAAACTATTCAACCTGATATGCATGTAAAACACGTCAGCTTTATGCTGGTGAGTTCTAAGTTCATTTCTTAGAAAATCCTTATTCATTCATGTCATCATATAGCATAATCCAAATACATAACATACATGTTCTCATATCATAATTTCATCACATACATAGCATCATAACATAATTACATAACATACATATCATCATAACATCAATCATACAGTGAAGGAACTTCACCGTCAACTGCTGACCCTGAAGTCAAACAGGCTTGTGCAGCACAAGGCTCTATAACTATCAACCCGAAGTCGATAACTTACACATGCATAAGATTCCATCAACTGGCGACACACAGTCGGCAGGCCCGTGTTTCCACAGGACTCTTTAAACATCATAAGCAAAAGCGGCTCCTTTCACCGCTGTGCTCAAGTTTTGCCCAACCGCAGCTGGCAAAACCACATTTCCTCCTCGACCTCGACCTCGGTCGAGTGTCTTACATGTCCTCCTCGACCTCAGTCGAGTGTCTTATATTTCCTCCTCGACCTCAGTCGAGTGTCTTACACAAAAATAATTATTTCTTTCTCAACCGCAGTTGAGACTTAAAAAAACATTCGTTATATCTCAGCTGAGATTCTTAAAATCATTCATTTCTCAATCATCGTTGAGACTTAATATATTCTTTACATCTCAGCTGAAATTCTTAAAATCATTTACTTCTCAACCGTAGTTGAGACTTAAAACATTCTTTACTTTAAAACATTCTTTATCTGAAAACATACTTTTCCTGAAAACATGTTTTACCTGACCATAATCAGGTTAAAATCACTTTTATACAATAACTTTATATATACATACAATCATTTTTATAAAATAACTTCATAACATGCATATCAGCCCAAAATGATAAAACATTTAAAACAGGGCTATAAGAACTCACCTGAGCTTAATAAGGCACAATCTGCTAGCTTTCTTTCTTTCCTTACTTTCTCACGTTCAGAATGATATCCTATTAATATGGATATCTTATCATAATTATAACCTTATCATATAATATAAACCCTCTTTTTAGGGTTTCTAAACCAGTAGCACAACGACTACGTTATATTTATCTCCAATACAAGTGTTTAGCTTGCTATAACGACCCGAAAAGTTTTATAAACTTAATATTATTTATCTCAATTAATAATAACTTGAGATAAATTTATAATACTTATCATAAAGATACTCAGATTTACGATTACCGCTCGAAACTTCGGCATGTCATAACTTTCATTCGGAGCTTTATTTCAAAATTCCGCTTCCACTCATTTTGACCATTTTTATCTCTACAATATTGTTATGCTTAAAAATTACTTATTTGCTCGGCTTAGATAAACATATTCTCTTATTTAATTAATTCGTCTTAGGGCGTTGCTAAACTTACTGTATAATACATGAGTTTAAGGCAACCGGAAGAGTATACATATTATATCCTCATAAAACTCATGAAAACCCGATCAGTATCTAGATGTAATTGGGCTCCAACCGGATCAAGTTCATGTTCATCATACAAAACCAAAACTCTATCTAAACATGGTGTTGATCTCTTTAATCAATCAAGACTAAACTAACACGAGATGAGAATCATGAAAACATACCTTAACGATGTGGGTAGTTAGTATTAATCAGTCCGATCGGTTCTAGTTTATATCCCAAACACTTGCTGAACTCTCAAAGTAGAAAGAAAAAGTGCTGAGGAGATCGATATTGAATGTCTTTACTCAATATCAAAAGAGAGTGAGAGATATTGTTGCAGAATTTTCGATCAGATATATATGTGCTTATCATGTACGCTTCAAGTTTCAATTTTATTTTTGCTAGATCTTTCTTAAGTTGCCAACACACATATGTAATTCAATTAATTAGAAAATTTCACTTAGGGCCCCTGAACTTTGATGTCCTATTTTTAAAACCCCCTTCTACTTTGCTCATATATTTTTAATATCCACGAGCTTATATCTTTTTCATACTTTATCGTATAACGGTCCCGCTTATATTAATGTGATCGTAATCACTTCGGGAGCATTCATAAAAATTTTGAACCCAAACGGTCATAGAAATTTTTACACGTTATTAACAATCTTTATAACGTGTCCATACCTTATCAGATATTTTTATCGTTTATATCATTTTGATCATAATCACTTTACGAACGTTTATATAAAATTTGGACATAAACGGTTACCGAAATTTTCGGTTGTTACAAGTCTACCCTCCTTACAATAGGTTTCGTCCTCGAAACATGTTACGTTTCAAACAAATGTGGGTATAGTCGTTTCATCTCGTCTTCAGTCTCCCATGTAGCGTCAGATCCTTTTCGGTGTTTCCATTGAACCTTAACTTGTCTAATCGTCTTCTTACGTAATTGTTTTTCTTTCGTATCAACAATTGCCACCGGTTCTTCTATGTAGTTTAACCTTTCATCAACTTCAATATCATTTAACGGCACATATGCTACATTATCTGCTAGACATTTTCTCAAGTGTGAAACTTGAAATGTCGGATGAATTCCACTTAATTCATCTGGAAGATCTAATCGGTAGGCTACCTTACCGACCCGTGCCATTATTCGAAAAGGTCCAATAAATCTTAGACTCAGCTTTCCTCTTTTCCTGAATCGAATAATTCCTTTCCATAGTGAAAATTTTAGAAGCACCTAATCACCTACTTCAAACTCTATTGGTCTCCGTCTTTTATCAGCATAGGATTTTTGTCGATCCTGTGCGGCTTTCATTCGCGCTTTAACTAGTTGAAGCTTTTCTATCAAATCTAATACTGCAGCTCTGCTTCCTACTTCTTTCTGTCCTACTCCTCCCCAACACACAAGTGTCCTACAACGCCGTCCGTACAATGCCTCATATGGTGGCATTCCAATACTAGCATGGTAGCTGTTATTGTACGAGAATTCCACCAATGGTAAATGATCATCTCAACTACCACCAAAATCAATAATACAAGCTCTGAGCATATCTTCTAAGGTTTGGATAGTCCTTTCAGACTGTCCATCTGTTTGAGGATGATATGCAGTGCTGATATTGAGCCTTGTACCCATCGATTCATGAAACCGTTTCCAGAATCTTGAAACGAATCGCGTGTCACGATCTGACACTATAGAAACTGGAACTCCATGTCTGGTAATTATTTCTTTCACAAATAATTCAGACAGTTTCTCCAACGTATAAGTCTCACGTATAGGCAAGAAATGAACACTTTTCGTTAACCGGTCTACAATCACCCAAATAGCATCATGACGTTTCGCCGTAAGAGGCAATTTAGTAATAAAATCCATGGTAATGTGTTCCCATTTCCACTCCGGGACTTCTAAAGATTGCACATAACCATAGGGTTTCTGATGTTCAGCTTTTACTTGCGCACATGTCAAACATTTGTTTACGTACTGCATTACATTAAACTTCATACCTGGCCACCAATAATCCTTTCGGAGGTCTTGATACATTTTCGTTGCACCAGGATGAATAGAGTAGCGTGACTTATGTGCTTCATCTAAAATTCTTGACCTGATGTCCCCATTTCGTGGAACCCACATTCGACCAAATCGGATCTTAACACCAAATTCATTTTCTTCTAGACGTTCAACCTGACCAAAGATTCTTTCGAATCCCACAGTTTCTTCCTTTAGTCCTTCCTTCTGTGCATCCTTAAGTTCATTTAGAAAATCTGGCGTTATCACCAAACTGTAAGACTTAACCCGTATAGCAGGGTGTTCGGTCTTACGACTTAAAGCATCGGCCACTACATTTGCCTTCCCCGGGTGATACAAAATCTCACAGTCATAGTCTTTGAGCAGTTCAAACCATCTTCTTTGTCTCATATTCAAGTCTTTTTGTTCAAAGACGTATTTTAAGCTTTTATGATCTGTGTAGATTGTACATTTAACTCCATATAGATAATGCCTCCAAATTTTTAAAGCAAATACCACAGCAGCCAATTCTAAATCATGTGTTGGATAATTAGCCTCGTGGGTTTTCAATTGTCTTGAGGCATACGCTATTACCTTTCCCCTTTGCATAAGTACACAACCCAAACCCAGATAAGACGCATCTGAGTATACAACCACGTCTTCATTACCATCCGGTAATGCTAAAATAGGAGCTTCGGTTAATCTCTTCTTTAGTTCTTCAAAAGCCTGAACCTGACTTGGACCCCAATCGTATTTTACTTCTTTCCTAGTCAATTTCGTCAATGGTGTAGCAATCCTGGAGAAATCCTGGATGAATCTTCTGTAATAACCTGCTAATCCAAGAAAGCTACGAACTTCCGTTGGCGTTTTCGAAGAATTCCATTTCATTACTGCTTCCACTTTAGCTGGGTCCACCATTATGCCTTCTGGACTAATAACATGACCTAGGAATTGTACTTCTCGTAACCAAAAGGCACATTTAGAGAACTTAGCATAAAGCTTTTCTCTTCTTAACATTTCAAGTACTTCCCGGATATGACATGCATGGTCACCTTCGCTCTTTGAGTATATTAAGATGTCGTCAATAAACACAATCACTGATCGATCCAGCATGGGTCTGCACACTCGATTCATCAAATCCATAAATGCCGCATGAGCATTTGTTAACCCGAAAGACATTACAAGGAACTCATAATGTCCATAACGTGTGCGAAACGCTGTCTTCGGAATGTCTTGTTCTCTCACCTTTAGTTGAAGATACCCTGATCTAAGATCTATTTTAGAAAACCAACTTGCCCCTTGCAATTGATCAAATAGATCATCAATTCTTGGTAACGGATACTTATTCTTTATTGTGAGCATATTCAATTCCCTATAATCAATACACATTCTCATGCTTCCGTCCTTTTTCTTTACAAACAACACTGGTGCACCCCCAAGGTGACACACTTGGTCGTATAAAACCTTTGTCTAGAAGGTCTTGTAGTTGGGTCATTAATTCTTTCATCTCTGTTGGAGCCAGATGATACGGTGCCTTGGCGACAGGTTGAGCTCCTGGCACAACATCAATTTGGAACTCGATTTCCCGATCGGGTGGAATTCCTGGCAAATCCTCAGGAAATACATCAGGAAATTTACACACCACGGGTACGTCTTCCAATTCTTTTACTTTAATTTCTTTATCAATAACATAAGCCAGATAAGCCCCACATCCTCGCCTCATAAATTCACTCGCCTTAATCATCAAAATGACTTTAGGCGCATTAAACACTTTATCCCCGTAAACCGTTACTGATCTCCCATTGAGAGCTGTCAAGAAAATCATATTTCGTCGACATACAATGTTAGCCTCATGTTTGGCCAACCAATCCATGCCCAATACTACATCAAAACCTGCTAACGTAATTACAAACAACTTAACAGGGAATCTATTACATTCTATATCAATGTAATAATCACCATCAATGACCTCCGTTACTCTAGTGGATTTACCAAGAGCAGTTTCTATGTTAAAGGCATTTTCTATCTTTTTAACATTAGCGCGCAGTTTATCACAAAAAGTAATAGCCACGAAACTCGTACTTGCACTAGAGTCAAACAGCACTGAAGCAGGGATATCATTAATCAAGAATGTACCTGTCACCACATCCGGGTCTTTATCTGCTTAATCAAGAATGTACCTGTCACCTGTAAAGGCACGAGCTTTTGCCTTTTGCTTATCACCTCCCTTGCTACTTTCAGGTTTGCTGGCTTCAGTAGGCATTATCTTTGGTTTAAAACAATTCCTGCTCACATGACCGATTCCACCACAATTATAACATTTTGGCATACTTGGACAATTATTTGAGAAATGCCCAGTTTTTCCACAATGGTAGCACAAAGTAGTCCCCATCCGACATTCTCCCCCATGTTTCCTTCCACACTTAGGGCATGTTTCAAATCCTTCCATTTTAAACCTTTTCACAGGGGGCCCTGGTTTGTCATTTCGGTTTCTTTTAAATCTAGATGACCACTTTTGCTTAGGTTCTTCCTTTATTGGTTCAGCTTCCAACACATCATCCTAAACAATACCGCTAATCTCTACGGCCGATTCAAAAGTTCTGGGAGCATGCGCCTTTACATGTGTTCAGACTCTAGGTGGTAGTCCTTCCACATATAACTTCATTCTACGTTCCTCCGTGTTTACCAAATGAGGAACCAGTCTTGACATTTCATTAAATTTTGACGTATATTGCCGATGATTCATACGTCCAGCTTTCAAAGTCAGAAATTCCCGTTCGATTTTATCAATTTCATTCTTTGGATAAAAGTGTTTTGTAACCAATTTTTTTAAGTCTTCCCATCTTAAGCCTTCCACATCAGCAGTGGTCTTTGACTGCTTGACTGTGTTCCACCAATGTAGAGCTTCCTCAGTAAATGAATGAGCTGCAAATTTCACAGCTTGATCTTCCCGGCATTCACTGATATTGATAACCGCCTCCATAGCCGAAACCCAATGGCAGGTAGCCACCGCATCTTTCTTACCATCAAATGGTGGAGGATTGCACCCTTTAAAAGCTTTATAATCACATCCTTTGGGTTCCTTAGTACCCGAACCCTTACTTTTAGCATTTATGATCAATACCTCATCTTCATCGTGCTCTATGTTAGAGTTGTTAGCTTTCTCTCCTTCCTCAGTAGCTCCTTCTTTAGTAGTTTCCTTTTCGGCTTTGGTTCTATCTGAAGGTAATAGGTCTTTTAAAATTTTACGAACTTCATTAGATATTGCCTTTACCACCACTGGTTCAAGTCTAAGTTCTTCCTCTTCATTTTCTTCTTCAGTGTTAACTTCGGTTTCCTCATTATTCACTGGTACTTCCTCAGTTTGCTTCTTATTTTTAGGTGGTCGGCCTCGACCTCTACCATGTCCACCTTCTCTCTTTTCTCCTGCCATTTTAGTTTTCTATACATATTGCAAACAACCATGTGTCAATCAACGTAATAATTCAGGACGTAATAAGCATTGTAAATTGTTAATGACGTTGATCAAGTGTAATTAACTATTTACCTTACTTATAAGTTCTAAACATTTCCAATCATGAACACATTATCATTTGCAACATCACACTACATTAATCTATATCTTAAACATAACAAAGCTCTAAGATCATATGATCATGGCACCAGACTACCCTTGACTGGCATTCTTATCTTTATGTCCCATTTTCAGTCTAAGTCCAGCCATTAGGGATGACCGGATCTCTCAAACTATGGCTCTGATACCAACTTGAGAGGCCCCTTGCCCCTCGGTTGGCAAATCATCATACCCATAGTCCTTAAACCATATTTACATTACTATAGCAGCGGAATTTAAAGTGATTACATAGGTAAAGTACACATATTAAACACACACTAAAACATAACCCACTCTTCTAACAGTCATATAATACAGCCAGTCTATGCCAGGGTAGTCTTCAATGTATGCCATGAGCTTTCCTGGTCTCCTTTCTCAAACTATTCAACCTGATATGCATGTAAAACACGTCAGCTTTATGCTGGTGAGTTCTAAGTTCATTTCTTAGAAAATCCTTATTCATTCATGTCATCATATAGCATAATCCAAATACATAACATACATGTTCTCATATCATAATTTCATCACATACATAGCATCATAACATAATTACATAACATACATATCATCATAACATCAATCATACAGTGAAGGAACTTCACCGTCAACTGCTGACCCTGAAGTCAAACAGGCTTGTACAGCACAACGCTCTATAACTATCAACCCGAAGTCGATAACTTACACATGCATAAGTGTGACACCCCGTAAATTCCAGGTCAGCTTTGATTTTATTTAAATGTTTATTTAAATGCATTATGTACACGTGGCACTAGAATTAGATTAATTTAGTGTGACACGTGGCACGACAGTATGAACACTGACACATGACTTGATAATTCGTGGAATTATCGGCAAACAGCACACACGTGTCAAAACACACGAACGTTGGTGAACGTCTACCACATTGTGAAACACAGCACTCGAAACCTCACGAAACACTCACACATTGAACTTGGAAGTTCAAACAAGGCCAAACGAAAGTTCGTAAACGTGAAAACGGCAACGAACGGATCAAACCAATGAAAATGGGCCTATTGGGCTCACCAGGGGATCTGTCGCGCTACGCGACGGCCCACAAGGACACTGTCGCGATACGCGACAGGTGGCGGGGGAAATTTGAACGCGGAACATCCTCGCGCTACGCGAGGGGAACTCTTGAAGCTGTCGCGCTACGCGAGGAGACCCAGTTCGCAGAATCTTTATTTAACCAAGATGTAATCATCACCAGCCAACCTAGCCTCTCATTTCCGATTCCAAGACACTCAAACTCGCCTCCTACACCTGCAAATCACCATTTTCATCAGCTGGAAGCCATTGTTGAGGAGATTGAAGCTCAAGAACATTGAAGCAAGCCTCCTAGACCACCACCCATCACCACCATCTTCTTATTCGTTGAGGAACCTGCTGTCCAGAAGCTCTTAGAAGCCTTCTAGCTCGATTTTATCATCATCTCAGCCTTCTTGGAGCCTTAGAAGGTAGTATTTACATTCCTCCATGGCTAGAACGTCCATTTCTCACCACCACACGCACATGCATGTGTTAAAACCCACATGCAAGCACCCATGGCTCACATGCACGAATTTATAATATGGGTTTGTTGATTTTAAGATGATTTATGATGATCTAACATGATTAGAATGCATTTGGTGATGATCTATGATGATGTGTATGTAAGGATTTCATGTTTTGTTCATAAAGTGTTGAATGATGGCCATGCATGCATGATCCATGATGGTAGGAATGATCTTGAGTATGTTGATATGCTTATTGATAATGTTAGAAGGATTACTCATGGTTGGATTTGTTTAAAATGATCAAAATGTTGATTTTTAGTAATCTTTCCATTATTAGTAACTTTTATTTGCAAAATGATTGTTGGAGATGAATTCATGAACATGCAAGTATGTGGACTTGCTATTAGGATGATAATATGATGATTTGATTTGTTAGAATGTGGTTTCGATAATGAGTATGGTCATTTCTAGCAATATTACTAAATATAGAAACTTTTGTGAATGAAATATTGATGGATGATGATTTAGACTATGTTGACATGATTAGATGATAGTAAATAGCATATTATGATGAATGATGGTATGAAAAATTGCTTGGAAATGTTAAATGGTCATTTTTATGCAAAAACCACAAAGTTACTATTTTTAGTAACTTTATGGTTACAAAAACCGACTTAGGAATATGTTGAATGACTTGAGCATGCTAAATGATTTATTATGTTATAATATGATGTTTAGATGCTAAGTTAGATGGTTTCCGATGTCACGTATGCTAAAAATGGAAACTTTCCATTTTAGGAAACTTTTGTGCACTAACATGCTATAAACGACGTATATGAACTTGTATGATAATGTGCTATGTGCTAACATGACCCCGTAGGACCATTGAGCATGCTAGAACTCGAACACCGTCATGCTTTGTGAACTTTCTAAAAATGGAAACTTACTATAAATAGTAAGTTGTCCATAAACGCGACCTACGCGTTTTGCACACGACAAACACTTACACGATTGCTACATGAGTCACAAACCGTCACACGGTTCACCAACGGGTCGTTGACTTGACACGGTCAACTTTGGTCAAACACGGTCAACTTTGGTCAGACACGGTCAACTTTGGTCAAACACGGTCAACTTTGGTCAGACACGGTCAACTTTGGTCAAACATGGTCAAACACGGTCAATGTGGACCAACACGAGCAAACACGGTCATTGTGGACCGACACGGGCAAACATGAACAACCAAGGGTTGTTGAGCACAAACACGAGCACTAACACTAGCACGGTCACCTACACGAACTCACATACGATCTACGATATAGGTTGCCGGTGACCGACGTGCTACACGACAACTCGGGAGCTTACGCTTACATACATTCGTTTCACTAAGGTGAGTTTACGGCCCCTCTTTACTCTTTTTCAAATGCTTTTAAATAGGGGGAGAATACTAGTTGCATCGAGTCAAACATTATTGCTATTACAAACATTTTTGTGTATGCTGGTTTATTGGACAAACATTAAGTGTTGAACTCGTTACAAGCCCTCACAAAGTCTTACCGTTAATGTACGAACAACGTGGTAGGTTTGGATGGATCCATTAGGGAATGACTAACCCCACGGGGCACCATGTTGACTGAGTGTCATAACCCGTGCAAATTCTGACCTAACTTGCTATGTATACGAGGCATAGCGGAGGCAAGAGCAAACAAGTCTAGTTCGGTAGTGACGCACTGACACTTTGGGCCTAGGGCTCGGTACTAACATTGATAAACAGCATGACACACTTTTCATTACTATATGTATATCAAAACCTGTGAACTCACCAACCATTGTGTTGACACTTGTTTTTAAACTTGTATTCTCAGGTAACTAGCATGACAGGCTCGTGGAGCAGGAAAGCACATAGGGGACATGAGCATAGGGCCCCACATGCATTTGTTTTCGTGTCTTTTGAAAACAATTTGACTTTATCTTATTTAAAACGTTGTTGTATTAAACTACTTACAATTTCCGCTGTGTAAACAATCATTTTCCGCTGCATGTTATGACTTATTTATTCCGCTGCAATACTACTTTATTTCCGCTGCAAACTATTTTATCAAGTGTATGTGTCAAACTTGGATTTGTAAACGCATATAGAGGTGTTCTATATGACCTTGAGCTGTGATTCTGGACACGTCACATCCACGTGGACATACGCCACGAGTGGGAAATTGGGGGTGTGACAGACTGGTATCAGAGCCTTGGTTATAGAGAACTAGGTTTGCATATAGTAAGCTTAGACTATAGCCATTGCTCAACTTTAGACACTACACTTAGAACTTGCACATTGATGATATTATTGCTTATGTTAAACTATTACTTACTAACGTGAAACTTACAGGATGGCCGACAACAACAGCAACGCTAACCGGAGCGCAGCTAGACCCACGGGCACAGATGATTTGGCGGCAGAGAGTCGGCGACGGATCGACGACATAGTATCACAGGTTGACGCCGAGATGGACCGGCGGGCGAGGGACGCAGCACGGGCCAGATATTGGGGATGGCTTCCCACCATACTCCAGAGTTGGATCGTCGAGGAGAGAGTACCTCCATATCGATATCCCGGCGACACCACTCCAGGACACCGACTACCACCGTTCGGAGTGCCGATGGAGCAGGCCTTCGCGGCACATGTTGCTTGCACACGACGGGAAGTCTGGAGGGGTAGGGAGCTAACAGACGAGGTCCGAGTTCTTCGCGAGAAGAGCGATCGATTGGAGAGGCAGAACGAGAGACTGGAGGAGCGCAACAACAGACTGGAAGCCCAGATGGAGGCTCTACGACTCCAAATGTCCCAACTACTGACCGAGCATGGACAGGTCGTCGATGTCGTGCAGGAACACGACGTGCGTATCACCGAGAATCGGACGGACATCACCGAGACTCAGGCCATGGTGCAGGCCAGTGATGCCATGCTTAATGCATGGGCTGCACAGTTTATTGAGGAGCCACCTCAGGAGGATGGTCCTGAATTCGAGGCCGAGGACCTCGAAGAAGAGGACCTTGATGAGGATCCTAATGAGGATCCGGAGGAGGATGATGACGACGGAGACGCTGCTAGCGATATTTCGCATGTTTCCATGGATTCTGACTAGTGGACTGTTGTATTTTGTACTTTCTTTATTTTAGCCTAGACGAGCGGGATGTGCTCGAAGAACTTATTATGTATTTCCTTTTGAAATTATTGTACTTCCAACTTATTATTAATGAGAATTATGTTTTGTCTTACTTATTACATATTGACCATGATTGCTTTGACTTGACAACTAACATGACATATGATCTGACTTCCGACACAACATCTGACTAACATTCTGACTTACTAACATTCTATCCCTTCCGTATAGAAAATATCTATGGCGGGAAGAGGACCACATGCACGCCCTCCTAGACGAACACTGGACGCAGCCGTCATTAAGATGATGGTTGACAGACGGGTTAACAAGATACTGGCAGAGCACGAGGCACACCGCCTTGCTAGTGAAACCAGTGGCTCGAACAACGGTACTAACCCTCGCCTAACATGACTAACATAGTATAGCTAACACGCTCTGACCTACGACATTGGTTTCTGACTGACAGGATCACAAGGCAACAACAACAAAGGATGTTCTTTTAAATCCTTCCTGAACTGCCACCCACACAAATTCAAGGGGACTGAGGGAGCCGTGGGAATGCTCCGCTGGGTGGAGAAAGTGGAGTCTGTATTCGCCATGTGCGAATGTACTGAAGAGAACCGGGTGAAGTTCGCAACTGGTACACTGGAAGGACCAGCACTCACATGGTGGAATACCCATGTACAAACCCTGGGGTTGGACGGTGCCAACTCCATGCCATGGGCTGATTTCACCCGACTACTGCAAGAGGAATACTGTCCTCGTGATGAGATCAGAAAGCTAGAGGCTGAGTTTTGGGTACTGAAGATGGTGGGCTCTGAGATCGAGCAATACTGTACTCGATTCCATGAGCTGTGTAAGCTATGTCCGGCTATGGTGACGCCGGAGTACAAGAAAATCGAGCAGTTCATCAGTGGGCTGCCCGAACAAATTCAGAGCATGGTGACTGCGTCTGACCTCACCACTATCCAACCTCTGATCAGGCTGGCTCATAAACTGACTGACCAAGCTGTAGCTCAGGGCAAGCTACCCAAACGAGGCGAACATCTGAAGCCTCAAGAAAGCCAGAAGAGGAAGTGGGAACCCAGCCACCACCAATCTCATCAACCTCAGCAACAACAAAGATCTGCACCAGCCAGAGCCTTTACTGCCACTCAACCAGACGACAAGGGGAAGGGTGTGTACCAAGGGAAATACCCCTTGTGTAACCGGTGTTCATACCATCACCTCGGGCAATGTGAACGATACCGTTGCCTGAAGTGCGGAAGGCATGGCCATATGGCCAAAGATTGCAGATCAAGATTTCCAACCAACAACAGCAACCCTAACCACAACCAGAACAACAACCAGAACACCTCCAGAGGGTGTTATGAATGTGGAAAACCAGGCCACATGAGGAGGGATTGTCCTCAATTGAAGAAGGCCGGAGGAGGAGCGGCCAAGGGGAGAGCATTTGTGATTGGCTCGGGAGAAGCCAAGGACGATCCTAACATCGTAACCGGTACGTTTCTTTTAAATAATGTCTATGCTAGCATATTGTTTGATACCGGTGCCGATAGGAGCTTTATATCTAGTGAGTTTAGCAAATTACTAGATATTACCCCAACACCACTAGACTACAAGTATACCGTAGAGCTAGCCGACGGCAAGTTAATTGAAACACAACACATCTTTCGAGGATGCGTCATGGTATTGGCGGATCATGAACTCGAAATCGATTTGATGCCGGTGACTCTCGGAAGCTTTGATGTGGTCGTTGGAATGGATTGGTTATCCGCTAACCAAGCTGAGATCGTATGCAACGAGAAGATCGTACGAGTGACGTTGCAGAACGGAGAACAGATCTCGATTCAGGGGGAAAGGCGGGGAGTACCTTTGAACATCATGTCATGCATGAAGGCGAACAAGTACCTACAAAAGGGATACGCTGCCATACTAGCCCTCATCGCCGAGCAACCCAAGAAAGAGAGGAAGATTGAGGACATCGTCGTAGTCCGCGATTTTCCCGAAATATTTCCCGAAGACCTACCTGGACTACCTCCGAAACGACAAGTCGAGTTTCAGATAGACCTTACACCAGGAGCAGCACCGATTGCTAAGGCCCCATACCGACTAGCACCAACGGAGATGCAGGAACTGTCTAACCAGTTGCAAGAACTGTTAGACAAGGGATTCATCAGACCGAGCTTCTCACCTTGGGGAGCACCGGTCTTGTTCGTAAAGAAGAAAGACGGATCATTCCGTATGTGTATCGACTACAGAGAACTGAACAAGGTGACGATCAAGAATCGATATCCCTTACCGCGAATAGACGATCTGTTTGACCAGTTGCAAGGGTCAAGCTACTATTCGAAGATCGATTTAAGATCGGGTTACCACCAACTAAGGATACAGGAAAACGATATCCCTAAGACTGCCTTTAGAACCCGATACGGACACTACGAATTCTTGGTTATGCCCTTTGGACTGACCAACGCACCAGCCGTATTCATGGATCTCATGAATAGAGTGTGTAAACCTTACCTGGACAAATTCGTGATAGTGTTCATCGACGACATCCTGATTTATTCAAAGGATCGGGAGGAGCATGCCGAACATCTAAGGTTAGTCTTGGAACTACTGAAGAAAGAGCAACTGTACGCGAAATTTTCAAAATGCGACTTTTGGATTCGCGAAGTCCAATTCCTTGGACACGTGGTTAATGAGCAGGGAATTCACGTAGACCCAGCTAAGATCGAAGCCATTAAGAACTGGGAAGCACCCAAGACTCCGACTGAGGTGCGACAATTCCTAGGACTGGCCGGGTACTACCGGAGATTCATTGAAGGATTCTCGAAGATTGCCCAATCATTGACGTCCCTGACCCATAAAGACAAAAAGTTCGATTGGGGAGACAAACAAGAAGCTGCTTTCAACCTGTTGAAACAGAAACTATGCACTGCACCCATCCTATCCCTACCGGAAGGATGTGATGACTTCGTGGTGTATTGCGACGCTTCGAAACAAGGACTCGGTTGCGTGCTGATGCAACGCGAGAAAGTGATAGCATACGCTTCACGTCAACTGAAGGTGCATGAGAAGAACTACACGACTCATGACCTTGAGTTGGGAGCCGTGGTGTTTGCCTTGAAGATCTGGCGACACTACTTATACGGCACAAAGTGCACTATCTTTACCGATCATAAGAGCCTACAACACATCTTCGACCAGAAAGAGTTGAACATGAGACAACGAAGATGGGTTGAGCTTATCGGCGATTATGACTGCGCTATCAAGTATCATCCAGGCAAAGCTAACGTAGTGGCCGACGCGTTGAGTCGAAAAGAAACAACAAAGCGCGTGCGTGCACTACAACTCACGATTCATTCTGAATTGCCAAATCAGATACGAAACGCACAACAAGAAGCTCTAAAAGCTGAAAACCTTACTCTTGAAGCCATGCGTGGCATGGATAAACAATTGAAGGCAAAGGGCGACGGAGCTTACTATTTAATGAATCGAATCTGGATTCCACGCTACGGAGGATTGAGAGAAGTAGTGATGGACGAAGCACACAAGAGCCGGTATTCCATACATCCGGGCTCTGACAAGATGTATCACGATTTGAAGACAACCTATTGGTGGCCAAACATGAAAGCTGAAATAGCAACTTACGTGGGTAAGTGTCTAACGTGCTCAAAAGTCAAGGTTGAGTACCAGAAGCCATCAGGGTTACTTCAACAACCGGAATTACCAATGTGGAAATGGGAGCAGATATCCATGGATTTCATCACTAAACTGCCAAAGACGGCAAGTGGTTGCGATACCATCTGGGTTATCGTAGACCGACTGACGAAGTCTGCTCATTTCCTACCCATTAAAGAGACTGACAAGCTAGACAAACTCACTCGGATTTATTTGAAGGAAGTGGTCACTCGACATGGAGTGCCAATCTCCATCATATCTGATCGCGACAGTCGATTCACGTCGCATTTCTGGAAGTCCTTGCATAAGGCTTTGGGCACGAGATTGGACATGAGTACTGCTTACCACCCGCAGACGGACGGGCAAAGTGAGCGAACGATACAGACACTGGAAGACATGCTCCGGGCATGTGTCATTGACTTTGGTAGTAGCTGGGAATCTCATCTACCGTTAGTGGAGTTCTCATATAACAATAGCTACCACACTAGCATTCAAGCTGCACCCTTCGAGGCACTTTACGGACGTAAGTGTCGATCACCCATCTGCTGGGCGGAAGTTGGAGACAGCCAACTGACTGGTCCAGAACTGGTGCACGAGACAACTGAAAAGATCGTGCAAATACGCAAACGAATGGCAGCAGCTCGGGACAGACAGAAAAGCTATGCCGACAAGCGACGCAAACCGTTAGAATTCCAGGTGGGGGACAGAGTGTTACTCAAGGTCTCGCCCTGGAAAGGTGTCATTCGGTTTGGCAAACGAGGAAAGTTGAACCCTCGTTACATTGGACCTTTCGAGATTACAAAGCGAATAGGCCCTGTAGCCTACGAACTAAACCTGCCAGTTGAACTGAGCAGTGTACACAACGTATTCCACATCTCGAACCTCAAGAAGTGCCTATCAGATGAAACACTTGTTATTCCTCTCGAGGAAATACAAATCGACGAACAATTGAACTTTGTTGAGGAACCGGTGGAGATTATGGACCGGGAAACCAAGAAGCTCAAACTCAGTAAAATCCCGATTGTAAAAGTACGATGGAATTCGCGACGAGGACCGGAATTCACGTGGGAACGTGAGGACCAGATGAAACAAAAGTACCCACACCTGTTCGCGGAACAGACAAACGCTAACAGCACAAGTTGAATTTCGGGACGAAATTCTTTCTAACATGGGGAGGATGTGACACCCCGTAAATTCCAGGTCAGCTTTGATTTTATTTAAATGTTTATTTAAATGCATTATGTACACGTGGCACTAGAATTAGATTAATTTAGTGTGACACGTGGCACGACAGTATGAACACTGACACATGACTTGATAATTCGTGGAATTATCGGCAAACAGCACACACGTGTCAAAACACACGAACGTTGGTGAACGTCTACCACATTGTGAAACACAGCACTCGAAACCTCACGAAACACTCACACATTGAACTTGGAAGTTCAAACAAGGCCAAACGAAAGTTCGTAAACGTGAAAACGGCAACGAACGGATCAAACCAATGAAAATGGGCCTATTGGGCTCACCAGGGGATCTGTCGCGCTACGCGACGGCCCACAAGGACACTGTCGCGATACGCGACAGGTGGCGGGGGAAATTTGAACGCGGAACATCCTCGCGCTACGCGAGGGGAACTCTTGAAGCTGTCGCGCTACGCGAGGAGACCCAGTTCGCAGAATCTTTATTTAACCAAGATGTAATCATCACCAGCCAACCTAGCCTCTCATTTCCGATTCCAAGACACTCAAACTCGTCTCCTACACCTGCAAATCACCATTTTCATCAGCTGGAAGCCATTGTTGAGGAGATTGAAGCTCAAGAACATTGAAGCAAGCCTCCTAGACCACCACCCATCACCACCATCTTCTTATTCGTTGAGGAACCTGCTGTCCAGAAGCTCTTAGAAGCCTTCTAGCTCGATTTTATCATCATCTCAGCCTTCTTGGAGCCTTAGAAGGTAGTATTTACATTCCTCCATGGCTAGAACGTCCATTTCTCACCACCACACGCACATGCATGTGTTAAAACCCACATGCAAGCACCCATGGCTCACATGCACGAATTTATAATATGGGTTTGTTGATTTTAAGATGATTTATGATGATCTAACATGATTAGAATGCATTTGGTGATGATCTATGATGATGTGTATGTAAGGATTTCATGTTTTGTTCATAAAGTGTTGAATGATGGCCATGCATGCATGATCCATGATGGTAGGAATGATCTTGAGTATGTTGATATGCTTATTGATAATGTTAGAAGGATTACTCATGGTTGGATTTGTTTAAAATGATCAAAATGTTGATTTTTAGTAATCTTTCCATTATTAGTAACTTTTATTTGCAAAATGATTGTTGGAGATGAATTCATGAACATGCAAGTATGTGGACTTGCTATTAGGATGATAATATGATGATTTGATTTGTTAGAATGTGGTTTCGATAATGAGTATGGTCATTTCTAGCAATATTACTAAATATAGAAACTTTTGTGAATGAAATATTGATGGATGATGATTTAGACTATGTTGACATGATTAGATGATAGTAAATAGCATATTATGATGAATGATGGTATGAAAAATTGCTTGGAAATGTTAAATGGTCATTTTTATGCAAAAACCACAAAGTTACTATTTTTAGTAACTTTATGGTTACAAAAACCGACTTAGGAATATGTTGAATGACTTGAGCATGCTAAATGATTTATTATGTTATAATATGATGTTTAGATGCTAAGTTAGATGGTTTCCGATGTCACGTATGCTAAAAATGGAAACTTTCCATTTTAGGAAACTTTTGTGCACTAACATGCTATAAACGACGTATATGAACTTGTATGATAATGTGCTATGTGCTAACATGACCCCGTAGGACCATTGAGCATGCTAGAACTCGAACACCGTCATGCTTTGTGAACTTTCTAAAAATGGAAACTTACTATAAATAGTAAGTTGTCCATAAACGCGACCTACGCGTTTTGCACACGACAAACACTTACACGATTGCTACATGAGTCACAAACCGTCACACGGTTCACCAACGGGTCGTTGACTTGACACGGTCAACTTTGGTCAAACACGGTCAACTTTGGTCAGACACGGTCAACTTTGGTCAAACACGGTCAACTTTGGTCAGACACGGTCAACTTTGGTCAAACATGGTCAAACACGGTCAATGTGGACCAACACGAGCAAACACGGTCATTGTGGACCGACACGGGCAAACATGAACAACCAAGGGTTGTTGAGCACAAACACGAGCACTAACACTAGCACGGTCACCTACACGAACTCACATACGATCTACGATATAGGTTGCCGGTGACCGACGTGCTACACGACAACTCGGGAGCTTACGCTTACATACATTCGTTTCACTAAGGTGAGTTTACGGCCCCTCTTTACTCTTTTTCAAATGCTTTTAAATAGGGGGAGAATACTAGTTGCATCGAGTCAAACATTATTGCTATTACAAACATTTTTGTGTATGCTGGTTTATTGGACAAACATTAAGTGTTGAACTCGTTACAAGCCCTCACAAAGTCTTACCGTTAATGTACGAACAACGTGGTAGGTTTGGATGGATCCATTAGGGAATGACTAACCCCACGGGGCACCATGTTGACTGAGTGTCATAACCCGTGCAAATTCTGACCTAACTTGCTATGTATACGAGGCATAGCGGAGGCAAGAGCAAACAAGTCTAGTTCGGTAGTGACGCACTGACACTTTGGGCCTAGGGCTCGGTACTAACATTGATAAACAGCATGACACACTTTTCATTACTATATGTATATCAAAACCTGTGAACTCACCAACCATTGTGTTGACACTTGTTTTTAAACTTGTATTCTCAGGTAACTAGCATGACAGGCTCGTGGAGCAGGAAAGCACATAGGGGACATGAGCATAGGGCCCCACATGCATTTGTTTTCGTGTCTTTTGAAAACAATTTGACTTTATCTTATTTAAAACGTTGTTGTATTAAACTACTTACAATTTCCGCTGTGTAAACAATCATTTTCCGCTGCATGTTATGACTTATTTATTCCGCTGCAATACTACTTTATTTCCGCTGCAAACTATTTTATCAAGTGTATGTGTCAAACTTGGATTTGTAAACGCATATAGAGGTGTTCTATATGACCTTGAGCTGTGATTCTGGACACGTCACATCCACGTGGACATACGCCACGAGTGGGAAATTGGGGGTGTGACAGACTGGTATCAGAGCCTTGGTTATAGAGAACTAGGTTTGCATATAGTAAGCTTAGACTATAGCCATTGCTCAACTTTAGACACTACACTTAGAACTTGCACATTGATGATATTATTGCTTATGTTAAACTATTACTTACTAACGTGAAACTTACAGGATGGCCGACAACAACAGCAACGCTAACCGGAGCGCAGCTAGACCCACGGGCACAGATGATTTGGCGGCAGAGAGTCGGCGACGGATCGACGACATAGTATCACAGGTTGACGCCGAGATGGACCGGCGGGCGAGGGACGCAGCACGGGCCAGATATTGGGGATGGCTTCCCACCATACTCCAGAGTTGGATCGTCGAGGAGAGAGTACCTCCATATCGATATCCCGGCGACACCACTCCAGGACACCGACTACCACCGTTCGGAGTGCCGATGGAGCAGGCCTTCGCGGCACATGTTGCTTGCACACGACGGGAAGTCTGGAGGGGTAGGGAGCTAACAGACGAGGTCCGAGTTCTTCGCGAGAAGAGCGATCGATTGGAGAGGCAGAACGAGAGACTGGAGGAGCGCAACAACAGACTGGAAGCCCAGATGGAGGCTCTACGACTCCAAATGTCCCAACTACTGACCGAGCATGGACAGGTCGTCGATGTCGTGCAGGAACACGACGTGCGTATCACCGAGAATCGGACGGACATCACCGAGACTCAGGCCATGGTGCAGGCCAGTGATGCCATGCTTAATGCATGGGCTGCACAGTTTATTGAGGAGCCACCTCAGGAGGATGGTCCTGAATTCGAGGCCGAGGACCTCGAAGAAGAGGACCTTGATGAGGATCCTAATGAGGATCCGGAGGAGGATGATGACGACGGAGACGCTGCTAGCGATATTTCGCATGTTTCCATGGATTCTGACTAGTGGACTGTTGTATTTTGTACTTTCTTTATTTTAGCCTAGACGAGCGGGATGTGCTCGAAGAACTTATTATGTATTTCCTTTTGAAATTATTGTACTTCCAACTTATTATTAATGAGAATTATGTTTTGTCTTACTTATTACATATTGACCATGATTGCTTTGACTTGACAACTAACATGACATATGATCTGACTTCCGACACAACATCTGACTAACATTCTGACTTACTAACATTCTATCCCTTCCGTATAGAAAATATCTATGGCGGGAAGAGGACCACATGCACGCCCTCCTAGACGAACACTGGACGCAGCCGTCATTAAGATGATGGTTGACAGACGGGTTAACAAGATACTGGCAGAGCACGAGGCACACCGCCTTGCTAGTGAAACCAGTGGCTCGAACAACGGTACTAACCCTCGCCTAACATGACTAACATAGTATAGCTAACACGCTCTGACCTACGACATTGGTTTCTGACTGACAGGATCACAAGGCAACAACAACAAAGGATGTTCTTTTAAATCCTTCCTGAACTGCCACCCACACAAATTCAAGGGGACTGAGGGAGCCGTGGGAATGCTCCGCTGGGTGGAGAAAGTGGAGTCTGTATTCGCCATGTGCGAATGTACTGAAGAGAACCGGGTGAAGTTCGCAACTGGTACACTGGAAGGACCAGCACTCACATGGTGGAATACCCATGTACAAACCCTGGGGTTGGACGGTGCCAACTCCATGCCATGGGCTGATTTCACCCGACTACTGCAAGAGGAATACTGTCCTCGTGATGAGATCAGAAAGCTAGAGGCTGAGTTTTGGGTACTGAAGATGGTGGGCTCTGAGATCGAGCAATACTGTACTCGATTCCATGAGCTGTGTAAGCTATGTCCGGCTATGGTGACGCCGGAGTACAAGAAAATCGAGCAGTTCATCAGTGGGCTGCCCGAACAAATTCAGAGCATGGTGACTGCGTCTGACCTCACCACTATCCAACCTCTGATCAGGCTGGCTCATAAACTGACTGACCAAGCTGTAGCTCAGGGCAAGCTACCCAAACGAGGCGAACATCTGAAGCCTCAAGAAAGCCAGAAGAGGAAGTGGGAACCCAGCCACCACCAATCTCATCAACCTCAGCAACAACAAAGATCTGCACCAGCCAGAGCCTTTACTGCCACTCAACCAGACGACAAGGGGAAGGGTGTGTACCAAGGGAAATACCCCTTGTGTAACCGGTGTTCATACCATCACCTCGGGCAATGTGAACGATACCGTTGCCTGAAGTGCGGAAGGCATGGCCATATGGCCAAAGATTGCAGATCAAGATTTCCAACCAACAACAGCAACCCTAACCACAACCAGAACAACAACCAGAACACCTCCAGAGGGTGTTATGAATGTGGAAAACCAGGCCACATGAGGAGGGATTGTCCTCAATTGAAGAAGGCCGGAGGAGGAGCGGCCAAGGGGAGAGCATTTGTGATTGGCTCGGGAGAAGCCAAGGACGATCCTAACATCGTAACCGGTACGTTTCTTTTAAATAATGTCTATGCTAGCATATTGTTTGATACCGGTGCCGATAGGAGCTTTATATCTAGTGAGTTTAGCAAATTACTAGATATTACCCCAACACCACTAGACTACAAGTATACCGTAGAGCTAGCCGACGGCAAGTTAATTGAAACACAACACATCTTTCGAGGATGCGTCATGGTATTGGCGGATCATGAACTCGAAATCGATTTGATGCCGGTGACTCTCGGAAGCTTTGATGTGGTCGTTGGAATGGATTGGTTATCCGCTAACCAAGCTGAGATCGTATGCAACGAGAAGATCGTACGAGTGACGTTGCAGAACGGAGAACAGATCTCGATTCAGGGGGAAAGGCGGGGAGTACCTTTGAACATCATGTCATGCATGAAGGCGAACAAGTACCTACAAAAGGGATACGCTGCCATACTAGCCCTCATCGCCGAGCAACCCAAGAAAGAGAGGAAGATTGAGGACATCGTCGTAGTCCGCGATTTTCCCGAAATATTTCCCGAAGACCTACCTGGACTACCTCCGAAACGACAAGTCGAGTTTCAGATAGACCTTACACCAGGAGCAGCACCGATTGCTAAGGCCCCATACCGACTAGCACCAACGGAGATGCAGGAACTGTCTAACCAGTTGCAAGAACTGTTAGACAAGGGATTCATCAGACCGAGCTTCTCACCTTGGGGAGCACCGGTCTTGTTCGTAAAGAAGAAAGACGGATCATTCCGTATGTGTATCGACTACAGAGAACTGAACAAGGTGACGATCAAGAATCGATATCCCTTACCGCGAATAGACGATCTGTTTGACCAGTTGCAAGGGTCAAGCTACTATTCGAAGATCGATTTAAGATCGGGTTACCACCAACTAAGGATACAGGAAAACGATATCCCTAAGACTGCCTTTAGAACCCGATACGGACACTACGAATTCTTGGTTATGCCCTTTGGACTGACCAACGCACCAGCCGTATTCATGGATCTCATGAATAGAGTGTGTAAACCTTACCTGGACAAATTCGTGATAGTGTTCATCGACGACATCCTGATTTATTCAAAGGATCGGGAGGAGCATGCCGAACATCTAAGGTTAGTCTTGGAACTACTGAAGAAAGAGCAACTGTACGCGAAATTTTCAAAATGCGACTTTTGGATTCGCGAAGTCCAATTCCTTGGACACGTGGTTAATGAGCAGGGAATTCACGTAGACCCAGCTAAGATCGAAGCCATTAAGAACTGGGAAGCACCCAAGACTCCGACTGAGGTGCGACAATTCCTAGGACTGGCCGGGTACTACCGGAGATTCATTGAAGGATTCTCGAAGATTGCCCAATCATTGACGTCCCTGACCCATAAAGACAAAAAGTTCGATTGGGGAGACAAACAAGAAGCTGCTTTCAACCTGTTGAAACAGAAACTATGCACTGCACCCATCCTATCCCTACCGGAAGGATGTGATGACTTCGTGGTGTATTGCGACGCTTCGAAACAAGGACTCGGTTGCGTGCTGATGCAACGCGAGAAAGTGATAGCATACGCTTCACGTCAACTGAAGGTGCATGAGAAGAACTACACGACTCATGACCTTGAGTTGGGAGCCGTGGTGTTTGCCTTGAAGATCTGGCGACACTACTTATACGGCACAAAGTGCACTATCTTTACCGATCATAAGAGCCTACAACACATCTTCGACCAGAAAGAGTTGAACATGAGACAACGAAGATGGGTTGAGCTTATCGGCGATTATGACTGCGCTATCAAGTATCATCCAGGCAAAGCTAACGTAGTGGCCGACGCGTTGAGTCGAAAAGAAACAACAAAGCGCGTGCGTGCACTACAACTCACGATTCATTCTGAATTGCCAAATCAGATACGAAACGCACAACAAGAAGCTCTAAAAGCTGAAAACCTTACTCTTGAAGCCATGCGTGGCATGGATAAACAATTGAAGGCAAAGGGCGACGGAGCTTACTATTTAATGAATCGAATCTGGATTCCACGCTACGGAGGATTGAGAGAAGTAGTGATGGACGAAGCACACAAGAGCCGGTATTCCATACATCCGGGCTCTGACAAGATGTATCACGATTTGAAGACAACCTATTGGTGGCCAAACATGAAAGCTGAAATAGCAACTTACGTGGGTAAGTGTCTAACGTGCTCAAAAGTCAAGGTTGAGTACCAGAAGCCATCAGGGTTACTTCAACAACCGGAATTACCAATGTGGAAATGGGAGCAGATATCCATGGATTTCATCACTAAACTGCCAAAGACGGCAAGTGGTTGCGATACCATCTGGGTTATCGTAGACCGACTGACGAAGTCTGCTCATTTCCTACCCATTAAAGAGACTGACAAGCTAGACAAACTCACTCGGATTTATTTGAAGGAAGTGGTCACTCGACATGGAGTGCCAATCTCCATCATATCTGATCGCGACAGTCGATTCACGTCGCATTTCTGGAAGTCCTTGCATAAGGCTTTGGGCACGAGATTGGACATGAGTACTGCTTACCACCCGCAGACGGACGGGCAAAGTGAGCGAACGATACAGACACTGGAAGACATGCTCCGGGCATGTGTCATTGACTTTGGTAGTAGCTGGGAATCTCATCTACCGTTAGTGGAGTTCTCATATAACAATAGCTACCACACTAGCATTCAAGCTGCACCCTTCGAGGCACTTTACGGACGTAAGTGTCGATCACCCATCTGCTGGGCGGAAGTTGGAGACAGCCAACTGACTGGTCCAGAACTGGTGCACGAGACAACTGAAAAGATCGTGCAAATACGCAAACGAATGGCAGCAGCTCGGGACAGACAGAAAAGCTATGCCGACAAGCGACGCAAACCGTTAGAATTCCAGGTGGGGGACAGAGTGTTACTCAAGGTCTCGCCCTGGAAAGGTGTCATTCGGTTTGGCAAACGAGGAAAGTTGAACCCTCGTTACATTGGACCTTTCGAGATTACAAAGCGAATAGGCCCTGTAGCCTACGAACTAAACCTGCCAGTTGAACTGAGCAGTGTACACAACGTATTCCACATCTCGAACCTCAAGAAGTGCCTATCAGATGAAACACTTGTTATTCCTCTCGAGGAAATACAAATCGACGAACAATTGAACTTTGTTGAGGAACCGGTGGAGATTATGGACCGGGAAACCAAGAAGCTCAAACTCAGTAAAATCCCGATTGTAAAAGTACGATGGAATTCGCGACGAGGACCGGAATTCACGTGGGAACGTGAGGACCAGATGAAACAAAAGTACCCACACCTGTTCGCGGAACAGACAAACGCTAACAGCACAAGTTGAATTTCGGGACGAAATTCTTTCTAACATGGGGAGGATGTGACACCCCGTAAATTCCAGGTCAGCTTTGATTTTATTTAAATGTTTATTTAAATGCATTATGTACACGTGGCACTAGAATTAGATTAATTTAGTGTGACACGTGGCACGACAGTATGAACACTGACACATGACTTGATAATTCGTGGAATTATCGGCAAACAGCACACACGTGTCAAAACACACGAACGTTGGTGAACGTCTACCACATTGTGAAACACAGCACTCGAAACCTCACGAAACACTCACACATTGAACTTGGAAGTTCAAACAAGGCCAAACGAAAGTTCGTAAACGTGAAAACGGCAACGAACGGATCAAACCAATGAAAATGGGCCTATTGGGCTCACCAGGGGATCTGTCGCGCTACGCGACGGCCCACAAGGACACTGTCGCGATACGCGACAGGTGGCGGGGGAAATTTGAACGCGGAACATCCTCGCGCTACGCGAGGGGAACTCTTGAAGCTGTCGCGCTACGCGAGGAGACCCAGTTCGCAGAATCTTTATTTAACCAAGATGTAATCATCACCAGCCAACCTAGCCTCTCATTTCCGATTCCAAGACACTCAAACTCGTCTCCTACACCTGCAAATCACCATTTTCATCAGCTGGAAGCCATTGTTGAGGAGATTGAAGCTCAAGAACATTGAAGCAAGCCTCCTAGACCACCACCCATCACCACCATCTTCTTATTCGTTGAGGAACCTGCTGTCCAGAAGCTCTTAGAAGCCTTCTAGCTCGATTTTATCATCATCTCAGCCTTCTTGGAGCCTTAGAAGGTAGTATTTACATTCCTCCATGGCTAGAACGTCCATTTCTCACCACCACACGCACATGCATGTGTTAAAACCCACATGCAAGCACCCATGGCTCACATGCACGAATTTATAATATGGGTTTGTTGATTTTAAGATGATTTATGATGATCTAACATGATTAGAATGCATTTGGTGATGATCTATGATGATGTGTATGTAAGGATTTCATGTTTTGTTCATAAAGTGTTGAATGATGGCCATGCATGCATGATCCATGATGGTAGGAATGATCTTGAGTATGTTGATATGCTTATTGATAATGTTAGAAGGATTACTCATGGTTGGATTTGTTTAAAATGATCAAAATGTTGATTTTTAGTAATCTTTCCATTATTAGTAACTTTTATTTGCAAAATGATTGTTGGAGATGAATTCATGAACATGCAAGTATGTGGACTTGCTATTAGGATGATAATATGATGATTTGATTTGTTAGAATGTGGTTTCGATAATGAGTATGGTCATTTCTAGCAATATTACTAAATATAGAAACTTTTGTGAATGAAATATTGATGGATGATGATTTAGACTATGTTGACATGATTAGATGATAGTAAATAGCATATTATGATGAATGATGGTATGAAAAATTGCTTGGAAATGTTAAATGGTCATTTTTATGCAAAAACCACAAAGTTACTATTTTTAGTAACTTTATGGTTACAAAAACCGACTTAGGAATATGTTGAATGACTTGAGCATGCTAAATGATTTATTATGTTATAATATGATGTTTAGATGCTAAGTTAGATGGTTTCCGATGTCACGTATGCTAAAAATGGAAACTTTCCATTTTAGGAAACTTTTGTGCACTAACATGCTATAAACGACGTATATGAACTTGTATGATAATGTGCTATGTGCTAACATGACCCCGTAGGACCATTGAGCATGCTAGAACTCGAACACCGTCATGCTTTGTGAACTTTCTAAAAATGGAAACTTACTATAAATAGTAAGTTGTCCATAAACGCGACCTACGCGTTTTGCACACGACAAACACTTACACGATTGCTACATGAGTCACAAACCGTCACACGGTTCACCAACGGGTCGTTGACTTGACACGGTCAACTTTGGTCAAACACGGTCAACTTTGGTCAGACACGGTCAACTTTGGTCAAACACGGTCAACTTTGGTCAGACACGGTCAACTTTGGTCAAACATGGTCAAACACGGTCAATGTGGACCAACACGAGCAAACACGGTCATTGTGGACCGACACGGGCAAACATGAACAACCAAGGGTTGTTGAGCACAAACACGAGCACTAACACTAGCACGGTCACCTACACGAACTCACATACGATCTACGATATAGGTTGCCGGTGACCGACGTGCTACACGACAACTCGGGAGCTTACGCTTACATACATTCGTTTCACTAAGGTGAGTTTACGGCCCCTCTTTACTCTTTTTCAAATGCTTTTAAATAGGGGGAGAATACTAGTTGCATCGAGTCAAACATTATTGCTATTACAAACATTTTTGTGTATGCTGGTTTATTGGACAAACATTAAGTGTTGAACTCGTTACAAGCCCTCACAAAGTCTTACCGTTAATGTACGAACAACGTGGTAGGTTTGGATGGATCCATTAGGGAATGACTAACCCCACGGGGCACCATGTTGACTGAGTGTCATAACCCGTGCAAATTCTGACCTAACTTGCTATGTATACGAGGCATAGCGGAGGCAAGAGCAAACAAGTCTAGTTCGGTAGTGACGCACTGACACTTTGGGCCTAGGGCTCGGTACTAACATTGATAAACAGCATGACACACTTTTCATTACTATATGTATATCAAAACCTGTGAACTCACCAACCATTGTGTTGACACTTGTTTTTAAACTTGTATTCTCAGGTAACTAGCATGACAGGCTCGTGGAGCAGGAAAGCACATAGGGGACATGAGCATAGGGCCCCACATGCATTTGTTTTCGTGTCTTTTGAAAACAATTTGACTTTATCTTATTTAAAACGTTGTTGTATTAAACTACTTACAATTTCCGCTGTGTAAACAATCATTTTCCGCTGCATGTTATGACTTATTTATTCCGCTGCAATACTACTTTATTTCCGCTGCAAACTATTTTATCAAGTGTATGTGTCAAAC
The DNA here is from genome assembly GCA_009363875.1 of Mikania micrantha. Taxonomy (NCBI): domain Eukaryota; kingdom Viridiplantae; phylum Streptophyta; class Magnoliopsida; order Asterales; family Asteraceae; genus Mikania; species Mikania micrantha. The sequence continues at coordinate 12,822,601 of CM018682.1, forward strand.
TTGGATTTGTAAACGCATATAGAGGTGTTCTATATGACCTTGAGCTGTGATTCTGGACACGTCACATCCACGTGGACATACGCCACGAGTGGGAAATTGGGGGTGTGACATCACATGTCTATTTTTTATCAAATTCACTTAATTCTCTCATATTAAATAATTATAATGCTAATAACTAATAATATTATTTATCTTTTTATAAGAAAACATATTAAAAAAAAGTTTATAAAATATTTTAAATAAGAAATATTTTATTTTCAGAAAATCAACATTATATAAAGAACAAAAAATGATTTTTTTTTATAAAAAAATTTATAATAAATTATAAACTAGAGTTTTAAACAATAAGATTTTTAAAAAACAAGTGCTTTTTTTATAATTAATTTAGAAGCCGAAGTAAAAATATGATAAAAAAATTTACACTATTGGTTCTTATGTTTAATGTTATTTTTAATTTGATTCATTTAAATGCAATAATTATATAAATTATATTTTACCTTCTTGATTTATTAAAGTTAATCTTTGATAGGGTGGGGTTATAGTAAAAAGCAATGTTTTGAAAACCGGACCGGACCGGCCGGTCGAACCGGTGGTCGGACCGGTCCGGTTAGGGGTTCTGGGCCATTTTTGGGCGAACCGGCCGGTCGAACCGGCGAACCGGTGGTTGAACCTTTTTTTTTTTTAATTTTTTTAATTTTTTTAATTTTTTTAATTTTTTTTTGATTATATATATATATATATATAAAATGTATATAAAATCATCCGGTTCTTAAATCCGATTCGACCGGTCGGACCGGTCGGACCTCTGACCAGTAAGGAGACCGGTTTGACGTCCGGTCCAGTTATGAAAACATTGGTAAAAAGGATTAAATTGGTGAGAAGTGTGAGAAGGATTGTGGGTCATTAGATATATAATTTAATGATTGAGATTAAAGTTGTATTAAAAAAGTTAGTGCAAGGGTATTTTAGTCATAGACACTTTTGTTGACTTTTTATCATGTTCTCCCCATTTTTTTAAACGGTCATAACTTTTACATACAATATTATTTTTTTAAAAAAATTACACCAAAAAAACGAGCATTTTTTTATCTTTAAAACGAGTAAAAAAAACGTTTTTCTCTACCTTTTATATTTGTAATGCGTCATTGTGTCTAATTGTCTATTATTGTGTCTTTTTGTTTGTGAGTGTTTCCTTTTTGTCGTCGTAGTGTCTAACTATTTTTTTTTAATAAATTCATGAGCTTTAAAAGTAATATTGGTGAAACAACAAAATCACGTACTTTTTATATGTAAATCATAATGATGAAACAAAATAAATTCATTTAATACAACAATACGTATATTATACAATGACCTGAACGTAAAACACAATGACGCGTATATTACACAATGACCTTAACATAAAACAAAATAATGACTACTACACAATGACCTGAACGTAAGACACAATGATGCTATGTTACACAATCATCTGAAGATAAAAAACAATGATGAATATATTACACAATGATCTGAACATAACACACAATGTGTATATTACACAATGACCTGAATGTAAAACACAATAACGCGTAGATTACACAATGATCTTAACGTAAAACAAAATAATGACTATTACACAATGACCTGAACGTAAGACACAATGATGCTATGTTACACAATCATCTGAAGATAAAAAACAATGATGAATATATTACACAATGACCTGAACATAACACACAATGATGATTATATTACACAATGTTCTGACGATAAAGCATAATGATGAATACATTACACAATGACATAAACATATATACACTGACGAAAATGTATTTTTCAAAAAATAAAAACAATTTATGTTTTTTAAAATTATAAGTTTTATAAACATAATGGTAAACTAGCACAATTATGTACTTTTAATACATAAAACATAAAAAATAAATAAGAACAATTTATTTAATGCATAAAAAACAATTACAAAATAACATAGTATGATATAAAAAATAAAACAAAATAATAAAAATATTAAACACAATAACTTGAAGCAATAAACACAATGACCAAAATATTTTTTTTATAAAATTAGAGTAATGCCACTTGTCAAATCCAAAATCATTCTCACCCTTCTCACTCTTTTTACTTGAACCTAATCCATCTTTGATATAATACAAACTGAATTTTTGTTATCAACTAGTTCAAAGATTATAATTGTTACAAATCAAAAAGATCATATATCAATTAACGTTTGTATAATTAATAAAGTTTTTAATTATTGTTTTATTACTTAAAGTATTCACTAATGTATAAATTAATCATTTTATCCTAAAATATTGTTTTATAATTTTTAAATTTTTATTACTAACTATTTAATATTTTATACTAAACACGTGTAATACGTAATAGTCTAATACAGCCATATAGGTTATAAATTAGCTAAAGCACCAATACATAATCAACATAATTGTATGCGCATCATCATCAGTTTCCAAAACAACCAACAAAATTCAAAGAAAGCACCTCAAGCTGTAACTTAAATTAGCTAAAGCACCAATACATAACCAACTTTTACCGGTTAACCGATTCGGTTATTCCAAAACCAGTTTTGAACCAATTAACCTGTTTGAGCACCTCTACCAACAACCACCAAATGAATATAATCAACAAAACATTGTTACATAAGCATTTAATCACACACAAAAAATTCAGAGAATAACTCAAAAGATGAAATTAGGTTACCAAATGCAATGCATTTCTAATAGCTAGAGATGTGTAAAAATTGCCATAAATGGCTGTAAACCAAATCACCTTGATTATTGGTGACTTTAATGCAAGAAATATTGCCATTGCATCATCTGTTAAACAATCACACCAAAACAGACCAACATCATATGCCTATAGTTTATTTATTTTTATAATTAAGATACTATCATAAACAACCCAGAAAGAGAAAAAAAAAACATATCAAAACCAACCTATGATGAATCTGCATCGCATGTTTATTTAATAGACTCATGAAATGAGGGATGTAATGATGGCATGATCCATGTCTATGATAATCTTATTTGGTTCAATCATGAAAGTGGATCAAAAACAAAACCACACAAGAATCAATACTCAATCACAACTTAATCAATGCCACCTCAACACATGAGATCTCACATATAACACTAACCAAAGGGATACTGATTAACCATTCACACCTAATTATAATAGTCTCACCCATCTTGACCTTAATTAGAATTGAGGGAAGTCGCTCCTCTCTGCGTGGATGTAGTAATGCGTAGAAAACTGTTAAAAAAAAGAGAGAACATAAAACCGACCTCAAGTGCTACTTCAAGAAGCAGTTTCAGAACTTTAAACGAACAAGATCTTACAAAAAAATTGATCTGACGGTCATAATTAAGCAATATAGAGGTTAATTTAATGATGTCATATAAATATGTAATTGCATGTTATGTTTTGATATTGATGTCAACAAAACTGAGTTAGTTATTTGATTTTTTGTAAAACTATATTGGGTTAAGCTAATAAATGTTTTTTATTTAGTTAAGGCTTGAAAGCAAAACCGAATCAAATCCAAATCCGGTTTCAACTTTAAATTTCGTTAGGTTTTATTTTTCATTTGTGACAGAAAATGAGTCGATACAAAGGAACTTAAAACTCAAACGAATAGAATAACCTTAACACCGGCCCCAAGCAGAATTTGTTAATCAAAGTCAAAACATGTAAAGTATAAGGGGCTAAAATGGAATTACCAACAACTCAATATTCCACGTGACGTGGCCCGAAACTCGTCTCATGTATTATGCTTCTATCTTTCAACCCTCTCATGCTTCTATCAAGGTTCCCTCTCCCTCATACAGCCATACATATATGTGTGTATATATACACATGAATATACAAACATATATATACACATAGGGGTTTATATAATTCTGTAAATTCGATAGCAGGTGGGGCTTTAATGGCATATTTGTGGGGAAACTTGCCAAGAAAAACAGCAAATTTTCTCCTTTATATAACAAATCATTTAGTTTTCTTCTTTCTTGATTTCCTGGATTTCTCAATGTGCATCTTCTACAGATATATTGATAAAATTTTGGAGGGAAAATCAACACCATGTTACTGTCAAAGTCAAAATCGAACAAGCGATTTTGGCTATATAAACAATGGGATTTCAGATACTCTATTTTGCAGGAAAAATGTTATCAGGGAAATGGGTTTTCTTGGGAATACACGAAGGATATTTGCTGAGGATTCTTTGAAAAATAGCAGTAAAGATTTGGGGAAAACTAGGTGGTCTGATTGTGGGTGTGAATCTTGTGTTTCTTGGATGAACAATGGCGGTGATCAGAAGCTTCATGTTGTTGTTAAGAATCCATCAAAAGGTACCCACTTTTTCTGTCTTTTTTTATTCTTTCATTATCTGGTGGATGCGTTATACACTTGTAATTGTGTAATTTGCTGAAATTATCTAGTTTGACTTTTGGATGTCAAACATGTTATCAGGTTGAAAATTCTAACGGATTATGTAGTTGCAAAACTTGCAAGATCAATCTTTTTTTTTAGTTTATGTTCACTAAAACACATAAAATCAATCTTTTCAAGGTTGGGGTAAAACTAGAGATCTTCATGAATATCTATTAGATTACATGACCAATTGAAAAGAAGTAGAAACTGCTTAAATTTGTAGTGATTGGTTTGAAACTGCTTATACAAAACTGATTATTTGAATTCTAAACAGTTTGGATGTTAATTACAGTCTTACAGATAGAATTTCTTTATCCAAACATTAATCAAATAATCAATTACAAAACGCAAATCCAAACATTTTGTTTGTTTATTGATCCAGGATAAGAATGCTGACTCTTTGAATCACGCAGGAAATCAAGATTTCGGTAAAACATCAACAGAAAATGTGATATTCCTACATGGGTTTATGTCGTCTTCTTATATTTGGACCGAGACAGTATTCCCTGAACTGGTTGGTAGTAAATACAGGCTTTTTGCTGTTGATATTTTGGGATTTGGAAGTAGTCCAAAGCCAAGAGAATGTCTTTACACTTTAGACGACCATTTGGAAATGGTTATAAAATCAGTCATCCATGAATTCGACTTGAAGTCTTTCCATTTGGTTGCACACTCCATGGGTTGCATCATTGCTTTAGCATTAGCAGCAAAGCATCCCAACAGTGTCAAATCCATCACTCTAGTTGCTCCAGTAAGTTCCTTTATATGTTCAAGATAGTCAAAGTCAACTTTTATACTTTTCATATTCAATTTATATAACTTTTCTTTAGAAAAAGGTTTTAGCCCAAATCATGTTTTAATGTAACTTTAACGTAGTTAAACTTTCTTCTACAAAACAAATGTTATTCTAATTAAAATTTTAGCATTCAGTGATTTGACTTTTAAAGTCAAAAGCTTGTTATGTTTTTCCTTGTATAATTGATTTACTTTAACTTGCAGCCTTACTTTTTATCTTCAGAAGAAGAGGATGCTAGTCAAATAGCATTGAAAAGACTTGCATACAAGAGCGTATGGCCACCATTGTTGTTCGGATCAGCATTCATGACATGGTATGAGCATTTGGGCAGATGTGTGTGTTTTGTTGTGTGTAGAAACCACAGGACATGGGAAAGAATCTTGATGCTGATCACACGAAAAAGGTACAGCAAACTCTAGATTTCAATGTTCCATTTAACGAATTTCATACCTTTTTTTTAATTTTTTAATACCTTTTCAAGATTAACGAGACATAAATAAAGGGTATATTTTAATGTGCAGGAAGGTAAATTTCATGATGATGGACTTGTTCAGGCACACGCACCATTCTGCCTGGCACACAATGCACAATGTGATATGTGGTGGAGCCAAGATGATGGACCCGTGTCTTGAAATACTGCGACAGGTTCAAGCACGGGTGACTGTGGTCCAAGGGTCTAGAGACAAGGTGGTGCCATTGGAATGCAGCAACAACATCAAAGTTAAGGTTCCTGATGCAGAGGTTAAGATCATCACAGGTGCTAATCATAGTACAGTGATATTAGGAAGAGAAAAACAGTTTGCTGCAGATTTGAAACTTACATGGGATTCTGTCACTGATGCAAAGGGGTAGTAGCATGTGAGCTTGACTCTCAAAATTTGTAGCCATTAAACAATTTTTTTAAAATAATTTCCTTATCATAGGATGTGTAATTTATATAAATTACAAATAATCAAATTCTGTACCTAAGATGGCATGCGATTGATCATTGATGAAAACCTTCATATTATACCTGTCATTTTGTGTCCATATTCTTAAAATTGGGCTTATATGGACACAATATTTAAGTGTATGGGTTATTATGGGTTAATAAATATTATTAAGAGGGTTAAAATGGATAGAATTAAAAACTAGAAAATAACTAAACGGGTCAAGATGGGCTGAGATTTTAAACAAGATTATATGGCGACACCCATATGGATTCTGGACGATCGAAGCCATTAGCACTTTCGCAGAAAGTCAGAAACCCTACTATTCAAACTCTCAAACCTTGATTCTCTATTTCTCATCATGTATCCCTCAATCGCATAATCCATTGGGTCACTATACGTTGCAAAAACCTACGAATCGTTGAGTTCAAGCCCAATCGCATAAGCCATTTGCGACTATCTTTGCCACTCAATCGCAGAAGCCGTTTTGGTTCGTCCTCCATTGGGTCAATCTACATTGCAAAAATCTACGATTTGTTCAGTTCGAGCTCAATCGTTGAAGCCATTTGCGACCAGCTCTGCCACTCAATTGCAGAAGTCGTTTTGGTTCGTCCTGTCCAAATCGTTGAGTTCGAGCTCGTCCTGTCCGACAACTGAGGTAGCACCTTTGGTTTCTGTCTTGATTATGTAACTTGGATAGTTCACTGATGCTTAAATCTGAGGGTGGACTTGCTTTCTCTGTACATTTGAGTAATTGATTGTGTCAAAGTTTACAGTAATCTGCTTCTAACTTTTGTTCACCTATTGAGTGTCTTGGTGTATATTTCAAACCTTGCAATTGAAAATATAAGCAACAGCAAGATAATTCAATTCATTGATCAATCATTTACAAATGATGGAATAAATAGAAAAACAGATCCTACTCTTTAGGAGAGGATAAACATAAATTGACTAAAACAAATATGTTATCTAATTGATTTGCTTATATTGTGGAACCGGTTGTTGGTTAACATTCCCCCGCAAGATGGACGGTCTAGTGACAAGACCAATCTTGAAGAAGAAATCTTTATGTCGCAGCTTGGACATTGGTTTGGTAAGAGCATCGGCAAGCTGATCATCTCCAGAAATGTGAGTGACTCGAACAGTACCATCTTGAACTTTTTCGCGGACAAAGTGAAAGTCCAGTGCAAGATGTTTCATTCGTGAATGAAAGACAGGGTTGGCTGAATAATGAGTTGCGCTCAGGTTATCACAGTAGATTGTGGGGGTAAGCTGTGAAGTAAAGCCAAGTTCTGAAAGCAGTGATATAAACCATTGAAGTTCAGTAGTTGTAGATGCAACAGCCCTAAATTCGGCTTCTGTTGAGGATCTTGCAAGAGTTGGTTGTCGTTTGGACGACCAAGATAATAGGTTTGAACCTAGGTAGACCACGTAGCCAGTGGTGCTGCGATATGACTGCTTGTCCCCAGCCCAATCAGCATCAGTGAATGCATGGAGTTGAATTGGGTTGTTCCGTTTGAAAAGGATACCCGTGTGCATAGAACCATGAAGGTAACGTAAAAGACGTTTTAGTGCCTGCAAGTGTTATTCGGTTGGTTTATGCATGAACTGAGACAATTTATTGACAGCAAAGGCGACATCCGGTCTAGTTAAGGCCAGGTACTGCAAAGAGCCAACAAGTGCTCGGTAAGAGGTGGGTGAGGTTAAGGTAGGGGAGTCAGAATCAGTTAAGGAAGTGGAAGTGGAAATTGGAGTGGAAGCTGGTTTGCAAGAGGACATGTTTGCTTTGTGTAGGAGGTCCATGATGTATTTGGACTGGGAGAGGAAGAGGCCATGTTTATGAGGGATGACCTCGACGCCAAGGAAGTAAGACAAGGAGCCGAGATCTTTGAGTGAGAAGCGATTGGCGAGGGAGGTGATAAAGGATTGATTGAGCGATGGGTTTGGACCTGTGATGATAATGTCATCAACGTAAACAAGAAGATAGATAGGAGAAGTGGATTGTTTGTGAATAAAGAGAGATGGGTCAGAAATTGTTGGGGTAAAATTGATGGATAGAAGATGGGATTTGAGTTCTTGGTACCAGGCGCGTGAAGCTTGGCGAAGTCCATAGATTGCCTTGTGGAGTTTGCAGACGTGATTGGGGAGAGTTGAATCAAGGAAACCAGGTGGTTGGTGCATGTACACTGATTCAGAAAGTGTGCCTTGGAGAAAAGCATTGTTTATGTCAAGTTGGCGAATGGACCAGTTGGAGGATGTGGCGAGAGAGAGGAGGAGACGAAGGGTTCCCGGCTTAACCACGGGACTGAATGTTTCTAGGTAGTCGATGCCTGGTCTTTGATGGAAGCCTTTGGCGACAAGGCGTGCTTTTAGTCGTTCGACAGTTCCATCAGGGTTGTACTTGGTGCGGTATACCCATTTGCAACCGACGATGTTGGAGGCTTCAGAGGAAGGAACTAGGGACCAAGTGTGATTGCGAGTGAGGGCATCGAATTTGGTTTGCATTGCTTGTCTCCAGTGTGGGTGTTTGAGGGCCTGGGTGATGGTGGTTGGTTCAGGAATGGAGTGAAGGGTGTTGTGAAACAAGACATAGTCGTTGTTGTGGTACTTGGGATTGGGTTGCTTGGCTTTTCGAGTTTGATAAGGGTGGGCAGAAGGTGGGTTGCTATCAGAGGGAGGGGCAGGAGGATTGGGTGAAGGTGTGGGAGTAGAAGGTGAGGAGGGGCATAAGGGTGGATTGATGTTATGGGTTCGGCGTTTATAGGTGATGAGAGGGGGTTGGGTGGGAGGGTTGGAAGAAGATGTGGGTGGGATGGTTGATTGGATGTTGATGGTGTGGATTGAAAGTGGGGCCCAGTCTGTGATGTTGGGTTGAGTGGGAGGGGAAGTGTTGGTGAGGGATTGGTAAGGGAAGACATGTTCAACAAAGTGAACATGTCTAGAGGTGTACAACCGGTTATGGACAGGGTCTAAGAGGTGGTAGGCCGATTGGGAGGAGGAGTAGCCAACGAAGATGCAAGGAGTGGAGCGTGGATCAAGTTTATGAGTGGTGTAGGGACGGAGCCAAGGGTAAGCAAGACATCCGAAGCTACGAAGTTTGTGATAATTGGGAATGCGATTGAAGAGTTTGGAGAAAGGGGAGTGGTTGTGAAGAGTAGAAGTTGGGAGCCTGTTGATGAGATATGCAGCCGTAGTGAAGGCGAAAGTCCAGAAGGTGGTGGGAAGGGTGGCGTGGGATAATAAGGTGAGACCCGTTTCAACGATATGACGGTGTCTGCGCTCGGCATATCCGTTGTGTTCGGGGGTATGTGGTGGGGAGGTTAAGTGGGAGATGCCACAAGAGGCAAAGTGGGAGGCGAATTTGATGAATTCACCACCATTGTCAGAGTAGAACCGAGTTATTTTGGTTTGAAAGAATGTTTCAACAAGCTGTTGAAATTTTATGAAGGTGGCAAGTGTGTCTGATTTTCGTTTTAATGGGTATAACCATATATATTTGGTGAAGTGATCAACAAAAATAACATAGTATTTGTAACCATCAAAGGAAGCAACAGGCGAGCACCAAACATCAGAAAACAGAATATCAAGAGGACGAGAAGATGAAATTGTTGAATCATGAAATGGTAATTGATGACTTTTATTAGAGCAACAAGAATTACAAAATGAAAAATTATTGGAATTAAAAGAAACAATAGATGCTAAATGCTTGAAAACTTGAGAATGTGGGTGGCCTAAACGATGATGCCAGAATGTAGCTTGTGAAGGCAGCAAATGGAACAGCTTGGGCGAGGTGGAGGGGGTGAGCTCATAGAGACCTTGACTAGTGGTGGCTTGGAGGAGAGTCTTGTTGGTGCGAAGATCCTTGAGCAAAAAATGACAAGAAAAAAATGAGATTAGTAACGGATTATCAATGCATAAACGAGAAATAGAAATGATGTTGCGGGAAATTAAAGGAACACATAAAACATGTTGCAAATGAACAGGGACATTTGAGATTAAGATGGTAGTGGAACCAATGTGAGTGATGGGAAGGGACGAACCGTCTCCGATGATCAAGTCATCGGTGCCATCATAAGGGTTGTGTAGGGAGAGAACACTAAGGTCATTGGTAACATGGTTGGATGCGCCAGTGTCAAAAAGCCATGCAGGAGGGGAATTGGCGGATGTGGTGGCAGCCATGCGGGCTTGTGGTTTAGAGTTGGGTTTGGGAAAGGATGGTGGAGTAATGTGAGGGTGAGCCTTTTTGAAAGCGGTGCATGTGGTGAGGCTATGGCCTTTGGTGAAGCACCATTGGCATTTGCCAAGGTAGGGTTTGGGGGGGTTAGTGAAGGTGGTGGAGGGTGTGGGTAAAAGAGGTGGTTGATTGATGTTGGGTTGGCGAGTATGCCATGGTTTGGGAGAGGGACGGGGCTGAGCGGTGAAGGCAGTGAGGGGTTGGTGGAGAGAGGGTTTTTCAGGCGGTTGTTGGGCGAGGGAGAGTTCGTGGTTAATAAGCTTCTCATGCAGTTCGTGAAATTGAATGGGATTATCACGTGCATGAATGGATTCGATGATGGGTTTGTAGGTTTTGGGATCGAGGCCTTGAAGAATAATGTCAGAGACATCTTCTGCATCTAGGGATTTGCCGAGTGTAGCAAGTTCATCAACAAGTTGCTTGATGCCATGCATGTAATCGGTAATGGTCTGGTTGGAGGTTTTAAAGGAGTGCTTCAAGCGGTGTTGAAGCTGCTTGATGTGGCCACGGGTGGGTGCGGCATAAGTGTTGGCCATAATGTTCCAAGCCTCAAGGGAGGAGGGTGCGTGAGTGACTAGGGAGACGATGGGGGGTGAGAGGGTTCCAACCAGGGCACCAAAGATTAGGCGATCTTGTCTATACCAGTGGGTGTAATCAGCATGTGGGGTGGTAGAGCCATCAGGTTTAACAGTGGGAAGGGGCGAAGGGTGGGTGCCGTCGATGAATTTGAATAGGTCGAGTCCTTGAAGAATGGCTTCGGTTTGAGTTTTCCAACTTAGATAGTTGGTGGAGGTGAGTTTGAGAGAAGAAGGGAAGGTGACCATGGTGATGGTGGAGGGTGTGTTAGGGATGGGTTGAATGACAACATTGGTGTCGGCCATGGTGAAGACTGGCCGGAATTAGATCGGAGAATGGATCGGAGAGGCGTATGATACCATATAAGCAACAGCAAGATAATTCAATTCATTGATCAATCATTTACAAATGATGGAATAAATAGAAAAATAGATCCTACTCTTTAGGAGAGGATAAACATAAATTGACTAAAACAAATATGTTATCTAATTGATTTGCTTATATTGTGGAACCGGTTGTTGGTTAACAGAAAATCTCTAAGACCGGTGGGTGTGCCCCTTGAGTGGGCGTGGCTTGGGCGTGGCACACCGCCCCCTTGTGGGCGTGAGTGGCTGTGATGGGGCAGGCGTGAATGGGGCAACGGCGTGAAGGAGAGAAGAAGAGGGAGAAGCAGCGTGAAGGAGAGAAGAAGAGGAAGAAGAAAAGGGCGTGAGTGGGGCAAGGGGTATTTCCACCAAAATGGTGGAGTGAGTGGTTGTTGTGGATGCCTACGTGGCGCATAGGTGGAGTGATTGAATCACGGGGCATACCCATGGTCTAAGGTGCACACTGTCCAGGTCATGAGAATGAGTGTTAGAATTACCTGTCCAATTCCAATTGAAAATCTATACATGATAATAGAACTACACTTCCAATTCCAATTAGCAACAGAATTGTCCAGTGCTTTCTCTGTACATTTGGCTATTTTTTCTATTTTTCTTTATGCTTAACTGAAATGATAATGACAATATGATGTAGGATTTATCAATATTGTTTTGTTACGCAGGTAAAAGGTTGTTTCACTCATGAAGTAAATCCATATGAATGTTCTTTCTATGCTAATAAATCACCTTTTTTTTTTTTTTTCCTTTTTGAACATTACTATATGAAAACTGGTTGATCTATTTTATTTTAAAACTGTTGTATGAATAAATTTTTGCTAATTTGTTTAAGGTTTTACTTTGAGAACTTCTAATTTGTTTAAGGTTGCTTTGGCATATATGTTAACAGTCCGCATGTTTGTTTTGTTTTTTACTTTTTTTGCATCAGTTGGTTTTTTAACATGACCCGTTTCGACCCGTATCTTTTTTTGAGTAAATCCGTTTTGACCCAAACCAAAATGGTCATTTTTCTTAAATGACTCATCTTGACCCGAATCCATCATAACCTAAACCTATTCTGACCCGTCGGGTAATGAAAACTGCAAAAATGAAAAATCTATCAACTTGGTGGAAAGTGAAATTGTGGCCCAAACAAGTATTGAATTCGTGTAGACTTTGGGCCTAAAACATTGACTTCTTAATAGATTTGTAGAACTATAATAAATTTAAAAAATAATTGTTTCACTTTAAAACACTAAGAAAATATGATTTTGTTTTAATTTCTTGTAACGAGGGTAACAAAATATTTATATATTTTGTGGCGTTATAATTTGAAAATAATGTTTCTAAACTTTTATACAAAATTCAAGTTTAAAAAAATGCCAGGTTAGTGAAGCAATCATCAAGTTTACAGGTATCGGGTATGATAATTGTTATTAATCGGTTCTTAGCTACGGGTCAATTCCATACCCATAAGGCCATAGCTCAAAAAGCAAACCCATTCACTCGTATTAAACATTGATTAACAACTCTAATGCGCGTATAATATGATTGATTGATCAATAATTTGGCAACTCTGTCTTCTTCGGCAACCCAAGTAATCTCAACTCTTTAAAGCAGTCATCAAGTTTTTGAGCGGCATGATCTTCATGTGTGTATATGTAGATTCATGGATTAGGTGTTAATCGGTTCTCAGGCCATTGTAGAAGCTTTTGGAACTGGAGTCTAAAGGGCAAAATCTGTCAGATGCAACCCCTTACCTCTTTAATACCCGGCCTATTTTCCCTTTAAACAACATTTTACAGTCCTTGGATATGGGTCCGCGGGTTACAGGTAAAACGAGTAATACCCTAATGGTTATTTCATATGACTAGAGGTGGCAATTTTTACCCATATCAAAGGAAATGGGTTGATTTGGGTAAACAATTGTAGTATAAAGGGTTGAAATGAGTAACATCATAATATTGAATGGGTTGAGTGTAATGATTATATCAGAGATATAATTTGAGAAACAAATTATTGATCAGTCTTATTCATAGGCCAATGCCTTTATTTATAGTAGTTACAAGACAAAAAGAATGAATAACAACAAACACTAAACAGACTAAACAACTTCAACTAATTTCAACTACTTTAACAACCATATGCAACTAACCATATTCAACATGCAATATACAACTACTCTTCAATCCTTCCCTTAAAGTGAACATGGTGTTAACCTTCACTTTAAACTCATATCATAACAAATCCAAGCAATCTTCTTAATTTTTCAAATACTTCAAGCTTCACTGGCTTAGTCATGATATCCGCAATCTGCTTATCAGTAGAACAAAATACCAAAGTAATCTTCTTCTCATTCACCAAGTTTCTCAAATAATGAAATCTTATTTCAATATGCTTGGTTCTTCGATGTAACACCGGGTTTTTCGACAGCTTAATAGTTGAATTATTATCACACTTAATTTGTATAGTACTGAAACTTTCACATGTTATTTCTTCTAGAATTCCCTTCAGCCTCATGCAATGACAAGCACACATAGTAGCAGCAACATATTCGGCTTCGGTGGTTGATAATGGGACTATATCTTGCTTCTTCGAACACCAAAATATAGCCGCATTACTCAAGATACATGCATAACCCGAAGTACATTTTCTATCTTCCACATCCCTTGCATAGTCACTATCTGTATACATTTCCAACTCAGCTTTCAGACTTCGAGAATAAACCAGACCAAGCTTCAAAGTTTCCTTAACATACCTCAAAATTCGCTTCACAAGAACCATGTGGTCTTCTCTAGGATCTGACATAAATCTTGAAATGAAATGACCGAATACATGAGATCAGGTCTAGTGAACATGAGATACATGAGGCTACCAACCATGCTTTTATACAATGTACTATCAACCGTCTTACCATTTCCCTTCTTGGTAACTGTCACCCCTGGAAAAATTGGGTTTTTGACACCATTGCAGTTTTCCATACCAAATCTCTTGAGAATTTCCGTTGCATATTTCCTTTGATCCATACTTATTTGATCTTCCTTTTGATTTACTTCAATACCCAAGAAAAACTTCATGAGTCCAAGATCAGTCATCTCAAACTCTTGCATCATAAACATTCTAAACTTGTAGCTAGATTCTTCATCATTACCTGTGTAGATCAAGTCATCTACATACAGACTAACAACCACCACCTTATTGCTCACATTTTTTATGAACAATGTATGATCATAATGAATCTTTTTAAAACCTTCCTTGATGAAATACTTCTCAATTCGATGGAACCACACTCTAGGTGCTTGCTTTAACTCGTAGAGTGCTTTTCTTAACTTGCAGACTTTATTCTCCTTCCCTTTCTCTATAAATCCTTGTGGTTGCTCCACATACACAATCTCATTTAATTCTCCATTTAGGAAGGCACTTTTTACGTCTAGCTGCATGATTTTCCACCCCCTTTGAGCTGCTATAGCTACTATGCTTCTAACCGTATCCCATCTAGCCACGGGTGCATACACCTCATTGTAATCTATTCCCTTTCTTTGTGAATATCCTTTCACTACCAGACGCTGAAGAGTAGTTGTATATTGCATGTTGAATATGGTTAGTTGCATATGGTTGTTAAAGTAGTTGGAATTAGTTGAAGTTGTTTAGTCTGTTTAGTGTTTGTTGTTATTCATTCTTTTTGTCTTGTAACTACTATAAATAAAGGCATTGGCCTATGAATAAGACTAATTAATAATTCGTTTCTCAAATTGTATTTCTGATATAACCATTACAAGTGGTATCAGAGCACTTCTGGGAACACGTAAGAAGATCGACAATGGCGGGAGAGACAGGAAACTACCAGGTGCTGAGCGTCCCAAAGTTCGACGGTGACTATGAGCATTGGAGCTTACTGATGAAAACGCTGCTGAGATCAAAGGAGTATTGGAGTGTGATCGATCCAGGATTCATAGAACCACAGGAAGGTGTGGAGCTCATGGCAGCGCAGCGAACGAACTTGGAGACAATGCGCCTCGAAGACCTGAAGGCACAAAATTATCTGTTTCAATCGATAGACAAACAGATAGTGAAGACCATGACTCACAAGGAGACAGCTAAGCAGATCTGGGACGCCATGAAGAACAAGTATCAAGGCAATGCGAGAGTCAAGAAGGAGCAATTGCAGAGATTACGAAGAGATTTTGAAATCTTAGAAATGAAGGAAGGTGAAAGTGTCACTGATTACGTGGGGCGTGTGATGATCACTGCAAATGAGATGAGGAACTTTGGAGAAGAAATGACAGATGTCAAGATTGTGGAAAAGGTTTTAAGATCACTGACCGAAGGTTTCAACTACGTAGTGTGCTCAATAGAGGAATCTAAGGACACAGATGAAATGTCCGTTGATGAACTGCAAAGCTCGTTGCTAGTACACGAACAGAAGCTCAAGAAGAACCAAGCGACGAGCAGGCTTTGAGAACCGAGGTTGATCAGACTGGTGTCTGAGGGAGAGGGCGCAGAAGAACGCCATACAATAGAGGATGAGGCCTGGGACGGGGCGAAACCCGGCCTGACTTTGATAAATCTGCGGTTGAATGCTATAAATGTCACCTGCTTGGTCACTTTGCATATGAGTGCCCAAGAGATGGAAATTCCATTAATTACACGGAGTTTGATGAAGGTGAGGAGCTCCTGTTAATGGCGAACTCGCAAGTGCAAAGGGATTGCAAGGATGAGGTATGGTTTCTTGATTCTGCATGCTCGAACCACATGTCAGGAAACCGAGAGTGGTTTATCCATTTGGATGAGGGGTTCAGGCATTCAGTTAAGCTGGGAAACGACCTCAGACTGAATGTTAAAGGGATTGGGGATGTCCGACTTGAAAATTGAAGGGATAGTCCAACTCATAAAGTCATAAGTCGAGTATACTACATCCCAGAACTAACATCAAACCTGTTGAGTGTAGGCCAACTCCAAGAAAAAGGAATCACAACCATCTTTGGATGCAATGCGTGTAAGCTATACCACCCCCAACGTGGGCTGATAGCCACATCAAAAATGACTAGGAATAGAATGTTCATCATGATTGCAAAAAGAAAACCTGTAGAAGGAAGATGTCTCAAGCTAGAAAGTGAGAATGAACAAATCTGGCACAAAAGGCTGGGGCACATCAGCAACAAGGCCCAGAGAACCATGCAATTTCGACACCTGGTGATGGGCCTTCCCCGGATCGCTGAACCCAGCAAAGTGTGTGAAATTTGCAGCCTAGGAAAGCACCAGTGAGCAGCCATTCCCAAGAAGAGTAAGTGGAGAGCCACTTCAAGACTGAAATTGATTCACACAGACCTGTGCGGTCCAATAGGTCCTGAATCATTAGGGGGGAAAAGTATGTCATGGTGCTAATCGATGATCACTCCAGGAAAGGCTGGGTGTATTTCCTATCAAAGAAAAGTGAAAGCTTTGAAACATTCAAGAAGTTTAGAACTATGGTGGAAAATGAAACCGGATGAAGGATCAAGTGCCTTAGAAGTGACCGAGAAGGGGAGTTCACCTCTCATGAATTCAACACTTACTGTGAAAACTCAGGAATCAAAAGGCAATTAACGACCTCATACACCCCCCCCCCCAACAAAATGGGGTGGCTAAGCGTCGAAACAAGACCCTCATGAACATGGTGAGGTGCCTGCTGCTCGAAAGGAACATGCCAAAATGCTTATGGGCCGAAGCAACCAACTGGGCATGCTTCTTACTAAACCGATGTGCCACCACCTCCATTGAAGATAAAGTCCCTGAGGAAGGCTGGACGGGGCGAAAACCAAGTGTAGACTTCATAAAAGTATTTAGCTGTATTGGATACGCACATGTTCCAACCCAGCTGAGAAGCAAACTAGATAACAAAAGCATAAAATGTGTGTTCTTGGGGTAAGTGCCGAATCGGAAGCATACAAGATGTATGACCCGATTCAACAAAGAATCATTATAAGTAAAGACGTGGTCTTTTCAGAACACGAGAGCTGGATATGAGACACAAATCTCATGAGAAGTCAAGAACTAGTGATACCAGATGCCGAAGAAGAGATGGAAGAAACTGATGAAGTTGCTTCACATAACGAAGAAGAACAAAAGCGAGAGGAGGAAACAGCCACAAGCTCCAGACCTGTGCAAGATGTAGAAGCCACAAATGCACGAGAATCCGATCCTCAATCATCACGGAAACCCGGAGAAAGCACAGAACCAAGAGAAAAAAGAACCATCAATGCACCAGTATGGTTAAGGGAGTATGAAAGTGGAGAAGGAATCTCAGAAGATAAAACTGACTTTGCCATGTATAGCTCAACAGAGGACCCCTCAAGCTATGATGAAGCAGTAAAAGAAACAAAGTGGGTTCAAGCGATGAATCAAGAAATGGATGCAATAAAAAGGAATGAAACCTGGGACGTGGTTGATAAGCCAGAAGGTGTTAAGCCCGTTGGAGTCCAATGGTATAAAGGGTTGAAATGAGTAACATCATAATATTGAACGGGTTAAGATGGGTAGCACTTAAACACAATGTGGGTCAAGATGGGTGATATGTGCAAAGTAGTTTAATCAAAACTAATAAAAATCAAAACTAACCTAGACACTAAGTGATACTCTAGACTCTCTAAGCTAAACTACTAACAAGAAAGTGAACCTATCAAAAGTAGTACAGAAAAGTAAGTCCGGATATCGAACCCACAGACTTCTAGAGAAAATGCAAAATAGACTCAAGGACTTATCTATACAAATTTATTTGATTAAAAATAATTGTTTAAAGGGAGGTTTTGTTGCTAATTAATTAAACTAGATTGATAACCTAGAAAAACCGGATTAAGACTCAATAAGGAAAATTCAACAAAAAGTCACGAATGATGAAATGACCACCTAGGGTTTACTCTAGACATGTCTAATGTGTTTTAGATTGATTATGGAACTTATTGTGGAACCAGGATCTTTGAATTTTAACTCATGAACAAATTATAGATTCTTTAACCTTTTTCAAAGATTTCAACTAGAGTGTCTATAAGTCTTTTAAATACTGGTTTGGGTTAATTACTCTCACAAGTTACCTAACCCTTCAATGATATATCCTAAAAACTATCTACCTCACGGAAATGAAAGTCTCAATACACACACATGCACGGGATAATAAGGGAAATCATCTTAGATTTAGCATGCAAGAGCATGTTTAATTGACCTAATCCTAGCCTTTTCACAAAGACTTTAACTAGTTATTAAACACTCAAGACACACCAACAAATCCTCACCTCACGGCTTTTGAATTTGGTTAAACATTTAATTCGTTTCTGACCTAATTATCATTCCTATGAATCACTACGTCTAGTAATTCATCCACACATCAAAAACACCAAGTAATTGACCTAGCATGCACCTATCATATGAAAGACATTCGCCAAAGTACACGGGGAATCGATAAATCAAATCACAATCTAAATAAACATTCATACACATCAAAAAGTCCAAACCAAATCGTTATATCATTGCAAAACACAAACTTGTTCCACAATCAATCATTATAATCATTAAACATGCATATTATAAAACCCTAGGTGGTCTAAAAAGGTTTAGCCACAAATCCTCATGAATAAACAGAAAGAAATAGTGTATAAACCACAATCAATCATCATACGAATAGGAAAAACAAGAAAGGAATAAGAACCGATCACGTTACACCCTTCGGATCACTCTCTCAGGGCTTCTCGATGACCAATCTCGACCTCAATCGCTTCCCCCTGCTTCTAGTCGCCTCCACAAGTCTTTTTCCAGTCGTGAAAATCGAATCCCCTCGCCTCCAGCCGTTCTCGAAACATAAAACTCGAAATTCTGAATTTATAACCCTGTCGCGCTACGCGACAGGCGTCTGGAAACCCTTCGCGCTACACGAGGCTTCTCGCTACCCAACAAAATAGTCGGGTCAACCCGCTATCATTAAAAAGGGCATTTTTGACTTTTTCCAACTGTCGCGTGTCACACCCCCACCCCTCGTCACCTCGTGTATGATGTCACTGAACCGGTTGCGGAAACATGGTGGTGATGTCTCATAGGTGAGGGGTGACTTACTTGATCCGATATCACAAGCACACAGATTAACTTAAAGTAAATACATTAGAAGGTTCGTCATTAAAATCCACATTACAGTTTACAACTAAGTCTATTTAATTACAAACTAATTTATTCAAGTGCAAGTATTCCAAAAGTGCATCCTCACCGGCTATTACTGTTTACCTGCAAAAAGGTTTGAGTTTGAAACGTCAGCACAAAGCTGGTGAGTTCGACAGTTCAATTTAAAACAATATGATATGATAAGCATGTTCTCAAAAGTTCAGTTCCGGATAAACATGGGACCCGTATCTAGTTCCTTTCGGACGTCAAGTTCTGTTCTCAAGATATTACCCGTCGGTACATATCTTAGTGCCTCATTGTCTTAATGTCTATCATACCATTAAGAAGTTCAGGAAACATATAACAAACATTCACACTGTAACAACCGGTTTTCAACAATGAAACGTATTTGAAATAATCGTTAAAATAACGATTGTGATTGTTGAAATTTGAAAGTATGTGAGAAATCATGAACGTGGGAGAAAACCGTGCGCGAAACAGAGTTACGGATTGTCCGGAATCGCGAAACAAAGAAAATGACTCTTCGCGGTACGCGAAGGTGGTTTTGAGGGTCCTTCGCGGTACGCGAAGAGCCCAAAATATCTGATTTCTCCGAATTGCTTCGCGGTACGCGAAGGATTCTTTTGCCTCTCTTCGCGGTACGCGACGGGTAGGGCGGTTTGACAGATTCTTTATCTTATCAGAATTTGATTAAGAAGAATATATTTTTCTTCTCTCGACTGAAATCGAACCAGGGGACGAACAGAGCAACTTTTTGTTGCTAGATCAGTATTTTGAAGCTACCAGAACGTCCGGATCGAGCTAGGATTCGATTCTACAACTTCTGATCGTCGTTTTCATCCGAGAACTTCGTTCAAAAGGGTAACGATTCGATCTCTCATACTAGTTTGATATTTTGTGGATTAAATTTAGTTTTGAATATATTATTATGATTATGGGTATTGGTTATTGCCTAGTTGATAACTAGGGATTGTTAGAAACGAAGAATTTGATGTTTTGATGGTGAAATCTTCGTTTTGAAGCCGGGATAATGTCCGGTTGTTATGAAACCCATATCATGGTGTGATAACTAGTAGGAATGGGTAGAATATGATTTTAAATGAAATATGGATTATGATCCATGGATTAAACGATGATTATGATGAATTGATGTTAAAAATTATTAATAGTTATGGTCATAAATGAATTTTGATTAAAAGAAGTGATTGAGATCATAACTAATATAATGAACATCAATTATTTGATGAAATGCCTAAGAGAGGCATGGGATATGATTAATTGACTAATACTTACTAAATATAGTAAGATAGAGTCAATTATGTGATAAGTTGACTTTGAGAAAGTCAAACCAGTCAAGTGAGTTGAACTTGATTGTATGTGTTATATGTATTGAATATAGTTGTATATGTGTGAATATGCAACTAGGTGTTGGTGATAGAAGTCAAGTGACAATTCACAGAAGTGGAGGTTGTAAGAAGTGAACAACCGTTTGAACCAGGTAAGTTACCCAACTTACTGTAACATTACATATAAGTAGTAGAAAGAGTCTACTTGCATACTTGATATATGTAAATGTTGTTAAATATGTGATTGAAACTATGGGATGAGAAATCCTTTAGTTTGTGTTTGTTAAGTTTCCATGGGAAACGTATATGCAATATATATGCATTTGAATAACCGGATGAACCGGTGATTAATTAATGAATTGGTATTTAACTTGACAATGTATGTGGAATATGCGTTGTCGGGATGAATTGGTGTTTAAATTAACAATGTAGGTGGAATATGCATTGTTATAATGAATTGGTGTTAACTTGACAATGCATGTGGAATATGCATTGTTGGAACAAATGTTGAATTGGTAATGTGCATGTTTATGATTCACAGGGTGTGTGAACATGCCGTTATCGTTATTGTGGTTATTGTTGCTGCATGATTTACAGGGTGTGTGAACATGCCGTTATCGTTATTGTGGTTATTGTTGCTGCATGATTCACAGGGTGTGTGAACATGCCGTTATCGTTATTGTGGTTATTGTTGCTGCATGATTCACAGGGTGTGTGAACATGCCGTTATCGTTATTGTGGTTATTGTTGCTGCATGATTCACAGGGTGTGTGAACATGCCGTTATCGTTATTGTGGTTATTGTTGCTGCATGATTCACAGGGTGTGTGAACATGCCGTTATCGTTATTGTGGTTATTGTTGCTGCATGATTCACAGGGTGTGTGAACATGCCGTTATCGTTATTGTGGTTATTGTTGCTGCATGATTCACAGGGTGTGTGAACATGCCGTTATCGTTATTGTGGTTATTGTTGCTGCATGATTCACAGGGTGTGTGAACATGCCGTTATCGTGATTACGGTTATTGTTGCTGCATGATTCACAGGGGGTGTGAACATGCCGTTATCGTTATTGTGCTTATTGTTGATATATGACTCCACAATGGTGGATAGCCAGAGGTGCTGGCAATTGTCTAGATGGAAGTACCGGTGGGTGAACATCTTAGACTTAATATTTATGACTCCACAATGGTGGATAGCCAGAGGTGCTGGCAATTGTCTTAGATGGAAGGACCGGTGGGTGAACATCTTAAGACTTGAATTATTTATGATACCACAAATGTGTGGTTAGTCAGAGATGCTGACAAGTAACTATGGTGGAAGTACAGGAATGTGAACACCATAGTGTAAATTTGATTAAACTATTGTGAGCAATAGTTGATGATTGGTAATATGATATTATTACCTGGTGAGAGATTTTTAATATACGTATGATACCACAAATGTGTGGATAACCGGTTAATCCGGAAACTAAATTGTTGAAACCACAGGTGTGTGGGTAATTGGTTGAGC
Source organism: Mikania micrantha (assembly GCA_009363875.1). Lineage (NCBI taxonomy): Eukaryota > Viridiplantae > Streptophyta > Magnoliopsida > Asterales > Asteraceae > Mikania > Mikania micrantha. Next base: position 12,844,949 of record CM018682.1, read on the forward strand.
CAATATATTTATATATATATATATATATGGTGTTTAATTTAGCCAGAGGTGCTGGTGATAGAGTTGGAGTAGATAATATAATCATATTTGTGAAAATGTCCCATTAAGGGAAATAACTGCACAATGTGTGATGTGTGCAATTTGATGTTGAAATATGATATATATAATCTAGACGTGATAAACATCCATATGATATGTATGTGGATGTGTTTGAATGAATTGTGGGAAATTGGGAGGGGTTACTTACTTAGTTCATATGAACTAATTGTGACCTTATATGTGATGTTACAGGTCAAGATAGATATGCATTGGGCGATCAGATCGGGCACGTTGTGAAGCAGAACAAAACGTTATGTAAAGTATGTAGTAGTATTAAACTTAAACACACCAGTTTTTATTAACAATAAATGTAAATGATTTGAAATTAAGTGTGTTTAAATCATGAAATGTTAATTTCACGCTTCCGAACATGATTTTTGAGAAAGTTTAATTTGGGACCTAAAAATGGGACACGTGTAATCGTGTGTAAAGTTTGGGTGTTACACACACAAGGGGAGATGCAATCCTCCCAGCGAATGGGGTGTCAACCAATAGTACTATCAATGTTTTCTGTTCGGCCACACATGGGTTCACTAGATACAGTTCAAAAATGAGGAATTTTAGTTCCATGATAGAGTTCAGTTCTACAGGCAAAATCCCACAAAAGTCACATGAAATCACACAGATATCATTGATGCATATCATATGTTCAGAAAACAGTTTGCAGAGTTACCCCGATGTTTATAAAACATTAAAGAGAAAAGGGGGTTGTACGAAACTCACCTGATGATATAAAGGTAGCAAAATATCTCAAAGCTGATAACAAAGAGATGATTCTGCATTTAGTTGTATTTAATGAGTTATTTATGTTCTAGTTTACTTATTAGATCTTTCTGAACGTTCAATGTCAAAGACATTGCTTTGTAAGTCATCAAACCGATATTAAATGTTTAATTGGTTACTTTGTTATTATATCATACAATGTATGATAATGTAGGAACCTACATTGCATTAGATTCCTAATACAAGGTTGATGACACTCTTGATTAATCAGAATAATCTCGGATTAACCAAATAGTTTATGTTGTTGATTATGATACTGTAACAGTTTCTAGATGTCTTAATGGCTTAGAAATGATTAATCCTTGTTATTGATTACCCAAATATCATGAAATATCACAATGTAGCATCAGAATAAGTGTAATAACCAAATTTAACATACTAATCTGACTGTTATCATAAACATCAGATAATCGTTCCTATGAGTATGTTAATAATTGTGATTAGTTTGAAACACTTGGATTTAACCTTGCATTTCAAGGATTAATCAAACTAATCACCTACATTGTTATAATCAAATGGATTAAACCATTATAATCATGGGTATGGTTTCATGCAAACCGGGCATTACAACGGATCAAAACAAGGATTTATCCGTTAAAACATCGTGTTCTTTGTTTATAATCAATCCTAGCCATCATCTAGGCAATAATCAACAATCCTAACTATGTCATTACGTTCAAAATCAAGATCTAATCATTCAAAATCAAACCAGAAAGTTTAAACGGATCATTACCTAATCTGACGGATATCTGCGGTTAAAACAACGATCAGAACTTGTAGAAATGATCCCTGGTGCGATCCTTGGGTTCAGAAGGCTTGAAAATGGTGAATTAATGGTGGTTTGGCCGGAGTTTTTGTCTGGTGGTCGAAACAGTTCGAGAAGAAGAATAAAAATTTTATCTTGCATGAAATCTGATGAAGTAGATCAGATCACTGCACCGCCACACCCGTCGCGTACCGCGACGAGGTGCCAAAAACAGCTTCGCGTACCGCGAAGTTTTTCGGGAATTTCAGATAATTTCCAAGCATCGCGTACCGCGAAGGAAGCTCAACCCCTCCATCACGTACCGCGATGAGCTCATTCGATCAATACTTAGAAATTTTTCTTCGTTTTTCGATTTCGGGCAATCCAGGACTCCGTTTTGCACACGGTTTTCGCCCACGTTCATCATTTTTCGTGTACTATCAACCTGTAGTAATTTCAATTGCCAATTTAGCGCGGATTTCTAGAACGATCAAATGTGATCACATCATTGATGACGTAATTCTCGTATACAACTGTCACATCGCGCTACGCGACAGGGTTCTTGAAGACCCTCGCGTGACGCGAGGACACCCAGATTCCAGCTTTTGTCTTCTTTTGTCTTCAGGTCCGTTCTCGTCCACCTGGGAGGTCGTTTTATTGATCTTTTGTGCCATAATAACACGCTTATTACCTGCAAGCATCAAATTATGAAAATGTGAAGAACCAGCATAAATCGACTCTAAAAACGAATAAAATTGTACAGAAACTCAATAGAACAAATGGAAAAATGGATGTGTTTCACAACACATCAATGGGTAACCAAAAAACTATGTAAATACAATTGATTCAAACATTTAAGAATGATTATTAACATATTTGATGAGAAAATCACTAATAATTATCCAAATGAACTATTTGTATACTTATAACATATCTTTAAGTTAAACTAAATTGATGTTTTTAAGGATAATCCATTTAGACCCGAACAACTTTTACTTAAAACTCGTTCTGACCCGCACACATCCTGACCCAAACACATTCTGACCCGTTATCCAACCCGACCCAACCCGCCTATTTTGTCAGCCATACATATGACACAAGTTTAACTCAACAAAGATAAAAATCTAAATTCAAAAGATAAAGAAACACAAAAGTCAGAACTTGAGTCATCCAAAATCCAAAGACAATAAAGAAAAATTGCAGCTGATTAATTTAAATATATAATACTCATTTTTTATGATCTAAAAGAGCCCAAGAAAGAAGACATAATCACAAATCTTGCATGAACAAATGAAAGCACAAGAACACAAGTGATCAAGACTCAAGAGTCAAGAGCAAATGGGTAGAACAGTAATTTCAGATCATGATGAATCTAGCTCCATGATGCTCTGTAGACAAGGTTTCCACTTTGCAACACTAGTTTCCACTCTGAACCTACTCTTCTCAATCTCCCCCAACACTTGTTCCAGTTTCCTCCCATCATCTTTCTTTAGTTGAAGCAGCAGCCATTGTAACTCATCTTTTGTTAATACCAGTTTTACCCTCATTGTACCACTTTCTTTGCGCAAAGTATCACTTGTTTTCCCAGTTTCTTGTCTCTCTTGCTGCTGCAGTTGTTGTGGGTGTTTACCCAGATTCTTCTTTCTTTGAAGGCATGCTTCCATACAGTTCCCCATGTCTTTTTACTATTTTTTTTTTTAAAAAGAAACCTTCACACACAATACTAAGCACTTGAGTTCAGGTGTCACTGGTCTTAAATTCCAATTTTCACTCTGTTTTACATATGCCTGATTTCATTGGTTAGCAGGTTATTGGTGAGATTGAAGAGTAAGTTTTTATGAGGTTAAAAATGGAGAAATCAAGAAAGAAACTGTTGTAAGAAATGGAAAATAACTGAAGCCTTACTTCTCTTGGATTGTTTTCTGTTTCCAAATTGAAATTTTCTTGCTTTAAGATCACTCAGTTTATGGTTTTGGTTGAGCAAACATTTTGGGAGAGAAAACTGGGGAGTTGTTAGAACCTTTCAACCAATGCATGTGAAGAGTGGGGACTAGGGAGTGCATATATATGTATATATAGGTGACAACAATTTATATTAATACCCATACATTCATGTGTAGGGTATGCGACTATAAATAAATCGAACGAATACAAATGAGCATGGGCTGACTTGCATGTATTTCAATAGGGTCACGGGATCCCATTGAATTTCAACTAGTTAAAAGAACGTATATTGCAAAATTTCTTTTGACCCAACAAGATTTTTTTTAAGTGACCCTATGAGTACAATTGAATAAGATGTCTAATATTTAAATTCAAGTTGGTTGAATTATTATTGAGAAATAATGGGTTTTTCTTATAAACTATAATCAAGTTTAATTACAAAACTACACTCAAATCTCAACCCTAATACCAATTAGTCTATTGACAGTGTGATTTTATTGTTTGCTTTTAAATGATAATATATTTTTATTATGGAATCATATGTTATTATTTTATTTGACCCTAACTTGTGACACAGACAATCTAAAAATTCTAACATTAACTTAGTAAAAATAAAAAGAAACAGAAAAAAGCGACCCCATATAAAAAAATATCTTAGGTCCGTCACTACAAACAAGTCATTGTTCTTGTTAGTGTAACATTGACTTGTTCATGAACAGTTATAACCAAACGAAGATTTTTATTCGTGAATAGTTTAACGTAATTTTTTGTCAGACTTTTTTGTTGCATTTCCAAAAGTATCTGGGAATATTTAACCAAGTCTAGAAGGTTGAAAATCAAGTTATATATATAACTATTGTAAATAATAGTTGGATTATATATATTTCTACTTGCATGTTAATATTTTATATGATTTTGAGCCTACCGATTATATTCTATTAATAGGATTCCATAAATCTAGAAGTGTTAAATTGTAAAGGACAAGAATATTAGGTGGCAGAATCAAACCAAATCAAAAAATTATAAACTTTAAAACTTCTATTTATTATTTGATACCAAAATCATTTTAAATTTGGGATTAACTACAAAAACTCCTGAAGGAACACGAAAGTGTGATCAATGCATGACATAATCTGAGTCACCATCTTTTTCTCCTTGTATATACACATAGCCCAAGCACGTTACTAAATTTATCATAGAAATTGATACTTGATAGTATTGTTGTTTCGGTATATTTACATATTTGCATGAAATCCGTTGGTTTGAGGTGAGCCTAAATCCACTAATGATCCTTAGCTCAAGTGGTTGAGGAGATGTATTATGTGGCTTCAATATTGGAGAGATCACTGGCTCAAGTCCTGACATGGACAAAATATGTGTTTCATGTTGAGATAGGTGGTTTTTCTCTCACCTATGATGGGCTTCTATATATAGGGTGTGGATATAATCGTGTGAGGTAGGCCTAAATCCGTTGGCTCCACTCATTTACAAATGTAGCCTCTAGGTGCAATAAAGAGAATTTGGTTCACTGGTTAAGTGGTTAGGCCTATATTCTAGCAGACAGTTTCCAAATGTGACCAGCTATCAAAACCTTTAAATGGGTTTTATTTTAAACTCCTATGAAAATTTGGATTTCACATACCATCTTTTTGATCAAACGAATCTCTTTTTTCACTGATTTGGGAAAGCAAAATTCAAGCTTTTGGTTTCTTTATATGTATCATTTATAACTCAAAAACATCACAAAACAAACTCAAGTAAATTTGTGACAAAATTAATGTTCATATTGCAAGATAACATAAAGTAGCCAAATTTACACACAAACAAAAAGAGACATAATACTTCAAAGATGTTTTGAAGTAGAAAAATGACATCAAAATGATTCTTCTAATTTCTTGTTTTTTAAAAGTAATGAAGGAGGAGGAGAAAGAGGATGAGCACTCTTTTTTTAAACTGTCTCTTCACTAATTTCTTCCTCCATTTTCAGATCTTACTCTTAACATGTTGAAGAAAACTCACAAAAAATGGACTTTCTTCAACAACTTCTTGTATACCTCCACAATCTTCTGGTCTTCTTTGACCTTTTAAGTCAATGTGTAGCTTGAAACGGACACCTCAGCCGCAGAAGCAGCATGAATGTACACAAACTCGACGCTTTTTGCAGCTGGTAATGAGCTAACCCTTGTTGGGAGCCCATATGAACCGTTTGGGGTCTTGGTGAGACCCCATAGAGGCCCATAGAGCTTTGAAATCAAAATATTAATGTTCTTGATGGTCTTGTTTGACTTGTTAGTTAATGTAACTGAGTATCTGTAGTATTTTTTACCATTGGCTACCCATGAACTTGTGGTATTATGTGAAATTGCAATCAAACCTATAAAAGCAAATAGCTTATGAGTCAAATTTGTTTGTCGAACTATAAAGTTGTGAACTTTCTAGGAAAAAAACAGGATTATTATAAAGATTATACCAGGAGCTGAAGTTTTAGGCTTTAGTTGAGTGGCAGCAGGCTTAATAAAAGGGATTTCTACTGCAAAAAGGTTAAAAAAAAGCTCGGAAAAGATTAAAAACATTAGGAAAAATGTCTATTAAAAGGGAATTAGATTAACACTAATTATGTACCTGGCAGGAGCTGGTTATAACCACCATGGCCAGCATGTAGTCTAGCCAATACCCCAAGAAGAGGTGCATTGTTATATGTAGCAGGCTCAGTCTGCTGAAAGTTATCTCTTTGGTCAGCAAAATTGTCATACGCATCGGGCCCGCCAACAATAGCACCCGTTAGGAGGTTCGGGTCACTTGCTTTTCGGCTATACCATGTAGCATAACCGCCTCTGCAGCTAACAAACGAAGGATTAACCTTGATCGACACAATCGACGAACCTCTATGATGCACTTGTCGTGGGTAGTTGTTCCCATAACCAACCATATAGCTTGTTGCCCTTGGGTTGTCTCCAAGAATATAATCCACCTACAAAAGATTTTAAAAAAAAAACAGTACAAAAGTTCAAATTTTTATTACAACCATAATGTATTTTAATCATTTTTAGACATGGGGTGTAACATATTTTAGACGAATTCATCAACTAAACATGTTTTATGAACAACATGACAGCTATAGTTGACTTTAAGAAGTCAAAATGTCAAGTTATGTTTACCTGTGATTTGGCAAATGCTAGAAGCTCAAACGGGGCGACGGTGCCAGAAGAACACCGCAAGTTTCTCCTGGCAGATGTCAAGTAGTCAGCATACACGGTTAGGAGAAAAGATGCACTTGTAACAAACTGTAAATTGTTCCATCTTTGCCGGAAAATTAACCCTCCAGGAGTCTTTTGAACATTTCGACTACTTTTACCAAGGCATCCGCACATGAAATGTTCAGCCTTTTCTTGGTACTTCCCGAACACCGGCCCGTAACCACGGGCTTTGCCCCCCATCAAGAACTGCACAACATGAACCACTAAGTAACTTAACCTATGCATCAAATACAGAATTTTATTTTACAAACTTATAATATCACTAATAATTTATTTAAATGTTATCCTATATATTATATAAAAAGACTACCATACAATTGAATTTAGATATGCTTAAAGTTTACTTTCAAAACATATTGTATTTATAATTTAGATGCATATGTGTTAATTACGCCCCATTTGCGGTGCACACATATAATGTATATATGTGTGGGCTCTCAAGGGACAAAAGTAAAATTACACTAATTTTAACGTTATTTTATTTATTTTGTGAAAATAACGTTAAAAGCATCGGAATGATTAACTTCAAACGATAAATTTGAGTCGAGGATTCCTTCTAAGCAGCCTCTCTATCCCAACTGGGATAGGAGTAAGGTTTGAATCCATTCTTCCCTCTCAGACCCTACTGAATAGTGGGAATATACTGGGTAAGTTTGTTTGTTTATGCATATGTGTTCATTGGCCCGTGTAACGCCATTTTTTTTATAATATAAGTTTTGAAATAAACATCATTAATATTTGAAACCGACCTTAGCAACAAGGGTTTGAACACCGGCATACTTAACATCCCAACCGAACTCTGTCATGGACCACCCAGTGCCGCCAAGGGAGTCACCGTTTCTACCTAGGTAATCTAGGTAGTACTGATTGTTTGTTGCCTTGTATAACCAAGCAGCTGCCCACAATAATTCATCCTAAAAATTTTCAAAAAATTAAAATTAAAATTAAAGTAAATAAATGTGTGAAAATGTAAGTCCACATTGATGGATGGAACAAGGATTTTGATCTCATACAGCGTATCCACTGACGGATCGGTAGTACTTCTGGGCAACGGTGATGCTACTGTCGTATTTTCCTCTGTATTTGTCCGCAAAATCAAAGAGCTGAAAAGATATAAGAGTAAATTAGTTAAAGTTGAAGGGGTAAAAGAGTAACTTAATGCATTGATTTAAGTCAACTAGATTGATCAACGGATGAGCTCTTTGAAAAAATCATTTTTATCACATTCAAAATAAAAATAAATAAAAATAAAAATAAAAATAAAAATAAAATAAAATAAATAAATAATAAATAATAATATAATAATAATAATAATAAAAATAAAAATAAAAATAATAATAATAATAATAATAATAATAATAAAATTAAAAAAATTTAAAAATAAAAAAATAATAAAAAATAATAATAATAATAATAATAATAATAATAAAAAAATAATAAAAATAATAAAAATAATAAAAAAATAATAATAGTAATAATAGTAATAATAATAAAAAATATTATTATTATAAAAAATAGGCATTGATGGGTGTGCCTCTGGCTCTGTATAAGACAAATTAAAGATTGAAGAATGCTCCTAAAGAGTAGAGAACTGGTGAGGTAATCGATATTCCATGATACATGCGCTGATGTGCATTATAAATGCCGCCGACTCTGCTGCTAACTTACACGTGACAAGGACCAGCCTGACAGTGAAAAGCCTCGCTCTTGAGTCTTAAATTTACCTCAACTGCCTTGCTAACATAAGCCGATTTATGTTTACTGTTATGTGTTTTGCACTTGTACTATTTACGATTTTACGGCCACGGCAGTTGACACCAACACATCAGCGATAGAGGTTAATATACCGGTTTTTTAGGCAAACAAGTTAGAGATAAACCGATTCAGTTAATAACTGGTTTATGAAGTTTTCCTCCATATCATATGAAACCGGTTACGTTAAAAAACAAATTAGTTAACCAGTTAAAAATAAAACCGGCTACAAACAGGTTCAGTACACAAATTTCCTAAAACCGTTGTCAAACTATCAGGTCTTATTGGTTACAAACTGGTGTATACAATGTCAGTTATTAACTAATTCATTATCGATTCATTTACCGGATTGGCTCATTTTATCAATTTTTTTAATGCACCACTAATGAGGGTGTCACAAAAGCAGTATTCACTAGTCATTTAATCTTGTTTTGGCCGTTAAAATTTAGCTTTGTTTGCTCCCTTTCTTATTTATGTAATTTGCAAGTTGTTTTGCCTAGAATCTTGCTAGTCCTTTGATGATATTGTTAACGTTTAAAAATAACTTCCCTGTTAAAAAAAATAAAAAATATTCATGTTTGCTAACTTGCACCTCCCACGAGTGAATTTTGCTGTTTTCATTCAACAACTATGCTAAGAGCATTTCAATGGCAAGGTCTACGGTGCATCCATCCGTCTAATGTGCACCTAACTATATACTATTATACTATACATTTATTCTAACAATTTTGCTAACATAAGCATATCATTGCTAATATGCACCACGTCGACATAAAGTAGCCAGTGGCCTTACCTCCACATATAAAATAGTCATTGTACAAATTTCAATAAAAGAAATGAAAATCATGCGGTAATTCAATCATATTTTTCTTTGATTTTTTCTAAGACAAATGCATTCTATTTTAAATAGGTGTTAGTTATTATTACATCCCTATACATCGAATGGTATGCGCAGGCCGTATAGTACACCTAATACAACCCACACACACACAGCTTACAGTCATGTATAGCTACATAGTGAGAGATATAAGACTACGAGAGAATTTAACGGGAGGCAATGCGTATAACACCCCTTTATACGGCTAGTATAAACCTTGTATATGTATTAAATTATAATTATAGGTAGTCTAAATATACCAACCTTTTAAAATTGTCAATTATGCATAGACACATTCATTACAGAATATAAATATAAGTTACATCAAGCTTAGGTGTACCCCTCTTTTTTTGTTAGTAGATTTTCGAGACGAAAGTTTATTTTTAGTTAAAAATACGGTTTCAACCCCTTCGTTTAAAATGTTTAACATGTATTCCAAGTCTCATAAATTTCCGCCCATTTCCTAACTCTTAAGCTCCGCCACGGGGACTAGCAAATCACGAACTAACCTGGTAAGCATGTGTAAGGAGCTCTCTGGAGTAAGCAGGATTGTAGCGACGGAACACAATGGAGGCGGCAGCCATGGCGGCGGCCGTTTCTCCGGCGAGGTCCGATCCAGGGTTATTTTGGTCAATCCTATAAGCATTTCTTGAAGTGGTCATATCTTCAGGCCTTTGCCAACAATAATGGTCAGTGTTACCATCCCCCACCTATGACAGTCACACCTTTCAATCAAAATCCTTAAATCATATCCAAATTTGGTTTGGCAACATTTGACTGCTAGCCGTTTTAACCCTAATCACGATTTATTTGTACGTACCTCTCCATAAAGCACATGGGGTTGAGGGTGAGCTTTAATGAGGTAGTCTGTGCCCCATTTGACCGCATCCATGGCATGACCAAGCTCACCGCTTGTAGCCATTTGTTTCCCGTATTCAATTATGCTCCAGGACATCATCGTCACGGTGAAAGCCATTGGCAGCCCGAACTTCACATTGTCCCCTGCATCATAGTACCCACCTACAAGATCCACCTGCATAACAATTTTTTAGATAAACTTGCTACAAATTGTGTATTATTTATAGATATACAAATGAAACCTAACCAGATATATCTATTGATTATGATAAAAATTACTACAATAAATCATAACACTTTCTTTAATAATTTTAAACATCAAAGTTTCTATCTTTTTATAATCATTTTTTTTTTTAAATTGTGGCTTTAATCTTGATTTGAGTTTAGATAAATACCCAAATGAGGTTTTTTTTTTTATAAAATAAACAAATAATGAAGATAATAGAAATGAAAAAGAGCGTAAAACAGAGGAAATTGGATTTTACCCCATTGACTTTGCCATCTATGAGACCAGAATTGCCTCTCCATTTGACTCTTTGATTACCAGGGAGGTAACCAGATCTTTGAGCTTCAAAGAAGAGAATGCTCTTGCTGAGAGCTTGACCATAGTCATGTACACCTGCTAAAGCCAAAGGTACAATCCCTATAATCAGCAGAATTGCAATTGAAGAGAGTTTCATAAAAACCTCCATTGGAAAACAGTCAAATCTCTTCCTGTGTTAATTTCTGTCTAAAAGACAAGAAATTAAGATCTTTGAAATGGCAATGTTGGTCTGGTTTATCAGTTCTAATTCTTGTAAGACCAACAAGAGAGAGAGAAAGAGATAATGGAGATACAGAGGGCTGCAAAAAGATGGTATTTATGGAGGAGATAAAGGGAATTGATTTATGTTAGTATCAAAAGGCTGTGGGTTTAAATTCTGGATGTTATGATCTATATTTTATTACAAAATTAAGAATTGTTTTAAATGGCAACTGCGATATTTTTAAAGACACTGCGATTATTTCTAATCTTGCATATTTAATATTTTTTTTATTTATATTATTACAACTGCGATTAAGTTATTTTTAAATACAAAACTAACTCTTTAAAAGGTTATTAAAAATTTGTCCAACTAACTATTTAAAGTTATAAGATATTAATATTTCAATAAAGAACTAATTTGAAATTATCTTAAACATACAAGTTAACTTTAATTAATAACTTTAATATTATTTTATTAAAAACATTTGTATTTAAATCTCGTATGTCTATTTTTTTAAATCTTGTTGTTATATAAATATAATATATAAACAATTAGTTTTGAAAATAATTAAATTTTATTACAAGTTTAATAATAAAAAAATTAGCATATATAAAAACATTAGTATTGCATTAGTTTAATAAAATGTGTATTACACAAATTTAAATAAAATATAATATAATATAATATAATTTGTTAACACTTATAGTTGATAAGATGTATTATTAAGAATATGATAATTATAAATTTTGTTAAGTTAATTTTTATATTATATATATTTTTTTAATTGTGTAATAATATTTCTATGCAATTGATAAATATTAAATTTATTAAAAAATAAATTGTCTTTTAAATATATTTTTTTATCATAGTTAAAGGAAATTGAATTACAATTAATACTAAAACATATGAAAATTAAGAATTAAAACTTAGATTTTTTTTATGAAAATTAATTAATATAATATTTGGTTAAATTTATTAATTATTACTATTAATAAATGATTGTTAATAACTGAATTAATACTCTAAATTTAAGATGAGAAAATATAAGAAAACATTCTTCATTACATGACAAGTGGCAAAAAAAAATATTTATTATGTAAGATAAGGCTTGTAGCTTATATTATACAAACAAACAAACTTACCAAGTATATTTCTACTTTTCAGCAGAGCCCGTCCCGAGAATGAAAAAAAATTCCCGGGCCTGGGGCGAGACAAAAATGGGCCCTTTTAAGGCCGTTTCTGAGAATTGAGGTGTCTAGAATCGAACCGTATTTGTAACTGAAAAAACCCGAACCAAATTCGGTTTGGTTTCTAACTGTATCCGAATTCCGAATTCGGTTCCTAACCTTATCTGAATTTCCGTTTTTGGTTCAGTTTTCGTTACATTTTTTTTTTTTTTAATTTGGTTTGTTTGATTAACCGTTATAAATGAATTCAGATTTAAATTTATTATCTTATTAATAATATATATAAGGTTGAATTCAGTTTGTTCGTTTTTAACCAGTTTATTGGACTGAATTCAGTTTATTCATATAGGTTTATTCAATTTTTAACCGGCTTCTTTGTTTTTAATCGGTTTATTCGGTTTGTTCATTTTTAACTGAAACCGAACTAAAACACTTCTAAAATTCGGTTCGGTTTTTGGATAGGGAATGAAATTGAAAACCAATTAAATTATACCAAATAAACCATTAACTGAACTGATGAACACTTCTATTTTAAAGGGAATGAAAGTACTTATTATACTTTAAAAAAAATTAGTTTTTGTACATTTTAAATCATGTGTTTTTAGATGGTCATTTATATACTTTTTATATAATTTTTTATATAATATATAAAAAAATTTAAAATTTCGGGCCCCCTAAAATGTCGGGCCCAGGGCGGTCGCCCATCTAGATGATGTTGCGAATGAGTCTCCGGTCAAAGTTATCGTTTGAAATTAATCATTCCGACGCTTTAAATGTTATTTTCATAAAATAAGTAAAATAATGTTAGGGTATGATATAAAGTTATCGTTTGTAGTGTATGATATAAAGTTGTTATATATACTATATAGTTATGATTTTTATGAGGTTGGATTTGAGTTCTATATAGGTGCGTTTGTTCATAAACTAAATTACTAAATGGTGAGAAATTTCGGATGGTAAATATTATATAACTAGTAATTGTACATGCGCGTTGCCGCGTATTTACATTGAATAGTAATATTTTTTACCCATGACAACAAAAAAAACAACATATTTCTTAGTCTTTTAGAGATGATGACTGGTTGACCGCTTGTGATTTGGGACCATTTTAAAACTTGATTACACAAATAAAAGACTTTCAGATATCAAATCTGGATGTCTGATCAAATACATTGACTTCGTGCGAGTCAAATCATTTTTAACATTAGGCATCACAAATTCTCCATCCAATATCAATTCATTGAAACCACTATGGTGATTGTTTTCCACTTTGGAATCTACAAACTCACATGTTAAAGTTATATGACAAAAACCATAACTATTGCGTCGTATACATGGATAAAACATGAGGTAACCATGTACATAATGGTTGATGTAATTTTTGGACAATTGGACTCAATTCATGATATGTCCCTATAGGCGACTGGTTAACTATTTATATGTGTGTGTCAAGTTGATGTTCAATGAAGCATACATTTTAAGTGTGTCAAAAAGTTCATCATCAACCTCAATACATCAATGTCTTAAAATAAATACATGAATAATCAATAATATCTCAATATAATTCACATAAAAAAAATTTATATAAACAATTAAGCAGTCAATTGAGAAGTTACAAGCACAAAAATTTTGGAAAACTTAAGTCATTATTAACAATGTTTGATCTTACTAATTTTTCAAGATAACTTCCTTACTATCATACTTTATTGCAAATCAAAACCCATATTATCCTCATACATAAATCACCATCAATACGGAATAGAACTAAGAATATGAGTCCCAAACATTGTCAAATTAAAAGCATTTAAAACTCATATTCTTCTTAGAGAGTGTGTGTGCAATTTTAATTTTTATGAATATCCCTAAGAACTGTTGACATGAAATTCTGAGTCTAACACTACATATATGCATACACATAACAAAACACACACACACAAAAGCAGATATATATATATATATATGATGTTGTGATAATGATCATTATATTGAATCAGAGTTAAATCATATTCACAAACAATATTAAATGTATGAGCGTAAACATCCCACGAAGAAGAAAAAATCAAACTCAATTCACATGAACTTCAACAAATAAAAAGAACAAAATCAATTAAAAAATTGATCAAAGAACTAACCTGAGACGATGCAATCCAAAAGTTCTGATTAAAGATTGAAAACATGCGTCGTGAAAAAATTGACAACGAAATCAGAGATACTTCAACATACACGCTTATGGAGTGCTTGCAAAGACCATCAGGAACATTTTCATATTACGGTAACTGATTAAGGTTTTTATTATTTATGAGATTAGAATTTGAGTCGATGAAGTGGCGTTGATTCTTCATTAATTGTCATATCACCGTGTGTGCGGTGTGGATTGTGGGGATTTCTTTTTATTGTTCGCAACAAGAGGGTGGTTAAGAAAGAAGACGGAAAGACGGTTGTGGTGGATGGAAATCAGGATTTGGATGACGGAAGACGGTTGTGGTGGACGGAAATCAGGATTTGACGACGGAAGACGGTTGTGGTGGATGAAAATTGGGAGTTGGATGGAAAGAAGATGACAATTAAGGTATAGATTTGCAAGTTTGAGTCAAGGTAGTGGACTAATTGTTTTAAAGTTGAGAGATTAGGTGACAAAGATTAAAGTGTATTTCATGCTAGATTAGGACTTTGTGAGGAATATTGTGAATAGAGATGTGATGTGAAATTTAGTATTTCACCTTACCCAATCATTTTGGTTCCTTCTACTTAAGGTACTACTATTTTGAGTTCAGTCATTACTAAAACGCTAAAAATGAAGTCATAATCACTTGTTATATGACTAGTAGTTATAGTTGAAAAAACATTCACTTAAATAAATGCTTTAAAATTTTGATTTCTTAAAGTTATAAGTTTTCTAAGTTGCACCTCTTAATGATGTTAGTTCATAAATAAAAATAGAGCTCATAGACTATAAGCAAATAGTTCTCTACATAGTTCACAGAGTTTGATCAAAGAGTTCACATAAGATATGGTTCACCAAGCTGATTAAGTGGTACACTTAAGATATGGTTCAAGTTGACCAAGTAGTTCACATCAAATATAGTTCTTAAGATGACATTGTAGATAAGTTCAACTAATGATTCAAGTTCAATGATGTATAGGATGATAAGAGTGTTTCAAAGAAATCAAGAGATATTTATTTAAAACATAACAATATAGGTTGAGATGAAGATAGAGTTAGCGATACACATAAGAAACACATAACGAGCATATCAATTTCTAGCGAACTTAGGTTATATTCTAGGTCATGTCTATTAACCTAGTTTCCAATAACCATGGCTCTGATACCAATCTGTCACACCCAACCGACGGCGGAATACGTCTGGGCGCGACGTGACTGTTCAATAGCTCATGATCAACTAAAAAGTTTCATAGTTCATTCATCAAGTTTAAATTATCTTACAAAGATAAACCAAATAACATCCATCAAAAACAAAAGTTCCAATTTATTTAACTAAGTCCCATGGCACCCTAAGGTGGTGTTTGTTTTTTAAGAGGTAAAACGTCTGTGATCTGCGGACCACATCTGCAAACCTCTTTTGCAGAAGAGGTGGACCAAACCTCTGCAAGAAGAGTTTTTGAGGGTGTTTGTTTTCCAAAAACATCTTCAAACAAAAACCTCTTCATAAGAAAACCCAACCCACCGTCCCCCAACCCCACCAGCCACCAATCCTCCGGCCACCGATCCTCCGATCGTGTTCCACTGTCACCATCACCTCCGATCGTCCCCCTCCACCCACCGTCGACCGTCGATGAGGCTGTCACCATCACCACCACGTCTCTAGGGTTTCATCCGACGAAGGGATGCGAAGGGTTCGACAACGGGATGCGATTGAGACTGTCACCATCACCACCGCGGCTCTAGGGTTCGACTGTGGAGGGCGACGACGACGGGATGCGACGAAGGGATGCGAAGGGTTCGATTGTGGAGGGCGACGGCGGCGGCGGTGGCTTGAGGGGGCGTCTGGTGGAGATCGAACGAACTGTTCGTCGCCCCTTTCCTCCGATCGAACGACTAGGGTTCGCTTCTGGTGTTCGCTGACTAGGGTTCGCTTCTGGTGTTCGACGATGGATATCAATGGAGGGCGGTGGACGACGGTGGATATCGGTGGAGGCCGACTAGGGTTCGCTTCTGGTCGCCGATCTGGAAGAAAGAAGGGATGGGAACTTGGGAAGAGGTTTGAAGATAATGGTTCACCTCTTTTCCAAGAAGAGGTCTCGCAGACGTTTTTTAATGAAATGTCTGCGAGAAAACAAACACCCTACATCTTTCCTTGGTCTGCGGGGTACAGACAAAAGAGGTCTCGCAGACCTTCACAGACGTTTTCTTAAAAAACAAACAGCCTTTAAGTGATCATCCAAATGCTTCACTAAGTTGTACTTAAAACATGTTAAAAAGTAACAAAAGATCAATTTCTAGAAGAAGAGAGGTCTGGCATCCTAAAAAATTATTGCAGCTTAAACTCCGCCATCAACACCGACATCTGCACCAATATGTTTAACAAAGATCTGGCACGTTTACTCATCATTCTCATTGTTGTCCCCTTCGTCGTATGTCTCACCGCCATCGTCTTCCTCTGCAAAGTTCCTCCGGTCTTCCACCGCCGACGAGGAAAAATCCGAAAATCGTTATTTTACATCTCAGTTCTAAACATGATCCGATCAGATCCGAAAACCCTAAATTTTGAGGCGACCACAACCGCAGGATGCAAAGGAAGCGTCGGCGGTGGTGGAGAAGTTGCGGCCGATGATCGGAGAAGACACATGGTATACGTCGTGAAAAAATTGACAATGAAATCAGAGAAACTTCGACAAACACGCTTATGAAGTGCTTGCAAAGACTATCGGGAACATTTTCAGATTACGATTACGGTGACTGATTAAGGTTTTCATTATTTATGAGATTAGAATATGAACCGGTGAAGTGGCATTGATTATTCGTCAATTGTCATATCACTGTGTGTACGGTGTGGATTGTGGGGATTTCCTTTTATTGTTCGCAACAAGAGGGTGGTTGAGAAAGAAGACGGAAAGACGATTGTGGTGGACGGAAATCCGGATTTGGACAACGAAAGACGGTTGCGGTGGACATAAATAAGGATTTGTACAACGGAAGACGGTTGTGGTGGATGAAAATTGGGAGTTGGACGATGAAAATTGGGAGTTGGACGGAAAGACGACGACAATTAAGGTATAGATAATTGATTTAAGTTATAATTTTGTTATTAACTATATATATATATATATATAATGATATATATGAAATATAATAAGAATTTATTTTACTTTTTATTTTGTTGTTTTTGTGGTTTTATCGTTTAGGGTTATTTATCTTTTATGTTTGTTTTTTAATTATTTTTCGTATTTAGTGTATGTTTTAAAGTGTTTTAAAGGTTTTTAAAAGATGTTAAGTTTACACTATAACTCCAAGTTAAACATTCTTTATGAAAATATTGTCCCCACGTTCGACGTCATTGGCACAATAGTGACAAGAAATTTCTTTTTACCAAAAAGTAACGAAAAATAAATGATTTTTCTATGTTTTTTTTTTATGTTTATATGAGGACAAATTCTCTTAATTAAATAAAACGTAAATAGAAAACTCAAAATTTGCTATGTAATATTTGTCTTTTTCAGACACGTGGCAACGTGACAAACGAAATTAGGTTTATCAGATGTGGAATACGAGTACACGACTATCCTCTAAAGAAGCAATAAAACACGAATTTGGTGTCGGCAAACATTAAAATAGCTAGTGAATTGAATTTAGCTAGCTCGAAAAAAAGCTTGTAATTTTTTTTTTTTTTAAATTAACTCATTTTATAAATAAATTAAATTGGTTTGACATGTAAATGAACTTAGTCTAGGTAAGGTGGGCTCTTTCGGTGACTCATTTGTTTGGATCATCCACTTGTTTCATTGTATATAAAATGGCAGTCTTCGTAACCGTTGTTAGAATCAATTTGGACCATCTGATCAACCTGATCATAATCCTAGCCATAATAAGTCGCCAGTCACGTTACGTTAGTTACCAAGTGATTTCTGATGGTTTTAGTAAAAACTTGATGAAGTTCCAGAACGGTCTCACATTTTAACTTTTATCAATTGATTATTGGTTGGAAGAGCCAAACCATCTTAGTTAAATACTGAATCAACCTCATACTCAAGCTTTTAGCTCGTTTTAAAAATCAAAGTCGAGTCTTATCCACACCTATCTCGGCTCAACTTAACTGGGCTCAACTCATGAACATTATTACCACCAACCAATAACCACGTATACAAGCCTAGAAGAGACTAGGGAGGGGTACTCAAATTTTTGCCTAAGCTATCTACCAATAATTTTAAGTGTCACAAATTATTTATTATTCAAATAAAAAATTATAAATATTATGAACTCAAAAGATAGATAATGGATGCTAACGTGACATTATTTCATTTCGTATAGATTTTACTCCACACTCCCAATTTTTTTATTTTAACTCCACACCGACACTATACGCATTGTAAATGCCTATGTGAAGCCTATATGATGTATAACCCTCTCTGAAACCCAATGATTTGATAATAATTAATCACGTATACAGCGGTATAGGACATGTATGATGCATATAGACATATATGAGTCCAATCATTGACACTGATAAATTCCGGCAAACAATGATTGACCTCTTATACGACTCGTATAGGCTTATACGAGACGTATAAGGGATGTGAGGTGGTTAACACAACCCTTTTAGACCATTGGGTACGCCTCTTGGTCCAACCACTCCACATATGCGCCACATAGGCACCCACCACAACCACCCACTCACCCAAAAGTGATGGAGATGCCCATTTGTCCAACCACTCCACGTCATCTTTTTTTAAATTAAATAAGTAGATGTAATTAATAATATTCAGCGAAGGTGTAAAACCTTTGTTGTGGACTCGATTCAAAATGTGGTGATAACAATTTGAATAAAAAAAAGGATTCATTGGAGAACGGTTGAAGAACCAATTCGGAGTGGGGTGTTCGGGTTTCGGTTAGTTGGGGTGCTAGGGTTGTAGTATTGGTTAGGTGTTTAGTTGGGATTCATGGAAAGTCTTTTTTTTTTGTTTAAAAAGTGGAAGTAATTTGAAATTTTGAGTGAGAGTTTTTTTGTGTTGAATGTGGTTTATATAGGTAAAATTTTTGTTTTTTTTTTGTTTTTAGGTTGGCAACGGTCAAGAGGGTGCGACGCTCGGATAATGGAGCTGGCAACGGTCGACTTCGAGGAAAAGAAGCATGGCTGTGGCCACGCCCAAAGGAGCCACGCCCTAGGGGGCCGGTGTTCCACCCCTTCACACGCCTGTGCACGCCCCCAACGCCCGGACACACCCCATGGTCTTACTATTTGGTGGAGAAATCCAAGATTCAAACCTAAATAGAATGTAATTTAATTTTAAAAAATGGAACAGTGACATTTGTTGTCAAAATAAAATATCAATTATGGATGGGACTAAAGTAGAAAATGGTCAAAAAGGTGGACCACAATGAAAGCTTTATTCTAACCGCAATTAACCGTTTCCCCAGGAATAGAACAATTGAAGGCGCATTCCTGATGCCCCTCGCTTTACTAAAAGTTAAAAAAGTATAACAATATAACTCAATATACCCCTTCACTTTCTTTTATTTACTTTTAAACCCTTGTCATTCACTTGAAGAAACCTAATTGTACTATGTGGTTAGCTTTTTGGAACCTCCGTACTGTCCAACACTTGCAAAGTGGCTTCGATAGGATCCAATGCTCAGAGTCATTCTCACACTTTTACTTTAATTGCCCATGTATTAGTCTATATATTTAAAGCACGCTTAATTTTTAACAAAAATCTTGGATAAATGTATAAAAATATCGCACGTTTTCGAGTTTGCTTATTTGTGACAAATGCTTATTAGTAACAAATTTTAAATAATTTATAGCAGTTAACAAATCTTTTAATGATAAATTATTTTTGACAAATTGCACATAAAGTATAAGGTATTGTCCTTTAAGACCGGCTAAACTTAAAACTTATAGTTATACACCTTACCACTACTTTCTAAATTTGCTCTTTTCTATCATGTACTCCTAACTCTCAACTACCAATATACATAAAGTATAATAACAAAGTATAGTTTATGATCAAATACAAAATGATAATTTTGTAAAAAGTGTAAATAACAAAGTGCTATTATTAACAAGAAACTGTTAAATATTATAATAACACTGTGTTAATATTATAATATTTAACAGTTTCTTGTTAATAATAGCACTTTGTTATTTATAATAACACTTTGTTTTTTACGCTTTTTACAAAACTATCACCTTATACATTAACATTACCCCATACATATATATTAATATACATATATATATATATATATATGGTTTCAATCCTTTGAAAACCCGATCTTAAAGAGAAACCCTGAAACCCTACATGGAAAGTTAGATCAAACTTATTTTAGATTTTAATTAATTAAATATAAAAAAGTGTGGTCCACAATTAAAGTTAAATATTTTAATTGGGTTTTGAGAAGAAAATACATGTTTTACCCTTTAAGGGGTATAAGTGATTTTTTTTTCACTTGCTCTTCTTTGTTTTCATTAATTAATTCAGATTCTCTCTCATCTCTCCTCTCTCTGAATTCGTCATTCTCTCTTTTATCTTCTCTCTCTCTCCTTCTATACGTTTGGCTATTAAAATAAAAAAAAAATATTTTTTTAAAAGAAAAACAAAAATACACATTTGTATCAAACACAAATTTTACTACACAAACACAATATTACATATTTTCAACCATAATAAAATATTACACATGTGTATTTTACATATGAAACAAAAAATTACACATGTGTAAATTTATAAAAGAACATCAAATTAACCAAAACACCAAAAACTACACATGTGTAGGTGTAATATTTTATAAATCTCAAATATATAAAATATACACATGTGTATATTTTTATTTCTACACATGTGTAGTATTTCGAGTAAAGTATACTTTGTGTATTAAAACTTGTACATTTTTATTTATACGTATGTGTAATTTTTTATATCTTCTTGTAAAAATATGTTTTTTTTATTTTGTATAAAAAATATACATTTTTGTTGTTTTTTTTTAGATTTTAAAAAACATTTTTTTAAATTGATGGAGAGAGAAAAGATAGATGTGAGAGAAATTTGATATTAATAAGTGAGTGGTTAAAGACTATTATACGCTTTTAATATTAATAAATTAGAAAGAAAAAAATGTTGATGTAACGGTTGAGATAGGGCTTAAGGGTTTTCTTTTTGAAATCGAGTTTTATTTGATTCAAATCCTATATATATGTATATATATATGTATGTATATATATGTAGGGTATGGTTAAAATGAAAACCACATCTCAATGAGAAAACCGCGAAAACCATGCAAAAATCACGTAAAAAGAACGTATTTTTTTTAATTTTTTTTTTACATGTTTGTAACACTATTGGACACATTTTTATAAAAAAAAATAAAAAAAGCGCCAACCAAATATTTTTAAAAAAATATTTTATAAACCCACGTAAAACCTACGTAACAAAACGTAAATTTTTTTTTTAATTTTTACGTTTTGTTACGTAGATTTTACGTGGTTTTATAAAATATTTTTTTAAAAAATATTTGGTCGGCGCTTTTTTTATTTTTTATTATAAAAATGTGTCCAATAGTGTTACAAACATGTAAAAAAAATTTCAAAAAAAAAACGTTGTTTTTACATGATTTTTGCATGGTTTTCGCGGTTTTCTCATTGAGATGTGGTTTTCATTTTATCTTTTCCCTATATATGTATATATATCTATATATATGTATATAAATATATATATATATATGGAGATGATTAAATGTTAACATATATTTATTGCGTTAACCGAATAACTGTATCTTATTACTTTGGGGCTCACATTAAAGTAAATTTAAAATTATATGTTTTTTTTCCTTTTTAATTAATATAGAAACCACTTACATTAATATAAAAAGAAGAAAAAACTAAACATTTAGATTTACTTTAATGTAGGCCCCAAAGTAATAAAATGTAGTTATTCGGTAAACGCAATAAAGAAGGGTCAGCATTTAAATTATCCCATATATATTACAGATCTTATATAGCCAAGCCAGTCCTGCGAAGTTGTCCCACTGGTTGGGATTGGGCTTGTTGACTGAGAGGTCGCAAGTTCGAATCCCATCCATGGCATGGCTTTCAAAGGACATAGGGCAATGACCTTTGTGTTGGCAAAGCGAGTCCGCCCCGGTTTTACCCATGGACCAAGGCTGTGTGCCGCAAACCTAATTGTGGGTCGGTCCTGTGGGGTTTTCCCGGTTGAACGCCATGCCAAACTCTGATGCCTAGTGGGCCCGGTTAAGACAACACATTGGCCGGAGTTGGATGTGGACCTCTCCGTTGGGCAGGGGTGCGATACCTACCAAAAAGAAAGTTGCCGTTCAAAAAAAATTTAGCCAAGCCAGACAGCCAGTTGCTTTTCAGGGAACGTTGCTTAAGTTGGGAGATATAACATAGAAGACATGCTCAAAATGGTTGACTAAAATGTTTGACCGGTAATCTTTACTGTCTTAAAAGTATAAAACTACTCCTTGGATCAGAGCTAGAGGCATAGGCATGTTTCCAAGAAGGTACTTAGTTGTGATGCCAGTTGTACAAACTGCAACCATTAATTTGGTCTTATTTTTTTTGAACGATTAATTTCTTAATCGTGTGGGCTCACTATTCTATTGAGTCGTTACATTCACCCAGGAGGAAACCACATAGAAAAACCCCCTTACCTCCCCACAGAGCCTTTTTCGCTGCGGGAGTTTTCGAATCCAATACCTCCATTCGTAAGAATCTCGGGGTACCGCTGAGGTAGCCCCTTGACGGCTTGACCTATCTTATGAGAGATATTGAGTTGGAGCCTCACCTAGAGCAAATATTGCTCTGGGTTGAGCTAGAGAGTTTTCCTAGTTATAGGTTTCTCCTAGTTATAGGTTTCCTTCTGAACGGGTGGGTCAGGTCACCACGATCTGTTATTCGGGCGGAAGAGTAATCTATTTGTTAAGGTGATCGCGGGTGACCAAGCGTTTGTTGTTCAAAAAAACAAACCGTTTTCTTTCAAGTTGCCTTATTTTTGTACATAATTTCTTCATATAATTACTTTGAATACACATGCACACAAACTTATTAACTTGTGCATTATACAAAGTTGTATAAAAAATAATAATTACTAAGTAATCAATGAAAAATATAGGTATAAAGATAACACAAATTTTTTAACAATTTTCTAAGTGCGAATGTTATAAGCTATATAGCGATACACATGTCTTGCGGTGCTTTGCATTGACTGGTACTTTTTTTTAACATCAAAGGCTCCGTACCCTTTGATGCGCAGAAAACTCGTGGAATAGGTAAACACTCGCCCCTTTTGGTTCATAACCTGAGATTATGATCAAAATTCCTCCTCTCACATTGTATCCATTAAATTGTCACCAGTAAGACTTAAACCTCGGTCTCTAAGAAGAAATGACCAAACCTTAACCACTAGACTAATTTTGCTGGATTGGAAACTTGTACTTATCCAACATTGAATCTCTTTGGAGATGAACCGAATCTTAAGAAAATTAAATAGAAAAAATCTTTAAAAAAATCTGGAAAAAGAAAAAAAAATGGTATGGGATGAAAATAGAACCCATATAAAAGCAGAGATGAAGCTTAAGAGTCAAGAGGTGTGCCAAAACTCAAAAGCTACTCCAACAGAGTTAATTGAACATAAACATACTTTAGGTGCATTAAGTGATTATACACGATGTTTAGGTGATGGTATTGTGCTAATGGTAATACGTTAATTGAACATAAACAAACTTTTCATGGAATAGTTAATCTTTTAAGATTGTTCATGATTTGTCCTAGAGGTGTGCAACTGTCAGTTCGGTTATTTTTTTTTGAACGGATTGGTACAACGACACCTAAGACGAGATTTCAACCGTCCCCTCGGATTTGACGCTCTGAGGCGTATGCCCGAGCCCACCCCAGGAGGAACCCCACAACTGGGTAAACCCCCTGATCTTGCTTCAGCAAATATGCCTCAGCCCGGATTCGAACCCAAGACCTCCCATAGGGAAGTCAAGAGGGTAACCATTAGACTAGAAGCCCTTGGTTATCAGTTCGGTTATTAGGTTCCGCCGAAACTGACGGTTCGGTTATTAGACATTTGGAAACCGAAACTGTAACTGAGCACCGGTTTCGGTTATTTCAGTTATATTTCTTGTGATTATTTTGATGTTAAAACTTTGATTATCGAACTCATTTGTAATGTTTTGAAGTATTTTGAATCTTTTTCAAGCAAACATATACATGAAAATTACATTAAATACATGAACAAGCATGAAAATATGGTTCAAACACATGAAAATATGCTTTAGATTCATAAAAATACATGAAAAACATATGAAAATATACATATCGGTTCGGTTTCGGTTATTGGGGATGCGTAAACCTTAACCGTAACTGAATGGTTCAATTTTTACCTTATCTTAACCGTAACTGATTGGTTACGTCGGTTTCGGTTATTTTCGGTTTTTTTTTTTTTCTGTTTTCTGTTTTGTATGCTCACCCCTAATTTGTCCAATTGGTTTTTATAAAAATTCTAGGTAGAACCAGTAACCGGCATTTTCTAACCTAATCAAACGTTTGTGGTTTACCAAAACAACTTTTGGCTGTTTAACGATTCATTTTTATGGTTTGAACTGATTATTCTAATTTTGTTTAATATTTTATAATGATAAAAATGATTTATTATAATAATATACACGAAATTAAAATTATATATTTTAAAATAAAAACAAATATACATATAATAGCAGTTTTATGATCGGTTAAAACCTAAATTTTCAAATCATAAAAGTTAACTATAAACTTAATTTTTTGGATCAAACCACCCAACTTGCATCGTTTAAACGTTTCGATCTGAATAATAATTTACAAGTATAATTATGCATATAAGAATATGTTAGATTTTTTTGTTAGATAATTTTTCTTCAACTAGATAAAGGTTTTGTTTCTTCAATAAAAATGTCATGGATTCAAACCTTAACAAAAATATAATTTAGTGTGTAATATATTAAAGAGTATAAGTACGATTTATGGTTAATTTTTTTTAACAACTCTTTCAAAAATATTAAAAAAGGAAAAGAAAATGTCACCGGCAAGAATTTTGTAACTTATGGAATAAATTTAAAGGGTGTTGTCTTATCTCTTGTCTTGTATCATATAATTAAACACCATATATTTTGGATACCCAATCTCTCCATATCGGAATTACTATTTAAAGTTTATTCCATTACCATTCTATTAGGGAAGATTGAAAGCCTCCTTAACATGATTAAATAAAGGCAAATTGGATTTAAATAATCCTAACTTTGATCAGTTGGTCGCTGCTGGTCCTGACTATAAAAATCCCCAATAATGGTCCGAACTTTCGACATATTTACCTGTGGCGGACCGCCGTCGAAAAAACCCTAATGGCGTTAACTTTTTTTCGAGTTTTGAATAGATTTTTGAGGGATTTTGTTCAGAAGGAGAATACGAGTCGAATAACGTATAACTTACCTCGAAACGTTGCTCCAAATTTCTCAATTTGTCTTATATTTATTTATGTATTTATTCCATTACCATTCTATTAGGGAAGATTTATAACTAGTCTCTCTATTTATTATGATAAATTAAGATAAGGTATGACTTTATCTTATCATCTTAAGTCTCTACCTTCGTGTATGATTAACTGTTTATATTTGTTTGTTTGTTTTTTGTCAATTTATGATAGATTTTAAAAATCTGGTTTAGATGATCAAAAAGTTATGATAATTGGACGCTACATTAAGACACAATACAAATATATAGAAAAAGATGATATGCATTATTATACAATCAAGAATATACGGTTTGGAAAGAAGAAGATATTATAAAAAAAAAAAATTATTTTTTTATTTAAATGATTGTTTTGCATTACTTTGTTTTCTTGGGCTGTCATCCGATGGAATGGGACTATGGGAGGGAATTAAAAACATTCATTACGCATGCATTGCCGTGACCACAATTAGCATGCACACAGCACACATGCATGCACAATTTTTTATAAACTCCATGAACACGGCTCAATTATTGTTTTAAACTTTTTCTTTAATTAATATGCTTTGTATCTTAAAATTAATCCGGAAATCATAAGTTAATTTTTTTTGTTAGATGAAAACTTCCCTAACTTACATATGAGCTTGCAAAAGAGTTAGATTTTTACTTTTTTTTTTAATTATTTTGAAAATTCTTTTAATGCTATAGATTATATGTTAAACTAGTCTTATATACGAACGGACGGTAGAATATTTCCAAGGGATCATTGTTTATATCTTTCATCTAAGATCACTACTATCCGTCATGAAAACTCAGCCCAATGATTAGGCTCTCACATTTCATAGTGGAGGTCAGGGGTTTGAAGGGCACCAATGTTAGACTAAATAATTATTATATAGCCCTCATGATTATTTAATTAATAGATCAATTGCCTAAATACACCTAGCAGATAGATAATTACTTAATGGACGTAATTATCCTTACTCATCCTAATTAGGGTTTCTCCATGGGTGTATATAAATATAAGATTAAAGGCTCATAACAAGGGTTACTTAACATCACAAACGAATTCTCCTTATCATAGAGAAATTCGTGAACCTCCCTACGAGCTCTCCTAGTCCATCACAATCGTACACCCTAAACAAGAACCCGATCAGATTGTCATCTACTCATCTCAAGAAACATGTCTGGAATCAACAACGCATTCACTGGGTTCACATGTTTCATCGAATCTATATATCATTGTTACTGATTTCGTTTACATTCATGTTTATAATCAAAGGAATCGATCAACAACCAAGTGAAAGGTCAGCTTGGGTTGATCACGGGTTCGATCCCAATTGGGGGGGGGGGGGCGAGAGTTTACCTATTCCACGGGATTCCTGTGCATCTGAGGGCGTATGTCTTACCTCTGCCCGTGTTTACCCGGTTAAGAAAACATATGTAGGACGTAAAATCATCGTCGTACAAAAAAAAGATCACCGGTATCCGGTGACGATTTACATTGATGGATCCTTGATAACTTGTTACCAATCAATCACTAACAATGCTTGAGCCTTCAGGTATGTTGGCTTACCAACATAATGTTGACATACGGGCCCTCCTGACAATATGTTCTGTCACTAATCACTCAATGATAGTTGTTTTGATTAAACGATTACATAAAAATTGTTTTTGCATTCATGCAAATAAAATATTAACAAAATTTTTAATAATCCTTTATTTAACAATAAATAATAATTGTTTATATAACAACAAACTATCTAGTTAGAAGGGTGGGGGACGAGTTGGAGCTCATATTTGTATTTAATTGCACATTAAGGCATTGAAGTCGTACTATAGTTACTTCTCTTCACCGTTTGTTGATCTCTCGCTAAAAGTATCTTTTAAAAAGATGTTCAAAAAGCTCAAAGCTTGTTAGAAGCTGCTCGAAATCGGCTCGGTTTAAAATGAGCAAAGACCAAGTCAAGGTAAGCTCGCCTTGTGAGTCACTTGTTTGAATTGTTTAAATAATGCCTAAATTATAATTAACATAAATAATAACATATTATCTAAGCTTATATCTATTAACAACCCAATATTCAAATAAATCATATCCCTTATTTCTCAATTTGTCATTTTGAAATTGTCTAATAAAAAAGATAAATATGAAAATATGGTGTAGCCATAAATTATCTTTTTGTATTGGTGTGATGAGTTAAGATAAATAAATACAAAAATTAGTATTTTTTGTTTTTATCTATATGAATATTTATAAAAGTACAACAAATATAAGAAATATATATATATAGAAACAAGTTAGCTTGCGAGCTGGCTCATTTACAATCGTACTTCCTCTTAGACTATATAATATTAGAAGTTGGAATACAAACAAAACAATCGAGTAATCTTTGACTCTTTTACAACCAAGTCAACTTCTAGCGAATTTTAATTATTTTTATTGATCGAATTTTGTGTTTTTGATCCTTGAGATAGTATCATAATACATCTACAATTGTAAGGGACGGTGTCCCTCACGATTCAACGGTGATGCAAAACATCAAAATCATAATTTACATCGTTTAAACAATGCATTAATTAAGTATAGCTATTTTTAAGAAAAGTGGTATGTTATAAAGCCAATTACATTAAAGATTGATTTGACACTTATTTTCATAATGATACACATACCCGACGAGCGTGTTTCTTAACTAAAATTCGATACAAATTTTGTTTGAAATCAAAGAAATGCGATTTATTTGTTTAAAATATTTGAATATAAGACCATGTGTAATGGATGGTGGTTGGGCATGAAAGCTCTTGGTCACACCCTCATTGTGCGTTATTGTCATTTCAGCCCTAATGTAACAAGGCGTGACTAGGTGGAGAGTGATAATGGTCATGGGGTTGACTCCACCCGGTGGAGCGAAGAAGGCGTTGGATATATATTAATGAATTTTACCCTTGTAAGATTGATATGTTGGAATATATAGAAAAAAAAACTACGCTGTAAATAAATTCACTCAACTTCATAAAATTACATACAATACAATTTTGATTTTATAATTTTCAGAGTCTCTCAACTTCATCACTTCATGTATCCAATTATCCAGACGTCCCTAATAATATGTTTTTCAACCAGTTCTTGAATTGTTATCATTCTCAAACCGATCCTAACACTCAAAATAACCCAAACAGTTTGATCACAAAATCCGTTTGATAGAAACAATAAAGGTAAAAAAAATACACAATCTTCATCTTCAACAGAGATTTGGTTGAATATGTCTCAAAAAATCGAGATCCAAACTAGGAAAACACATAATATGATTAAAAAAGATTTGTTTGAACATATCTGGAAAAATTGAGACGAAAATAGTTAAATAATCTATATTTTTTCGTTTTTTTTTTTGTTTTGATTTGTAGCTTATTTAATTATTTTTGAATAAATAAGGTATGTTTATTTTATTTTTCTTTAAATTTATAATTGTAAACTTATAAAATTATTTAAGCTAATATAATTAAATCATAAAACAATATTAGGCGACGATTACATATGCGTATATCATATATGAATGTCTGTAATTAGTAACGTATGTGACATTTATGATTTACATGAAGTGAAATGAGGAGTGAGTATGGTTAGATATAGTTTTAACGGTGTGGTCGCCGGTCGCCGGTCACGTGGTGCCGGAATTGGGTGAATAATTAGAGAAACACGAACCGATAACGTGCGGGTGGGGTTGCCGACGGCGAACGTTGCAAGATGTTGGTGTTGTCATGTGTTGGCACGTGACCCTCTGACAACTTCACAAACCAAATATTGTGGTGTTCCATGTGACGAATAGGAAGAAGCCACGATGCACCTTCTTTCGCATTTATTACTCCCACCCAACCAGAATCAACCACGTGGGTACATCTTTCATCCTCATATTTTGTCTTCAACAACGTAGAGAAAAATCCAAATGTATGAAATTTTAATCCCATTAGAAAAATACAAAACAACCATCTAAATTAATATTTGGATGAGATTATCATTTTTTATTTAGATTAGATAGGAAAGTAACATTGCAAAATATTGCTTATTTGTATTGAATATTCGAAATTGACTTGAACAAACTGAATTAAACTTTTTTGTTTGGCTTATTTGGGTATATAAATATTTGGATAAATTTATACCGGTTAAGCGTATTTCAAATATTTCAGATAAAGTATTAAATTTGCAAATCTAAATTATATTATCCGACATGTTAGACCTCTAACTACGTATGCAAAACAAAAAAGAAAATAAAAAGAATCAAACTAAATTAAATCGATGAGCCCAAACAACTGAACAACAGATCCAGGAACCCTTGCGGCCTTGCCCATAAAAAAAATGTATAATTCAGATTTTTCTTGTTTTTATATGGGGCAAAAAAAAAATTAGTAAACCTGTTTTCTTTTCCTACTTTGTTAAGAACCGTTAACGTACTATAGGCTTAATATATTATTATTTATTTACACGAACACTTGAACAGGAACACGTGTATTATACGATTTGAATAATAATTTGTTAAATAAATTTTAAAAAAATAGTAATAATAGAAAGTACGAAACTTGTATATTAGTTGGAAAAAAAAAAAAAACTATAAATAAACTCAATTATCAGCTGAAGAAATAAAAAAATAGAAAAGTTTGACACATTAATTTTTGTTGTAAATTGAATAATTGATTGGGAATGAAACAATAATCCAGACCATGCCGTTTCACGTGTTCCAGAATAACTCCGCTGGTTTTTGCCTACGTGTTTATGAAGATACTACTCATCAATAACCAAACCAATGAGACATTGCATCAATGGTACCCCAAGATTCTTCAAAATGGGAGGTCTTGGGTTCAAATCCCTCCCGTAGCGAAAAAAGGGTCTGAGGGGGTCAAGAGGTTTTCCCAGTGGGTTTCCTCCTGAGGTGGTTGTGGTGGCTCATGGGAGGTCCAGGTAACTATACCTTGGTGACATGGACTGGAAACAGTGAGCTCACACGATTAAGACCTTCGCCGTTCAAAATAAAGATACTACCAATATTAGACCAGCCCACTAATAATTAGTTTGGGTTGAGCCATATGTTTTCCTAGTTGTAGGTTTTTTTCTTAACGGGTGGGTCAGGTCAGGCGGTCAGCACGCTCTGTTATTCGCCGGAAGGGCGATCTATTTGCCAGTGTGATCTCGGGGAAGCGGACGTTTACTGTTCATTTTTTTTAAAAGCAATTTTGTTTATTTATTATTTAACAGCAGAATATTGAGTCATTACAACGGAAACGTAATCGATTAAACTCACTGAAGAGAAATGAAACATGGCCACGCTGCTACATACTTTTAAGGGATTAAATAGTTGTCAATCCACCAATGAGTCATTGTCTCAATGGTACCCCATGATTCTTCCAAATGAGAGGTCTTGGGTTCAAATCCATCTTGCAGCAAAATAGGGGTCTGAGGGGGGTCAGGGAGTTTTCCCAGTAGGGTTTCCTGCTGGGTGGTTGTAGTGGCTCATAGGAGGTCCAGGTAACCAGACCTTGATGACATAGCCTGGAAACAGTGGGTTCACACGATTGAGACCTTTGCCTTTCAAAAAAAATATAGTTGTCAATCCATGTCAAAGTGTCATTACTTACCAAACAAGAACAATTCGATTTATCAAGCAAAAGTCCACCCTCTACAAATAGTTTTCAAAGATTTAAGTATTCTATGGATACGCTACAAAGAGAATCAAATTTTAAGATTTATAAACAAAATATTAGTTGCAGCAATGTATTGGTTTACAAGAAATTTATAATGAGACACTTGAAGAAATATTAGCTTTAGGTGGGGTAGTAAACAAGTTAGAGACTACTTGTTTATCATTTATATATTTTATTTATATATTTTTATGATGATTTATATACATTTATAATTATACTTTTCCTTATATAACATAATATATATTATTTAATTATTTTTATCATAATTTTAAATATAATAACCAATTATATAAATATATTTAAAAATTAAAAATTTATGTCTACTCCTTTTAATAAAGGGCCATGTTAATGGTTGACCCATTGATCAAAGAACATAGTTGTATCAGCCCATTTATGAGGTTTTTTTTTCTTTCAAACTTTAAATCTATAGTACTGCTACTCAAAGTAAATTACTCTAGATTAATTATACCAGTCCGATGGCCAGGTACAATGATATAATCGAATAAATTTAGTAAAATTTATTTTACAAAAAATATGTTTAACTGGAATAAATGTGGGATAAACTATTTTGATAGCTACCTCCTAAATTGAATTTACGTGGCTGAGATTTATTCTCAATCAATTTAAACGGTCTACATCTTCTCTCAAGGCTGTTGAATTGGCCGGAAACCATACGTATACAATTACTCTAGATTAATCTCCTTTTGCCTGATTTTGAACCCAAAACATTCCAATATAAAAGACAATGACTATACCAGATAGGAGACCCATTTATGACTCTAATCCATACAACCTTTTCCTTTTATGTCATTTTTTGGGAATTACTTCCATTAGTACCAACAACCAATCCCCAACACCCCCAAATTAATGAAAAGATCCAATAGTCACAAGAAAAGATGTTGGAGCAACCATGAAAGACAATAATTATGATAAAGCCAGAATTGTAGCAGCATAACAATTCCATCAATAACTTGATTAGATGCCAATAAATTATAGATTTGAGATTTAAGCAAAATGATCAATATCCACATAAATCAGAAGATCTTACTTCATAACTGAAATTTATAGATATTGCAGCAAATGAAGTTAATCAAATGATTAAATACCCCAAAAATACAGCAGAAGCCAAGAAACTCTTACCTTCAACCTACAGATCCTGACGTTTTTTTCATGAAAAATGATACACCAAATTGGAGGACGCATCAAAGGAAAGGAAGCTACACAGGAAAGTGGACTTTACACCACATTTTGGATTACCGTAATCAAAAAAGCAAAATCTTGATTATAATTTTAATCTTTCCAGGCGTCCTTGTTAACTCGCCTTGAAGAAACACCAGCAGAAGAAATGCTTGGAGTAAGAGGCCTGGAAGGAGTGGTAGGTGCTTCCACATCATCCCAATCATCACCCCAACTGTCATCCCATCCATCCTTTTGGTCAAAATTTATCTTGGGCCCACCTGAAACTGGGAGCTCAGCATCCAATTTTTGATATTTCGTGCCGTTGTTCACAAAACGTCGTCTTTGATAGGTGACACACACTGTAACTGATATTATTACTAGTATCAAAGCTAAAGATAGGAGTCCAAGAAATGGCATTCGTCTGAAGAAGTTGGTGTAAGTCAACTGTGACACATAGTTTGACTTTTTAATCGGGTTATGCGTAAGAAAATCCATAAAATCAAGACTGCAACTGCCTTCACTTGTTTTTAGAGTTATAAAGTTTTCGGTTTTTCCACTCCCTATAGAGACTGTAACCTGCAGGAAAAGATTCTCGAGTCAAGTAGTAATTTTAACCCTTTCACTTTAGCTATAACATTTTGTTTCATAAGAATAGTTACCTTTTGGTCATCATTTTCTTGAATTTGAAATTTTGTTTTATCCAAGCGAACAAAATCAGGAGCACTAATATCCACATCCAGCAGGCCCTTTCCCTTGTTCTGGATTAAAAGGGAAACTTCCGTAGACTCTACAAGATAACAAGCGCTGGCTTTTATTTTTACAGAAAGCAAAAACAATCCATAATGTCCAAGCCCCAAGAAAAAGCACACACATAAATAAAATTTATACTGTGACTTTAAAAGACTGGACTGTTTCCACCTTAGAACTTGATACATTACCACTGCTGACTGCACAATGAACAAGCAGTAATTTTGACTCGTTGTATAGTTTAGGACAAATTGCAAAACAAGGCTGCAACAATGTTCAGAAATTTCTGATGTGGGGAACAAACAATTCACTTGCCATATTAGGTTTGAAAGTTCAATTTAACAAACTGAAGAGAATCAGTTACCAGTTCTATCGGTCATGTTTTTAATAAGATATAATTTTGTAAATAAATTAGTGGATTTATAAAAACTAAACTACTCTTATCCCATTAATTTTCCAAACCTTTTCTTGAAATTTAATAACCAATAATATCCCATTAGTTTTTCAAAATTGAACTTCCAAACCCATTAGGTGAGAAAAAATGATTACTTCCCCTCACTAGAAATTATTTAAATCTTAGTTACCTTTCATTACAAATTCTCCCCATAGTTTAAGACAGCCGCTTTTACTAACAGGAAAATATCATAAATACCAATCAAAATATCAAAATAGGGAAAACTTATAAACCCAAATTAATATCACCTACTTTTTTGAAATGACAATGAAAACAGGTAAGTTAATTTGAGAGTCTCCTGAAAAAGAAGTGTTTCAGTTTTCAACGGAAGATCTGAATTTCAAAACACATACTGCAAAATGATTACTAGTATTCCAAGAAGATTTCTCTAAAGTATGTTTATAGCAAGGTGATTTTTTTACCATGCTGCTTAAAAATGACTAGTTTACAGCCCTCCTACCACGGCATGAAATTCTAGCATCAATCATTCAATGTGCATGACGTAACGTGTAAATCACAATTATAACATTGTGCAACCACTTGAATCAATATTTTAATTGACTGTTAATAAAATTAGTAAATGCTATCACCTGTAAGAGGACAAAGGTAAGAAAAACATATATGTCGATATGTTTTTGACATGAAGAAACTTCATTTCCCAACAATATCAATAATTGTTTCAAAATACTAGAAATGGTGTAACTAATAAGTAGACAACTACATCAATGATTATAAAAGATTAGCAATAAACTAGTATTGATTTTCAAAAGCATCACCCTTTTTTGCTTCAAAATGTTTTAGGATAAAATATTTGCAATATTGACGTGTAGTAACTAGTAAGCATTGAGAATGGAATAACAAATCCATGAATGAACTAATATGAGACAAAGTAAAACCGACTAGGAAACTTGAATGAACAATACATACCATCTCCTGGAACACTCAGACAAGCAATCATTCCATGGTTTTCACCATTAACAACTGAGCACTTGAAAGACGAATCACATTGTTCACCTTGAAAGCTTCCCTTCCTCATGGATGACAAATTTTCCTCCTTGGGCACATCTTTAGATCCTGACCCTTCATCTGTAACATCTATTTTACTATTCTTATCAACATTGCCTACCAAATCCTTATCTTTTGAACCCTTTTGCACACTACCAGCTTCTTTTTCCTCTAAGTGCTTACTTGGAACATTCTTAGTCTTACCCACATTAGCATTTTGAATATCACTTGGAACTTTTTCCTTCTTCAAAGGCTTAGGGTCCACTTGCTTAGATTCTAAATTAGAGCCTCCTGAGCTTGATTTCTCATTTAAATTAACTTTCCGGTCTGGCTTTGTACTTGTTTCTGAACCTATATCATCATGTGCTTTTATCTTCACCTAATTCCAAGTTTTAGGCCATTAAGGTAAGAAGTCACACAACTGAAAACAATGAAACATTAACTATAACTAGTCAACTAGACCATAATTACTGTTCACTATAGTTTAACTAAAAAATCCTTCTAGACATGAATTAAATGTGTCAGATTTCGATACATAAACAGTCAATTTGTAATTTAAAAAGACTTTCAACAACAAACAAACCTCGTGTTTTAAGAAAAGCGAATGATTACGGATTACCTCAGGATCCGAGTTATCGCAGTGAACTACGACCGAGATTAGAAACAAAGCAACCAAAAACGTCAAATTCAGCTTCATCTTCGCATACTCCTGCAACAAAACACACATGATTTAAAATGCAGATTGCACAAAACAAACGAATTCAAACATTAATCGATCAACTCAATGTTCAAATTAGAAAGAACAGCAAAAGGAATCTAACCTTTACGATGAAAGTATTATGTTACGATTTACGGATTTAGAGCTCCAACAGGAACCCTATTAACGTGTTTGTTCACATTAATAATTTCAGCAAAAGAGTAAAAGGCGAATTGTAAGGATGTGTTGACTCGAGAAGTCAAAGCATTAACATGGATACAAAACGTTTAATGGGCCAAAAATAGCCCAAATATTTCATGGACTTGTTTTTAGCCGGTCTTATTTTATTTGCATACCAATATGGGCTTTTGATTCTATTACTAGAGGTAGGCAAAAAAACCGGTTTGGGTTTACAAACCGGTATTCTAACATTCTCAAACCGGTTCCATCCAAACCTGTCCGAACCGCCGGTTTGGCATATGTTTGACATCCTCATCTCCCAAACCGGTTTCAAACTATCCAAACCGGTTCTATAGGTTTGACATCCTCAACTCGCCAAACCGGTTTTGACCATCCGTTGACCAAACCGAATCGGTTCTCAAACCGAACCAGCTTGGAGAAAAAAACCGGTTTGTGCATCCCTATCTATTATCCCTTAACTCCTCATTAGTCATCAGTCATTCCTCATCAATCACCTTGACTCTTGATGCATCGACAGATCAGACATTTTTTTAGGCCATTTAGTACATAAAATACATAGGTGTGAAAAAAACCTTGAAACAGTCGGAACTGACTACCTGAACTAGAATCGGAGCGAGAACCGGTCCAACCTGAACCGATAGGTGCACACGGTTCTAGTTTTCAGAGAAATCTTAACAGAGACCGGAACCAGTTATATTTTTACTCGACCAAAACTGGAACTGGCAAAAAACTGATAAAAACCACTTAAAACCAGTCAAAAGCATGAATATAGCCGGAACATGTTACTGACTTTATCTATAAAAACCAAAACGGGTTTAGTTCCAAAAAAGTACGAGCAAAAAAATTGGTTTAAAAACCTCTAATAAAATATAATTTTATTTATAGTCGGAGATTTGTGTTGACACCTACATAACCAGTTAACCACCTAACGTATTATGGTAAAAATGTTAAGTACGTATTCATTGTGCGGTTCATACAGTTTTTACTTTAATTCGTTATGAACTAAAAGTTTGACGAAGGATTTAAAAAATTTAGGATATTAAATTTATTGGGCTTCTTGGTATTATTCGGTATTAAATTCAAGAACCCATGCATGTACCAATAAATATATGCCAACGCAAACATGTGGGTCCATAGGTGGGTAGAGTGTCACATTATTTGAAAAAGTGAACATGCCCTAATTTGAAGGTTATTACGTGGAATTTATGTATGATTTTCCAATGTTTGAGATTGAGACAATGAGACGGGCGGTGTGGCTGATTAAAATTTAGACCAACGGATATGTGATAAACTATAAGCTAATGAATCAACGGGTTTTCAATGAACCGCATAAAACCGGTTATAAACCAAAGCAAAATTTGCCTTTACTTTTATATAGTTCGTAAGGTTTAAGGTCGGGTCAAATAAATTTAACTGTCAAAGCTCTTAATCAGTGGCGAAGCTTGTGCAAAGCGAGAGGGGACGGAAATTTTTGAAACTCATAATACATGTTAATTTTTTGAAGCGAGGGGGTGAAACTGCGATTTTTAACTAAAAATAACATTTCGGCCGAAAAAATAACATTACTGACGAAAAAAGAGGACCCCTGTTATGCTTTGCCCCTGCACTTAGTTTATTAACTAATTCAGTTTTTAAAATGTTTAGGCATTTTAACAATAATAATTTAACATTTTTCATGTAACCAGATAGAATGTAAACTTTCAATAGATTTAGAGGCTTCAATCCAACCTAGGTTTTTATCGGTATATAACTATTTATAGATCGATACATGCATATGGATATTTCAAAACATAGGTTTAACAATACGTATGGTTCTTTTTATTTGTAGGTGCTTCATTTATACTTTTTACATGTCTTTGTTATACATAAAAAAAATGAACAAACTAATTTGTTCCTGTTTTTTTAATTTTGCGTTGTTTTTTATAAGGTTAGAAATCTAGATAAAAAGAAAAAAATATATAGATGTATAGTTAATGTTATTAAATATATATATAACTTGTACATATGTTATATGTGTTGAGATTCTTAAAAGTAAACAATAACGAGAAAAAAAAAAAGAAAAATACAAATTGGAATATATATATATATATATATATATATAGCTACCAACCAAAAGCACTACAAATGCATTTATATATGATCGAAGCATTGATTTAAACAAAAAATTAAAAAAGCAATGGTTTGAAGTTTGAACCTCCAAAGAAAATAGCATAGCCGACCTTGGGCCATCATCTGTATATGTTGATGTTTACATTTTTAGAAATGATGATTGAATAGATATTTCATTATTACTAATTTTACACAATGAAAGACGTGTACGCTTTGAGTTGGTCAAGGTATGGTTTTGTCAATTTCGTGCAACTTTTCATATTAAAGATACGGAATAAAACATTTTATTTTCATAGTTTTAAATGGTGATAAGTTAGTATGACTCATTTGAACTGAATTTTTTCAGTTTTGTTATTTTTTAGGATATAAAACTTTTAAAATATAATCTTATAATAAAAAATACAAATATTCGAAAAATACTACCTTTAATTATAAAGCTTCATCTTAGTATTTTTAGTTTTAAATTTTAATATAAGTATACAACCAACCAATTTAATGTAAAACGCAATAAAAAATAATTAAATTCAAATAAATGGGTTAAACGAGTCAACTCATAAACCTGCTATGGTTGACATGAACCCAATATGTTTAGCTAAACGTGTTCACAGGTTCAAACAAAACTCAACCCAAACTCATTCTTACAAAACCCAAAATTGTTAATTTCTTGTTAAATTCGTATCATCTCAGAAATTCACATCCTTAATTTAAACCAATATGTTTTATTTTATTTTCTTTCTTTTTCCTTTTCTTTTCTGTTTTGTTTGTTTGTTTTTAGTTTTGATATTATATTTACATTACACATATTTTGTTTATTTTTTTTTTCTTATTCTAAATATTTAGATTCTTAACATTAATTTATGAAATGATAATGTATAATAATTCCGAAAATGAAAGCATGGAAAGGAAAAAGTGTGTAGAAAAAACTAAAAAGGTGGATAGTTTTGACTTTAGAGTTCACATGGAAGAGAGCCACATCTTAAAGGATCAAAACTTTCTTTTTGGCACTCATCTCCCATCACCACTTTACTTTTTGAATTCAATGCAGCTCATCTCATCTCGACATCTTTTATCAATCTCATTTATATCTCTTTTTGACAAAAAGCTGTTGCTTGAAAATACATCCTCAAATCGGGCTTCGGGTCCAGGTTCGATACATATTTATTGATATAATTTCAGAAGTTTATCCAATTATTGGTCTCTTTTTAAGGCGGATTCAGGCATATACCTCACAACGTTAAAAATGAGCGACCAGTTGAAGTTTTGTTTTGTGTGTCTTCGGTTCAAGCCGTTCAGAGGAAAAGAAAGAACAAATTATACATCTTTTTTTAGTAGACTAGGAATTAAACTAATATAATTAATTCATTCTAGTTCTAAAAAAAGTAATAAATAAATAAAAGTAGGCTCCCTTATCACACTTTCTAATCAATGGTAAAATTGTTATTTTTTTCCCAATATTTATGGTTAAATCGTTATTAACAATATGTATGATTGTTTAGCTGTTTCCATGGATCCAATTTAATGTGAAATTAAGGTGTATCAAATACAATCTTTAGAAGGATATAGAGGTGTTCAGAAAAACCGAAAATCATTTAAAACTGATAACCGAACCGTATACGTAGCCGAAAAAACCGAACCGAATTCTGAATATGGTTCCTAACCGTATCGGAATTTGGTTTCGGTTCGGTTAACAGTTTTAGATTTTTTTAAAATTCGGTTTGTTCGGTTTATTCGGTTAACCGATTAAACCGAATTATAATTAAATTTATTATTTTAATTAATAATATAAGTTTGAATTCGGTTGATTCGGTTGAGTTCTATTTATTCGGTTTTCAACCGGTTTATTTGGTTTTTAATCGGTTTGTTCGGTTGAATTTGGTTTGTTTGGTTATAACCGAAACCAAACTCGGATAAACATTTCCTGAATTCGGTTCGGTTAACAGTTAGGGATGAAAAATTTTGAAAACCGATTAAACTGAACCGAATAAACCGTTTACCAAACCGATGAACACCCCTAGAAGGATATGTAGGATCAAGGTGAAATTAATTTTGATGGATCTTGTTTACCAAATCTCTCTATATGAAAATAAAATACTCCAATCTATGAAACAAGTGCACACAAACTGGCATGAATGCAACTTACTCATGAATATACATTAAACAAGTTTTATAAATTGTAAAGCAATATAATAATTATTACAGGCTGGAAAGGGTCTTAAAAACTCATTGTTATGATTTTCAAACTTGTTAATTTATTTTGTCTCCACATTTTTATGAAAGTTGAACTATGGTTCTTTCCAGCTACCGTGAAGATGAATGTTGGTTGAAGGTTAGGTTAACCTTTTGAATTTTGGCTCCAATGTGTAGCATGTGTTATGTCTAAGGCATTACATTGCAATTAACATGCGTCTAGTTTTGAATTAACCAAAGTTCCAACTCCAAGAACATAAAAATATTACCTTTAATTACAAATAACAAATAGTTGTAACTAGTGATACGTTTCAATTTTTAAAGCACAAACATTTGCATGTACAAACAAACAAATTTACCAGTATATTTCCACTGTTTAGTAAGTTCTGTATAAAAGGATAAAAACAAACAATCTTACATCTATCCAAGTTGAGATAGAAAGGTTACTCCAAGTTGTCCCCATAAACATTTAGACATACGTTGATCCAAAACAAAATTTCACTCTACATTTAATACGCTGCTTTTGATTGATGAAAAAGCAATGGAAGCAAATTTCCCCTGAAGAAGACCCATACCATCCATGATAAAAGCAAATGGAGACCACAACTACACGTGGCACTTTTCTGGTTGGCTTTTTTTAAAAAAAAATACTTTTTTAATACCAGTTAAAAGTAAAAGCATGAGGAAAGTTTTTTACCACCTTCCAAACAACAGGCAAAAGGTTCACATTATTTTACATCTAAAAGTGAGGCCAATTGAGATTCAAAGATTTATTGAATGAGAGGTTTCATACAAATGGTAAAAATCAAAAATGTAAATTTCCTGGACACAATCAAATTCAATTGTTTTAAAGGCAAACTGTCATGTTTTCACCAGTGACTAAAATTTTCAAAAATACTGGTCAAGCCACGTGGTGGAGTTGTTTTTCACTAATGTGGAGCTCCTGATTTTGATCAAGCCATTCATCATACAAGACCGAGAATTAAATATGGCAATTTTTACCAACGTCAAAAGAAATGAGTTAGTTTGGGTATACAATTGTAGTATAATGGGTTGAAATGGGTAACATCATAATATTGAATGGGTTGAGATGAGTAACACTTAAACATAATGCGGGTCAACATGGGTAAACGAAAAAGCATGTAAATGCAATGTATTCAAACATTAAAAATGATTAATAACATATTTGATAAAAAAATCATTAAAAATTATTCAAATGGACTATTTGCTTACTTATAACACATCTTAAGTTAAATTGAATTGATGTTTTTTAAGAACAATCCATTTAGACCCGAACTTATTTTTCTTAAAACCCGTTCTAACCAGCACTCATTTTAACCCGAACCAATTCTGACCCGTTACCCAAACCGACCCAACCCGCCCATTTTACCGGACATACCGAAAATGGTTGCGGTTGGTGGGGTCAGTGGGTCGCTTGAGATGAATTGGGAAAAAATAAAAGAAAAAAGAAAAATATTTACACGTGAAAGATGGTGATAATGCGCCAATGCGGCATATTTTTGGGTCTTTTTATTTGGATGTTTTTCTTGGTGTTTTTATGTGACAGCTGGCTAGGTAAGATTTGATTTTAGATTTTTTTTATGTTTTTATGTAGAAAAAGAGGTTTATCATTATCTTATTGAAATAAGGATAAAGGTTTATTTGTAATGCTTATTTGTGTTTCACCTTCTATATTGATTGATAAAACTTCACTGGATTTATTTGTTTTCATGTTGTGGACATTGGCGCATCCAGGAATTCTTTTCAGTGTTTACTATTTTCAGATGTTTCAATTAAATATAACCGGACGAAAAAATTCGGGTTGGGTCGACAGTTTGGATCTTGTAATGTTCATCATGTAATAACAGTATGATATATTAAGTCAATTTTTAAAATTAGAAAACATTGTCATTAAAGAGATCGAAGGTACATAGTACAATTTCGTTTAAGATTTCTAAGATTTAGATCAAGTGGGAGTCAAGGGGGTCACACGCCCTTGCAAGTCCAAGGTGGCGGTCCCGCTGGCTAGTTAGCAGGCATAGGTCTAGGGGGCAAAATCCCTTGTAGTGCTCGGGGCAACGCCCCGAAACATAAACGAAAGTTGCTAAGCTTATATGAACGAAATTAACTTGACCCAAGGTTTTAACCACCAATAACTACCATTTTGTTTGCTAAGTTTATATGACCGGAAAATGATTTTAATACGATCATATAGAAATTTAAGCATTGATTGTCGAGATTTATCTGACAAAGAGCACTTACCTCAATCAAGTTGACAAATTGCTATGAAAATTACATTAAAGATCCACTATTAAAAATCTTTATATGTTCACCTTACTTTTGGGGCAAAATCGTACTCAGGATTCACCCTTAAAATATTAATGGGTTCACCCTATTGTTTAACTCTTTCGAAAAAAAATTTTCCTACTAACGAGTCGAAGCGCAGTGGGTTCTCGTGAACCCACTCTCTTGTGCCTAGATCCGCCCATGGTTGTGGATACTCTTATTGACACCAAGTATGGTGTTCTCATTGTCAAACACATGGATGTTAAGAAATATTTTCAAAACCGATCGAACCATCTAAATCAAGCAAAATCGGCTAGCTCGATTTGGTTAGAAGTTTTATACTTTAGTGTAATTGGATTTTAATGAATCTTAAAGAGTTGGAGGTGCAGAAAGCATACTCGTTTAAGAATTATGAGCTCCTGATCAAGCGGGGGTCAAGAGGGTCACGCCCCTTTACGAGGTCATAGGGGCAACACCCCTGGCGGGGTACAAGGGGCAGAGTCCCTGGAACGAATTTACTTATTTCTTGTGATCGGAATCGCCTTGACCCGAGATTTAACCCACGAAGTTACAGCCAAAACCAACCACCATTAATTGCCGTGCGGTTGGTTGGTGTTAGAAACACATAAACTTATTTTGTAGTAGAATACACTCATAATTCATATCACAAACGATTCTATTGAATTATCCTAAAATCAAGTTTCTTGAACTTGAAATGATAGAAATATTGGTTTTGGATAGTGATTTCATACACGATTCGATAGGTTTCCAAGCATTTATTGACAGTTTTCTCGAACAAGATGTTATATGGTTTGGTTTGGTCTTTATAGTTTGAAACTCCAGCGGGACTGATTGAGGTTTAGAACTGACCCGATAAAGGGAACATGTGACTCAAACGCATGCTTAAAGGCAATTGTTAGACTATGCGCAACGGGTAGGCCGCTGCCCGCTGGCTCGGTGGGATAGCGGGCACTGGCGGGAACACCGGCTCCCGGGAAAGATTTTGTGAGTTCGGCGGGTACCGCTCCCTGTTCTCCTCCTCTCACACACAACTTCCTCCTGTCTCACAATGGGAAAGCTTTTCTGGTGGGGTGATTACGGCGTGGTTTTGTGGTTTTCAGTGGAGATGATGACGTGACAGGAAATTTCAGTAGGGAGGGATTTTCATTGGGGTGACCGCTGTGATAGGAGGGAAAAAAAACACCGAGTGAGTTGGCTATACAAAATCTTAAATTTTGAGCTATAAATACACCAGCAAGAAACCTAATGATCAGGATTCCAAATATGAAGATTTTCTTTGATTCCAAATTCACAAAAGCTCAAAATTCTTCTTCCCATGTTCTTCTTCTGCAAAAAATGTCAATTCTGCAACACCCTTTTGTTAGAATACTGTAGAACAAGTATTCTTACCCTGTTTCTAATCATTTTACAGAAACATCTGAAACAAATTACCCGTCATGCAGGGAAGAAATCCGTACAATGACATTGGATCTTCTCTGTCAAACCTGATCATAAGCGGCGGAAATGGTGGAAACACCTTAGATTCAGTTTTCACTCACTGTTCATCGTCATCATCATCAACAACATCTGTTCGTCAACCAGTCGGTTCTTCTGTTTACCTGAAACAGAGAGAGTTGCTCCAGCAGTTCTCAAATCAAAGCATGGGAAAGTTCCCGATGTCAAATTCATCTACGACAACCAGAAACGTGTTCTCTCTGTTTTCCGATCATTACACCAGTCCCCACAAGAAGCTTTACAGGGGAGTGAGGCAGAGACATTGGGGCAAATGGGTGGCGGAGATCAGACTACCGCAGAACCGAATGAGGGTCTGGTTGGGGACTTACGAGTCAGCCGAAGCCGCGGCGTATGCGTATGATCGGGCTGCGTATAAGCTGCGAGGTGAGTATGCGAAGTTGAATTTTGCAAATCTGCAGGACCCGAGTCAGTTCGGGTTAATTGGTGGTACGCAGAGGCTGAATGATGTCAAGACCGCTGTTGATGCCAAGATTCAGGCGATTTGTCAGAAAATGAAAGCTAACAGAAAGAAGAAGAAGAAGAACAGAAAGAAAACAGAGAGCCAAACTGTTGGTTGTGATGATGATCAAGAGAAAGTTATGAAAATCGAGTGTTGTTCTTCGATTCCGTGTGTTGGGAATGAATTGATTTCTTCACCGGAAGATGGGTTTCGAACGTCGCTGTGTTCGGTCACCGGTGAGTTGAAGGTGTT
This sequence comes from Mikania micrantha, assembly GCA_009363875.1. Lineage (NCBI taxonomy): Eukaryota > Viridiplantae > Streptophyta > Magnoliopsida > Asterales > Asteraceae > Mikania > Mikania micrantha. The sequence continues at coordinate 12,889,662 of CM018682.1, forward strand.
GACCGGTGACCCGAAGTTTGAAGGATGCACTCTTGCTCGTTTGCCTTCATATGATCCAGAGTTAATTTGGGAAGTTCTAGCAAATTGAGGTTTTTAGCTTAGGCATTAATCAACTAAATTGTGATCTAAAGCGTACACTAATTTTGGGATTAATTACGGATTTTATGCTAATGAAATGTCTTTCCTCATGTAAGCCACAACATCATGTTGAACGATAACTTTTAAGTCTCGCACGGGCGTAAACCATATGAATACAAAAGTGAGTGATTAATCGATATCTCTTGATACATACATACTTACTTACTTTAGTAGGGTCTTAAAGCAAGTACGGAAGGTACGACTGCACATAACCGATTTTTTTAGGAGGCCCTAATTTATATAAAAAAATTGTATATATTATATTTACATTAATTTATTTTACAACAAAGACATACAATTTGCATTCCAATTTTTTAAATATATTTAACCTAGATACGAATTTTATAAAAGTTAAAAGAAAAACTTTTTTTAAACATTTGACCCAATAACTCGTTACAATTTAAAATGTAGGTCAAAAAACAAATTAATTCACTCCACATTTAGTTACAAACTAATTACCACACACACGCACATAGGGACCCATTTTTAGAATTCGTACAGGACACCTAATCTCTTAGAAACGGTGCTGCATTACTTTAACATGTCACATAAACAAGAGAAGGGGTTAGTATTGGGAAATGCTAAGCACGCATCATAAGTAACCCTTTATACTCAGCAAAAAACAACAGTCAACATATGATGACATTGTGATCATAAAAACACAATAGAATAGAAGATAAAAAATCTAAGTTTTAAATTCACGGAGATAAATAAGAGAACTAATATATGATTTAAAAAAGTGGAGACAAATAATATTTACCTTTGATTTAAAAATTAAAATCGAAACGGGCCACTAGAGATGAAGCAAAGATAGATACTTTTACTAAAGGAGAAGCAAACGCAACGATTAGAGAAGGAAAAACCGAGCTGAGCATTGGGCCGATGGCCCGATGATGAATATGGGCTTTGCCAACTGATACTTAGGTTGGGACTTGGGTCTTAGTGTCTTACGATTAAATTTTGAAATTTCTAGGTTTGAGACTTTAAAGTTTAACCTGTTGATGTTAATCAAAATGACTTTATAACATTCTTTGTGAATATTAGGAATATTGAGTTATGCGTATACATCATGAGAAAAATAAATCTTTCTACTCTAATAAAATAGTGTTTTTAGGAGACACGTGTCACGTTCTGGTTAAATACGAAAATGTTTTTCCCGCCACTCTCTTCTAATAAATACTATTAATTTTTAGTAATTGAATATTAATAAAAATAATTTTTTTCTTATTCCAAAAATTTACTAATTTATTAAAATTTAATAAAAAATAAGAACAATTCAATTATATCTTATCTTAAATACAATTTTCTAATTATAAAGTATTAATTATTTAATATTAACGAATAAATTTTTTATTATTCAACTCGTAGGATTCTAGGCTAGTAGTTTATATCCAGTATCGGCAAAACCTAACCATCAAACTATGAAAACCTTGTGTCTCAACAGACCCAACCAACCCGATTAATTTGACTTATATGAAAGTCGTGGTTAGTTATTTGAAAAAATAAACTGTCAAAGCCTGCCAAAACATTTTAATGTGATAGGTATAAAAAAAACACAATTACATGCTAAAAAACACATGTAGTTGAAAAACTTAAATATCATATAGACTTGTACATGCATATAGCCATATAGTATACCTCATCAATGTTGCATGGCCTTAGTAATCTTCTATTAAAATATCCTTTGATTAAAATATTCTTTTACACTGTTAATTTCAACCATAAATTGCAAGTCTAATGAACTCAATTTATCGTTCCAATCATATTTAATTTATTTAATAAATATTTAAGTTTATTAAAATTAATCAAAACAAATATAATATTTATATTAGTATTTAATTATTAATTTTTCTCTATATAACTTAAATTTAATAATTATGAAACTTTATGATTCATTTCTTAAGAGTAAATTGCCGAGACGACCCATGTGATTTGTTCATATTTCACTTTTAGTCATTAGGTTTCATAAACCAACCATATGATCTCAATAGGGGGAGCTTGACCATATAGGCATGTAGAAAAGGGGGTGTAAATTTACATGACCCATAATATATGTTAAATGTTTTAAACAGGGGTGAAACCTATATTTTAACAAAAAATAACTTTTCGACCTAAAAACTAACACTAAGGACGGAAATGGGGCTGCCCCCGGCCCTATAAAAGCTTCATCAATGGATCCCAAATTTTAAATATTTATAATAAATATAATTCTTATGTCACCAAATTGCCTTCACATGTTTGACCTTGCTACCTTACATAAGAATTATATGTGTTACAAATGTTTAAAGTTTAGAATCATATAAGTATTGTATGAAACATATAAACTAAGTATGAAATACTAGCAAAACATATAAACTATCTTGGTAATTTACTCATTTATTAATTTATTTTCTTCACAAGTTTATTATTTTAAATTAATTAAATAAGTTGAATTTACTTTTAATAAAGATTTATATATTATGAAACCTTTCCATTAATAATTTTGTATTTATGAAAAATCTACTTTGAGAAAAGACAAAATGTCACAAGAACCAAGAAGGCGAGAGAAGGATATCGATAAAAATAAAGAGTTTTAGAAATTCTTAATGCGGTCCATGAATAAAATTAATAATAATATAATAATAATAATAAAAAGTAAGCAAATTAAATAATAAAAAGTAAAAGAAAATAAAACCTCAAAGTGGAAAGAGAGAGTGGGTGCTCAAATGCAACGTACGTGCCACAAAAGTCCAAGCCTGCTTTTAACTTCTCATTTTAACCAATCAAATCGCTTTGTGCCTTCACTATTTTTATGTATAGACAATTTCACCCCTTCATTCATCACTTTTTGTCTCTTCTCCCCCTTCTTTCCTATTTGACTTTTTGCAGGCTAAATATCCATCATCTCCCCCCTTGTAATTGTCTAAAAATGGTTGATTTACCCTTCGAGGCTTCAAATGTTGTATGGTTATAAAAAAAGATAATCACAACACACACGTGTGTTTATACGAAAGATACATTTAAAAAGAGATAAGTTACTTTTTTTTTGTCAAACGCAAGCTTAATTAGAGTCTGTAAAAATATTTAAGAGAATTATAGTAAGATAATAGACTAAATAGCGTTATTGTTGCTGGATTGGCTGTAGGGCTTAAATGAAGGGAACTAATATTTCTGACAGGGGTTATTCGTCTTCCTAGTTTCCGACACTAGAAAAGGTGATTATAAATAATAATTTTGGTTATCAACTAAAATTAGTTTTTTATTGAACATCTTTCTATATATCTGTATGTATATTTTGGCTATCTAGATTCGAATGGTGATCAGATCATGAAGATTTTTCCAATTTTTGTTCTTCATTTTTTTTAACAGTGTCACAATCTATTGAAAGATTGCCAATAGTGCCGTCTCTGAGAGATTAGGTGTCATGTGTGAATACTAAAAATGAGCCCCTAAAAAATGGGTTATGTGCGATCACATCTCCCGCAGTTGCTCTAAAACCCCACTGATTACCAATGGGAATCGTCTTAGGTGTTACCATTGTCTCTGCTTTGTTATATGCAGGGACTAAAAATACATTTTAGAGTAGTTTAGGGTTCTAACCGATACTATGACTATTTTAATATCACATGAAAATGGTGAAGTGAGAGAAGCCAGATGTGGATGAGAAGAAACTAAAAATCAGTTAAAGCCTTAAGAAACCCCAAATTGCTGATGTGATTATCCCTTCTCGAAAATCTCAACGATTCAAACGACTTCGTGACTTTATTAGACGTTGCGATCAAATTCCGGTGACGAATTCTACGCCGGTCGTTCTTCTCGTTTCTATTACTCATAATCACCGATGGTGCTTACCGGAAACGATGACGATTCAGATTCATCGGTGTACAGTTACATCAGAAGACACCATAAGCATGAGGTCAGAGACAACCAGTGCACTTCATCACTTGTTAAACACATTAAAGCGCCTGTGCATCTTGTAAGATCTCAAAATTAATCTACAGAAATCTTCGTTTGAATGCTTCAATTTAGTCAGTTATTAGTTATTACTTCTCTCGAATCTGAAAATGAAGTTTTCTGTTCTTTTTTAGTAATATGAATGCATGCTTTGGATCAAATCGATTATTCCGATCGGTTACTTTCTTGTTCGTAGTACTATAATTGATTTCATAGAGTAGTTAATTGGTAGGTAATTTGTTAAATGTTTGTGGATTCATGCAGCGTTTATGTTATTGATTAAGATGTATCAATCTGTTCGTTATTTCTGGTAATCTCTGTTGAAATCCTAACAAAAGTTGGTTATAGTGCTGTTAAACTTGTTATTTAAGACAAATCTAACTAAGTTACAGTAATATAACCTGTGTTATGAGTTAAGATATGCTTGTTTGTTTGTAAATGAATCAAACAAAAAATGGTGTCCCACAAGTCACAACCAAATATGTATTGTCCATATTATTAGAAATGACAGGGATATGTCAAAATTCTTTCGGAATCCAAAGCTACTTACACAGCTACACTAAACAAATTTGTGGAGGCGTATATGTGATAATCATAAAAGGAAAAGTAAAATTAAACTAATTTTAATGTTATTTTACTTATTTTTTTGAAAATAACGTTAAAAACATTGGGTTGGTCGATTAATCGGACATTATGAGACCGGGGTTTAATTGGAAGCAGCCTCTTTATTTCTACAGGGTGGAGGTAAGACTGTCTACATCTTACCCTCCTCAGACCCTACATTAGCTTTGCTAATATTGGGATATACTGAGTATGATGATGATCTCTGATAATCAAGTTACTAATTATTTGCCAATTTAGTCCTATATTATGCTTTGATGCTGGACTAAGAAACTTTAATGGTGTTTATAATTTGTGAATGAAAATGGTTAATTCGCTGACACAAACTAAGCAGTATATACTTCAAGAAAACTTACAATATGATACATATATATCGATCCAAAGACTAATCTAATTGTTTTGCTTGTCTCTAAGGTGTGGTCTTTGGTCAGGAGGTTCGATCAGCCACAAAAGTATAAACCCTTTGTCAGTGAGTGTAATGTGCAAGGTGACCTTGAAATTGGGAGTGTGAGAGAGGTGTGTGTTCGATCGGGGCTTCCGGCTACCACAAGTACGGAGAGATTAGAACTTCTTGATGAAGAAGAACATATCTTTGGCATAAAAATAGTCGGTGGTGACCACAGGCTTCGGGTATATCTCTTATTCTTCTGTGATCATATGTTATATATTATAACTCAATAATCAAAGATTGCTCTCCACATGACATTTCTATTGGACGGGGTAAATATCATTCTAAATCTTGCAATTGATTGTTGGAGGGGTGCTTAACTGGTTATGTTTATAGGTTCAATGGGTCAAACCAAACATGAACCCAAACAACGAATTTCATGTTAGTTAGAATCGTGTGATGTATACTTTCACAAATAGTTGTTATTTGGCTGATATAACATTGCTGGCATATTTTTGACCTTAATGTATATGTACAGAACTACTCGTCCATTATTACACTTCATCCGGAGATTTTAGACGGAAGATCAGGGACTTTGGTGATTGAATCATTTGTGGTGGACGTGCCGGAGGGCAACACGAAAGATGAGACATGTTACTTTGTTGAGGCCCTCATCAAATGCAACCTTAAGTCGTTGGCTGACGTGTCAGAACGGTTATCGGTGAAAGACCGAACCAAGTCCATAGCCGGAGTGTGATTTTAGTGGAAATTAAGAAGGATTAGTAGTAGACTGGACATGAATCCATCTTTGTGCATATTAGTTGCTGCATGTTCTGCTTCAATTCCTTTATGTTGACAAATACTATGATTGTGTTTCGTAAATCCCGGCCACTTCTCTTTCCAAATAATATGTTCGGAAAAACTATTTAACATATTAATCAATTAAATATCAATTTATTATTTGTAAACATTTAAAAATGATTATAATTGGATGTATGTATCTGCATGCGTATACGTATAACGACGTTCTTTTTAGTTAATATGGTGTCGATGAGTAAATCAAATTGTTATATTAGCCCGCCTCTCTTAACTCTCTGTCTCTATCTATTTCCATGTTACAATTAGGGGTATTATTGTCTTTTCACAGCAATCCTTGTTTATAAAACTATAAATTTACATATTTTACAATTTTATAGTTATTTTAGTAAAACTATAAATCACATATCATAAGTATATGTGAAGGATAAAATTATAAAAATAACTTAATTCTCCTCACTGTCTATTTATCCACTCTCCAAAACTTTTTAAGATATTCATAATTCTTTTTCTCATGTATCAAACCTTTAATACCAAAGGACATTATAATCTACCGGTATTTTGGTGGTAAGATAAGACTCAGGAACCAAATGGTTCTAGATTCGAATCCCACAAGAGGTTTTTTCAAAGTATAGAGTTTTCTCTAAAAATAGTGACTTCATGATGGATATATCCTGGTGACACAATGATACTCTAATGTTTAAAAAAAATTAGCAAACCTTTAATGATACAAATAGAAATCACGAAGCTAGGTCACTTAACGAATTTAAAATCCCTAGAATTTATAGGTATTCTTTTTTAATTAATATGTCTTGGAACAAAACAATAATGATGTAGATTTTAATTTTGTTAAACTGTATTGTGTTTGAACAACGCACAATTTTTTTCTCATGTATCAAACCCTTTGCTGGTAAAAGGGTAATGCCAAAGCGGTATTGCATTGAAGGGGAGAAGTTGTACCTCATTAAGGTCAAGTGTTCAAACCTATGCAGGGAGAGGATTTACTGATTTATCTAGTTATTGCTTATCTGGTGAGTGAAGGGGTGGCAGCTGGGCCTGCCCTTGAATGTGTGCCCGTTGGAGTTTAAATCAATCGTTCAGCCTAAAACTGTCAAAGAAAAAAAGTAAGCGGTAATATTTAATGTATGTGCAAACTTGTCAAATAGTGCTGAATGTAAGTCATCCAAATACTAAATATGTTCACAAGCATCGAAAGATAACATTACATTTATGGTAATTAGTTTTTTTTAATGCTTGAAATCACGACAACCAAGACGAGATTCAACCGTCTCCTCTGATTTAATGCTTTGGGGTGTAGATCTGAGCTCAAATCAGAAGGAAACCTCAAGTGGATAAACTCTCTGACATTGTCTCGGCAAATAAGTCTTGACTCAAAGTCAAACTGAAGACCTCCAATAGAGAATTCAAAAGGATAACCACTGGACTAACAAATTTCTTAAACTTTTTCCTCACTAATTTGCATCCCTTTCTTGCTCACGTTTTTCTTGATCATCTTTTCCTCTTCTTTGTTCCTTTCAATTAATCAACTGCATGCTATTAACATATCATTCAAAGTGTTAATATATGATAATTCATGAGACAATATAATATGCCTACAAGGAATTAGGTGGAAAAATAGCAAAAAAAATGTTACATTAGTGAATGTCTTTAGAATATGTTCATATTCTTCCATGGATCCATTGTCATTTTTAGGTACAACTACAAGAAATGAGGCCTTCAGCGTTGACATTTGTCGTCGCAGCTGAGAGAGAAAATCTCCACCACTAATAGCATTAGTGACGATGGGTCCCCGCTAAAAGATTGTCGCTAATGATCAAACAACATTGCTAAAGGTTGTCACTATTGATAATTTGTTGCCGCTGATAGTTGCAGGCCTGTTTAATAGGTTTTTGCTTTAAAATATGCATTTTCTGTTTGTATACAACCTAAAAATACAACAATTTTAAATTGTACGTACGTTAATTTATCAAAAAATAATAATGTTTTTTTTGTTACCATGAATATCAGGAAATTGAGAGAAATGTTGCAGGCATGTTAAAGTTTTATACTTTCGTGTATGTTTTCATTCATGAGTATAAATTCGATAAAGTTAAAGTTTTAAGGAGACGAAAACACATGAAGGGTAACATTACAATTTGTAAACAAACTCTAAATGCTTCACTCTGTGGAAATAGAGATTGAAAGCACAAAGAATAATGTATGTTCATGTTTTTAGGAAAAAACGTTCACTACTTATGTAAGTATTTTAATTATTATTAGGACTATTCAATTATTAGAAAGTATAATATTGTATATTCTAGAAGTAGCGTATAAGAAGGTTTAGATAATTAACTTTATTATTTAAGACCACTCAATTATTAAAACTATAATGTTGAAACCTAATCATGAATTCTTATTTGTTTTTATCACATCTTGTAGAAAACATGGTGGATGGTGAGTTAGTTCTTGTAACAATTATAAAAGACACTGCTGACTATCTTCTTTGTCTATAAATGAAAATTACCGTACGGTAAATGTTATATATATGTTTTGTCATTTAATATGTTATTAGTTAAATTTGATATTGCCGTTCGAAAAAAAAAAAGGAGTTAAATTTGATATTAGTAAGCCTAGATACATGTTCTTGGTTAAGATACCTTTTTTCTTTTTCTTTTTCTTATTTCTTATGTAGAGGATTAAATCATATTTGATGTAAATAGGGCTGTAAACGAACCGAGCGTTCAACGAACAGTTCGTGAATCGTTCAGCGGAGGGTTCATTTATATTTGTTCGTTTAATAAATGAATGAACACGAACAAGAAATTCCGTTTGTTTTGTTAAATGAATGAACATGAACAGAGGTCGTGTTCATTCATTTGTGTTCGTGAACGTTCGGTAACATGTTCGTTTATGTTCGGTTAAGTTCATTTATTATATTTATTCATTAAATGTGTTATATATTTTTAATTTTTAGTTTAATATCATAATATTTAAGTTATTTTTAGTTTAATACTATAATATTTTAATTTATATTTTTATAAATGATAATTTACAGATTAAGAATGTTGATTTTTATTGTTTAAATAATAAGTGTTTGTTAGCGTTCGTGAATCATTCGTGAACAAGTTAAATTCCTTAATGAATGAACAATAATTTCCGTTCGGTTAGCGGTCGTAAACCGTTTGTGAAGAAGTTAAAAGTTAAACAAACAAACACGAACAAGGGCTCGTTCGGTTCGTTTACAGCCCTAGATGGAGATGTAAATCATATTAAAGCTTAAGCCATCTTCGGGTTCGTTATGCCAAGTCTTTCAATTTAATTTCAGCATTTAACTAATATGGCTATTATGTTAAAGGATCAGGTTGGTTTCAAACATATATCTGTTTAGTTTTGTGGTGGTTTTTTCAAACATTTGATTTGTTGTTTTAAAAGTTTGAAACTATAGTAAACGATTTAGTTTACAATTTTTACTAAAAGTGTTCGTTAAAAACCAGACCTGACTGTATAATACACACACACTCTCACATACATACATACATACATACATACATACATACATACATACATACATACATACATACATACATACATACATACATACACATATTAAACAAATAAATTTATAAGTTTGATGATTTTGGTGTCATTTAACCAAAAAATAGATTTGTGCTCACAATGTAAGTAGCGTATCTCAAATCGTAAAATAGTTCGGTTTTGTTTTTAATAGGTCAAAAACCTCAAACCTAAAATTTACAAACTGTAAAACAAACCAAAACCAAACCGTCGATAACGGTTCGGTATGGTTTTTATTTTTAAATGTCCGGTTTTGGTTTTCACTATTACACACTGTTATTAATAGTTTGGTTTGTGTAGAGTGTAAATGAATCCAGCCGGCTCGTGAAATACTCGGGATCGGATCGATAAAAAGCTCGAACGAGCCGAGCCTAAACGAGCCCGAGTCCGAGCTCGTGCTCGGCTAAAAAATATGGCTCGTTTAGTTAACGAGCCCGAGCTGGAGCTACATATCGACTCGATCTTTACATATCGAGCTCGAGCCGGCTCACGAGCCTAAAAGAGTTTTTATATTTTTATAGCTTTTATTTATTATATTAATGAGTGTACATTTATAAAATTAATTATTTTTATATATAAAATTATGATAAATATATTTAAATCTTATATTTTATGTTAAATTGGAAACAAAAATTATAAATATATATTAAATTAGTAATTAAAGTAAATAAATTAAATAATTAAAATAAAAACGAGCCGAGCCGGGATCGAGCCTATAAATTTTCTAATGAGCCGAGTTTGAGCCTTGAAAATAAAACTCTTAATGAGCCGAAATCGAGCTCAAGCCCTATTTTGTCTAAACGAGCCGAGCTAGCTTTAATGAGCTCGGGATCGGCTTGTTTACACCCTTAGGCTTATGGTTCCACTTAAATACCGTAAAAATCGGATCGTTAACAGCCTTATGAATAGGGGTGTTCACGAGCCGAGCCAGGGGTTAGCTCGGACTCGGCTCGGATTTATAAAACAAACCTATTATGAGTCCAGATGTAATACAAAAGAAACATTTACAATTATAAAATAAATTTATTACAGGTTAAGAAAAAACAAAAAGAAATTAAAACTAAAATTAGATTGCCCGCGTGTAAGACAATTGAAAGGAATTTCTCACGAAAAAAATCACAAAATTGGATGTCTCATGGAAAACCTCACGAAAAAATCAATAAAAAAAATTATCGCGATAGAGTTCTTTTATCACGATAAATAAAAAATCTCAAAATCAATAAAAATGAATTTATCGCGATAGAATGAATTTATCACGATAAAATAAATTTATCATGATAAACACTATTCATCATTTTTTTTGTTAGATACAGTAGTTATCGTTTTTTATCCAAAATATTTACACAAGTTTTAGTTTTAGGTTTGTTTTTGTTTTTGTTTTTGTTAATTTTAATTTTTTTTTCTTTTTTGTTAATCAATATCTTAGAATCGCTCAATTTTTAGTTTTTACAATGGTGTGACAGCAAGTACAATACGTTCTTTTAAGGTTTTTTTTGGTTTATCACTATTTTAGAATCTCGTGATCATTTTTTTATGATGGATAACAACAATTGCAACATGTTTTTTATCGTTTTGATTTGCAAGCTAGAATTGTTGGTGAACACGAATATCACTTTGATGAAAAGTTTTAATATTATTTTATTATAAATATATTTTTTTTTGCCTTTTGTTTGGTGATGCATATATGTTCAGTTTTTTGGTTTGGTCAAGGGAGGTCGCTAATATTGGTAGATGTAATATTTTTTTACACATACCCGGCTAATTGATAGGAATACGTAAAGCATGGATGCAAGCAGCCGGGTCAATGACTAGTGGCGGAGTTTGAACATCTTAAAATGAGTGAAAATTTATGAGATCAATAATACATGTTAATAAGTGAGGGGGTGAAACTAATATTTATAACAAAAATTAATGATAAATTTAATCCAAATTATTGGAACAACAAATCAAATGGAAATTGGTCGCTAAAATTCTTTAAACTAAAAAAGTAAACAATTCGCTAAAAATTTTAAACTAAAAAATTAAATAATATTTTCATGTAGTGAAACTTCAAGTACAGGAATTATATGCAGACGAACATATAATACTTAAAATATTAAAAATTAATATTTTTAATCTCAAATATTATACATAATTATCTTAGATAAGTATAGAGTTAAATATTTAACTAAAATGATAACGAAAGAATCTTCTTATTCATGTTTGTTACTTTAATAAAGAAACATATGTAAATGAAATTCGCACCAAACACTTGACAAACTATTAATTAAACATTCAGGATTTCGGGTTATTAACAACCCTAACCACAACTTCATCACCACATAATATACTTTTCAACATTACTTCTCTTTAGGACTAACATTGATCAAAACTTGTCGGTAGAATCACTTATACATCATAATCCCATGTGGAGCTGTTAAAAATATGATTAATATTAATATTTTTAGCTTCAATTTTATTTCTTATACTTCAATTTTATTCTTATATGTATATTTTTTTATTGTGACGGTCATGAAATGTTGTTGGGCCCTTGGGCTTATGAAAGAGTAGTTAATCTATTGGGATGCTGTTGCGCTGTTCAAGAAGATAATTTTTTTTTTTTTTTTTTTTTTTTTTTTGAACGGCACCTCAAGAGCCAGCAAGAAGCTAAAACTCAAAGGACAAAAACAAATACACCAAATAACAAAAAGCTACCACCCAAAGTTCAAGAAGATAAATGGCCGGATAAATTTGAAGCTCAAAAAGATAAATATATTATCTTGGAAGAGTATTCGAGAAGCCAGTGGTGTGTCTTTTCATTTTCTTTCGTATATAAAATGACTAGGTTAGCATCCCGTGTATTACACGGGCTGAATGATAAAAATATAATAAGCAATTATTAATGATAATTTAGATAATATAAGATTTTTTTAATATAAAATATGGCTAAAATTTTTTTATAATTTAATAATTTAAGTAAAATAATTATATTATTTCTTTAAACAATAACTTTTTTCAAAGATTGTTTCTTAAATTTTTTTAAAAATTGTATATTTTATAATAAGTTGGATATTTAAAATGTGTTTTTTTAATATTAATATATTTTAGTGTATTATAAAATATGTTAGTGTAAAAATGTAAAACAAAGTATTTTATATTTAATATTATTATTTCAAATAAGGTGTATTTAATAGGAGAGAGAGGCGGGAAATCAAAGATGATGTGCTCTAAAACCACGCCATGTGTCTCTAAAAACCTTGATTTATTAGAATAGATAGATTCTCTCAAAGATCTCGTGAAAGTTTTAGATAAAAAAAAAACTTTTTAAAACTTTGTAAAATTACATTTTAAATCTCTCAAGCTTTTAAAATTCGGATTTAACTCTTTCATTCCTTAAATGTTCCCCCTCTACTTTCAGGGTTGAAACTTTTAGTGTCTTAGTTTTTTAAAAATTTATAAAATACTACTTTAATCCACTTGTGTTTTTAAGGTTATAGCTTTACTCATTTCCTATCCTTTACTAAAATAAATAATTTCTTGCATACTTGGATTATGTGTGTAGATATTAATTCAAGTTTATCCATTTTTGATATAAACTTTTTTCAGAATTAAATTAAGTCAAATATAATATCTTTTCATACTTATTTTATGTATTTTTCAATATATTGATCTACATTTCAACTTGGATATTGTTTCAATGTTGCAAATTAAGTTGGGTCATATATAATACAATTTATTTAACTACACAAATTCAAAATAATATATGTTTCAATACCGTCATATGCACAACGGGTAAAATTACTAATTATCATTGAATTTTGTAAATAAAAATACCTTCTCACGTGTGGCTAAGGAAATTGTCGGTGCCTTTAACAGGTTACTTAATTTGTCAGTAAGTACACGTGCCAATTGCTTCTGAGCCTGAAGAAGACCCCCAGATGGAATCGCCATATAGAGCGACACGTGTCCATAGTGACGTTAAAAGTACATTATAGTTTTTTTACTTTTTTTCTTTTTATCTGATTGAACTACGTCCATAGCTAAGTTGATAATGATTTATTAGCATGAATTGTAAGACTTGGTTTTTTATTTAACTGCAACTATTCTATATAATATGTATGTTGTTTTAACATGGTCTATTGGGCACAGGTAATACACGCACAAGATACGCGAGAACGACTGTAATGGGTAAACCCTCGCCTCTATTGGTTCAGAACTCGAGATTAAGCTCAATATTTCTTTTCTCACATGTATGTCATTTAAATTGCCTTTGGTAGGGCTCGAACCTAGAGATGCACATTTCGGGTTTTTTTAAAAGCCGGTTCCAGGGTTTTTGAAATCGGGTACAACCGGGTCCGGTTCCTATGCATACCCGGTTCCGGTTCCGGGTCGGGTACGCGAGCCGAAAGTCATACCCTATGGTACCCGGTTAGGGTCGGGTCGGGTATGAAAACCGGGTATGGCCAATTTTTTTTTTTTTTTTACTTTCTTATAACTAGGCATTTAAATAACACAAATTCTAATTTTATTTATTTTAAACAATTTACAAACTAATACATAAACATTCAATTAATATAAAATTCATTTTTGTATTTTTTATAAATTAAAAACAAATACAACATTGTAAATTTTTAACTTACATCAGTATAAGTTTATAGATCCAAAATTACAACGTTATTAACTCTTAAACGACGATATACTTACGCATACACATAAAACAAAAAAATGTTGTACATGTGTTATAATAACGTTTGAAAAAAAATAAATGTTTAGATTGATCTTGATGAAGTTATACGGGTTTTCGCTTTGATCTCTCTCGAAATTTCAACTTTTGCCTCCATTGATATATCGGTGTGTTTTGACAATAGCTGGTGGATTGTGAATTTAATTTATATAAAAGATTGGATCATTTTGATATATGATCCAGTTATTAACCAAAGAGTAAATTACATAAAAGTTCATTTAATGTATATATCATATTGTAGGTGTTATCTTTAAAATTTAATAATTATGTTATGCATTGTTTATCTTAATGTTTTACAACAATCAGGTCATTTTTTACTAATAGAGTAAGAAGAGAGTGAACAAAGTTAACACGAGAGTTTTTGCGTTTTTGCGTTTTTAGTGTTCGGGTTTGCGTTTGAGAGTTGTGAATCAACCAATTCATCAAAAACATTCATATACTAGCTTGGAAGGGGTAAAATGGTTCAGAAAATTCGAAAAATAGGTCAAAAACGTTTAAAAAAGCGGATATATTTTCGAAAAAACGGCTAGAATTCGAAAAAAACGGCAATACCTGGTTCTGGGTCGGGTTTTTCTGGTCCGGTTCCGGGTAGGAACCGCCGGGTTTTTCCGGGTACTAATCGGGTCCGGTTCCATACCCGGTTTTTTTGTGCACCTCTACTCGAACACATGACCTCTCAGTCACTAGATAAAATCCCAACTAGTAGGCTAGATTCACAGGACAAGACCCTTTTTTTTTTACTGTTAAATTATCGTACTTTTAAGCTATCTTTAAAATAATATATTTTAAGTATGAATTTTTAACTTAAAATCATGCTAAGAAGCATGACCTAATTGGCTAATAAATTATTTTTTTTAATTTTGAGACTATATATCCTGGAGCCCTAATAGGCGAAAGTTTATTCATACCCGCAAAACACATACATCGATGTCTAAAAAACCCATTATGGTAAAACATTTGGTCCACTTGGCAAACCTTCACATTAGAAAACTATAGGATTGTCACCTCCCAAGCTAATTGTTATGGAGCTTGTTGGCAAAATATAAACATTAAGTACTAGCTAAAATATAAAATTGTAATTATATGCATAAGTAGGGGAGGGTTCAAAAGAAAACTCCTTACTTTGGAGAAAACTAAGAAAACTCCTACTAAACAATCAATTTTTAAAAAAAAATTCATGAATTTATATTATTAGCTTAGAAATGTTATGAACAATTTTTTTTAATAAAAATATATAGATCACGAATATTACGTATATGTAATATATAAAGTTACATATATGTAACTAATATATGTACTGTACAAGTTACATATATGTAATCAATGAATTACATACATGTAATAACATGAATTACATATATTTTTTTTGTTTTTTATTTTTGTTAACAAATATAACCTTATAATAAAACAAATATAAAACAAAAAACAAAATTGATTGATAACAATTGTTATTAATTTTCTAAGTTTTTTTTCCAAAATGAAGGTTTTATATGGAATCATCCCTGCATAAGTAATACATTAAGTACTGTCTTAGAAAACTTGTATGCTACAAAAATTTTTAAAAAATTAATAATTAGTAATTATTTAGTTAAAAATATAATAATTATTTGTAATTAAATTTATTTAAACATATAAAAATAAATTATTTTAAAATTATTATTATTATTTAATAAAATAAGAAGTAGACAAAATAGAACATAAATATTAGATAATATGTGTCACTTTATTTAATATGAGGGTGATATGAAAAGAAAGTCAAGAATAACACATGATCTTCTCTGCTATTATTAATTTAGTTCTTTGAAATAATAAATATATAATATATATGGTAAAATTATGTTAAATATTATATTGCAAAGTGACATGGTATATCTTGGATTCAGCATAAGAGTTAAAAGTCAAATCTTAAAAAAAACAGTATTACTATTATTAAAACGTTATTAATTTTCCAGCATAGGGTTTTTGCATAGTAAATGTATTTACTTATTTAACTACTATCAGCCAATGTGGGACTGGCCTACTTGGTAGAGGCTTTGTCTCTTAGAATAGAGGTCATGAGTTCTAACTCATGCAATAATGTAATTAGTTTGGAATAGTTTAGGAGGAGATAATATTTGTCGTTAAAAAAAAATTTAACTACTATCCCTGAATGCAGTGCATCCGAATAGATCCGCAGTTTCGCACCAAAAGTTGTTGACCCGATCGGGAATGGAAGGTGGCGTTGATTTTGGAGACTATATATCTTCTATTTTTGGGTTTATTTATTTGTTTATTTTAGATAGTTATTAGAGTTAGGTTTATCGGTGGTAGATTTTTATTGATTATTAAGCAATTGTTCATGAATTCTGAGATCAATTTTGAGACTTGTAATAATCATTGTTCTTGGGTCATTTAATTGTTTTTTTCCAGCATCAAACCTATAATATAATAAATTAATTAATTTAAATATGCTAAAATTGAAACCTTCAGAAAAATAATATAGTAGTTAAAATGAAAGATAGGCAACCTAAATGTTTTAAGTTTAATTTTCACTTTAGAAGATTTTACTTAAAGGTCATCGACCTAGTTTATTGCAGCCGCAAATTATCTGTTTCCTTTTGTTAGTGGATAGTAGAGAGGATGAGCCATTCATTTGAAATATTAAAAATAAATATGTGATTCATATTAAAATTGTATAAAAAAATAAGGTTTGAATAGATAATTCATTTTTAATGTGTTTAATATGTATCACATATTTATTTTTAATATTTCAAATAAAATATCATGTACATTTTAAGCTTTTATATATATAACAACTCTTTACATCCAGTGGCGGACCCATAAATTTTTTTCATGGGGACGGAAATTTTTGTAGGTTCATTGGTGTTCAAGTTGGGTTGGGGCGGATCGTATCGGGTCGGGTCATGTTAAAAAAAAAAGACAATCAAACTAAATTTTATATTTTTTTTTTGAACGGCAACTAAATTTTATATATAATGACATAATGAAAATACAATACATTTAAAGTTGTTGACTACGTGATTTTATTTTTTATATATTCAAAACAACATATAAGGAGACGTTCCTAAGTAACTCATAAGCAATTTGATTACGCAAATCTAACTTTAAGTATGATGTTAATATGCTATTTAAATTAATAGTATAATTTTTTATAATGGGCTAGCTAGGGGCGGCCTTGAAAATTGAGGGTGCCCAGGACGTACGAGTCGAAAAAAAGGCATCATAGTGAATTCGAATATTAAACTAGGGTGTTAAAGAAAATTGAAAATTGTTAATACAGAAAATGAACCGTATTCGTAACCAAAAAAAATGAACAGAATTCTGAATTCGGTTTTTAGTTTGGTTCCTAACTGTATCCAAATTCAGGGAATAATACTAAACTTGATTTTACATTGGGTTTAAATTATTAGTTGGACATTTTTCAACTTACTTTTATTAAATAATACTTAGAAATCAAAAGTTTAATAGGGGCGATTGCAAAATTTTACTGGGACGATCTGGATTTTAAAATATATATATTACTACAAAAATTTTCAATATGGACGGCCGGCCCCCACAGCCTCAAGTGGGTACGCCACTGATTACATTAATCGTCGTTTGATGAGACTAAATACACTTTGACTTATAAAACAATATTTTATCTATATTATAACTTTGTTATTTAAAAAACACAGGCAATAAATTCCTAGCTTTGAATTTAAGGGAATCTATTGACTTCTTACTTATTAAACCAATAGCGAGCGTGTGTACGTGCGGTGACCAATATGATCTATATAAATGGGCCAAATTAAATGGCCTTAGTCAAACGATGGTCTTTACCTTTTTCATAAGCGGTATTGGGTTGAAGTTGCAATCAAATATTACTTGAGATTGAGTCAGAGAGTTTTTTTTGTTTATGGGTTTCCTTTTGGGTTAAATGAGTTAAAACACCGTGCTCTGTTTTTCGAGCGAAAAAGCCGGTGATCTATTTGCTAGAAAGATAACGGATGAACAGACGTTTGCTCGTCAATACATAATTATATTAGAGAAGCTTCCATGCATGATTTAAGGAAAACAGTTTTTACTTGTAATTTTATTATACTTAAATTAATTAAATTAAATTAAATTAAAGGTCAACTTTGTAACTAAGTTACTGACGTTGACCGAGTCCCATTTGATTATGTAAATTAAAATGGTTTCGTCGTCGTCCTTAATTTAACCGAGTGAATTAGCTACAATTAATCATATCATGTGCATCTAACAAAAATTTTTGGGTTAACATCTACAAAAGCCAATCAACTTTGATCTTTTTAGGGCTTTAGTTCCTAAAATTTTAACACGTGTTGGTTTTTTTATTATTTTTTGTCTCATATATATAATTTTAACACGTGTTTAGATTAGGTTTGTTATCGAACCGAGCTGAACAAGGCTAACTAGGTTTCAGCTCAAATTGTAAACTGAGCCTGAATTTTTTGCTCGAACTTGGCTTGTAATAAACCTTTGAATCGATTTTATAAAAGAAATTTAATGCGCATATATAAAAATATGAAAGAACAAAACATCCAAATAAGAGCAGCAAAAATTAAAAAGAACAGCGTAAATTTCATAAAAAAATTTTAATTGAACACGTTATACACCACCTAACCACCATACATGTAAACCATATTCATATTCAAAGTTATAATTATTATTAAAATTGATCCTGTAGTTTAAATTTTGGTGTATTAGAATGTTGTACAAAACTGGATTGGTTCGTCTCAGTTATAAACGAGCTTTATTCGAGCCAAGCTTTATACGAGCCGAGATTTTCCAAACTACTCCGAGCTACGAGTTTTTTAGATAGCCTAGTTTGGATACATTACGAATGAGAAGTTATTGTATAAAAATCAAGGTTATTGTTTACGAATAATTAATAGAAATATATTAGAAACTAAGAAAAATTCACTGACCCTTGCACATTTAACCAATGTTTTTAAACCCAGACCGGACCGGCCGGTCGGACCGGGATTCGCTAGTGTAAACGGTCCGGTTCAACATCTAGAACCGTTTTGATGAAAACCAGGAGGGCGGGCCGTGAACCGCCGGTCGGACCGGAAAACCGGTGGTCTGATTGGTGGTTGAACCGGATTTTTAAATTTTTTTTTTGTTTATATATATATATATATATATTTTATTCATTAAATCCGGTTCGACCGGTCCGACCTCTGACCAGTAAGGAGATCGGTTCAATGTCCGGTTCGGTTCTGAAAACATTGCATTTAACCATTACAAATGACTAGTAACTAGCAAGTGTGAGCGTGAAAACAAATACTGCCTATATGATTGCTTACGTGTAACACTTTATGCTAGAAACCGGTTAACCGGTCGAAAACCGGTTTTGGAATAACCGAACGGTTAACCGGTCAAAGTCTAGTAACCGGTTTTTACTAATAACCGGTTCGGTTAATAACCGCTTTTTCAACGTTAATTTAAAACTGAAACCGATTTAATAACAGAAACCTATTAACCGCAAAATAACCGATTTTTTAGTAAGATGGACCGGTTAACCGGATTGGTCCATTGAAACCTAAAACCGGTCCTAAACCGCCGGTTTTTTCAAAAACTTATAACCGATACGAATAACCGGTTACGAACCGGTACCGGTTCGGTTAACCGGTTTTTATGTGCATATGTGCTTTATGCACAAACTTACAAATTCACTATACTCGACCAACCTCCATTACGTGCTACTTATAATTTAGATGGCATACATAGCGGTGCCAAATCGATCATTGCCACACTAGCTGATGAAATCTTGAATGTGCTAATTAATTTTACTATATAATGTCTCTATTAGAAAACAAGGCATTTGCTACTTATTTGCAACTGAAATTTTCAAATTTTAATTATTAAAATTCGGTTGCAAGCCGGTTGCACAGTTTATTACCATTTTGAAAGATCCAATTTGCTTACAAATTAATGCAACCATGAGACCCTCGAATTGAGTGAAAATTATAAAATTACATCAAAATGTTGTATAAAAATCAAAATAGCCGATCACTTGGGTAATTTTTACTAATTTATACATGCATGACACATACACACATGATAATTAGAGTAAATTACTGATATGCTACTTGTGATTTACTGCTATTTCACTTTTGTTATCTAAGTTTCATTAATTACACATATAGTTTCAAAGTTTGGACATTTTTATCACATATATTCCTTAAGTTAACAAATTACCCTCACATAATTGATTAGATTACCTACACATTAGGACAACATGTGTTACAAAAATTAAAAGTTGAGACCATATGGATAATTTATAAAACATAAGAATTAAAAGTGAAATACCAGTAAACCACATGAAGCATCTCGGTAATTTACTCGGATAATTATAATAAGAAAATTTAGACCGGTCCAGATATATTTGACAGAGTCAAAGTGATTTGGTACGTAGTGTACTATAAAAGGGCAATATGTACAGCCAAGGATCTTATCGATCACTCACTCAAAGCTGCCATGGATGACAGACAAAAGCATCTGCATTTTGTGTTCATGAACTATGATCCTGAATATGAGCGTCTTCAATCTGATAGGTCAGTTTTGTAATTTCACCACCACCATCATCACCATCACCATCACCATCATAAAATGATCGATGTTAACCAACTATGTTTGTGTTTTTCAGAAGCAAGAGAGGAGCAAGAGAGGTTGAAATGTACTTGACCAAGAAGCATAATGACTTGTTGGCCAAGAAACTTGAACCTGGATCCTACAACAAGACCTTATCTTTGTTCATTGTTGATGCTTTTGCTGTTCAAATCACTGATGCTCAGGTCAAACCCTCACCCTCTTTCTCTCTGACTTTCTCTCTCTAGATTGGTTATTGATTTGGTGGTGTTTCAGGCCAATATGCTTAGATCTGCAAAAGAAGTGAGGGTGGTTGAGAAGAACCAAGAACTTGCTTGAAATATATGATCTACTTCTACCTTGAGAATTGTTTGTAGCATGTATTAATGTATGTGTATCTATGTATATATATATGCTACATTTATATTGTATATAGCATGAGATGTTATTACTGTATGATGATTCCTTTCAGTGCTTGAAGAAAGATGTATCGATCATAGGATCCGTTTACTGGACTCGTGTTCAAATCGTAACCCGTATCTCTATCTCCAAATATTTGTGAATAACGGTTCATTTATTTTTACATCAACTGTATTCAAGACTTTTTGACTTTACATTGTTCATTATCAAGAATATGAATCATTTTCTTTTCTTTTGGATTTGGATATCTGATTCAAATGATGATATATGTATGTATGTATGTATGTATGTATGTAGGGGTTGGATCTACTAAGAAGAAATTTTTGCCTAAAAAGAGTGAGAACCAATACAAGTTTAACATGTGTCATGCTAAAAATATAAAAACAAAAATGCAGTACGAAAAACAAAATACAGCACAAAAAACAAAATCTAGCACAAAAAAAAAACAAAATCCACTACAAAAAAACCAAAAATATAGAACAAAAATTTTCAGCACAAAAAAAATAAAAACCCAGTACAAAAAAAATAAAAATGTAGTAAAAAACAAAAATACAGTACAAAAAACACAAATCCAGTACCAAAAAAGAATATATTATAGAAAACTAAAAATATATTACAAAAAATAAGATGTTATATCTGAATTATCATGTCACATGTTAAACTTCTACTAGTTCTTACTTTTTTAGGCAAAAACTCTTTCTTATTTGATATTTCCCCAGTATATTTAGGATAATGTTCATATAATAACGCACTATTAAAGCATTAACTCAAATAATTTTGTCAAAATGAAGTTAAATCTAGGATTATTTTTTATATCATTACAACACATTCTTTTTTTATGAGTTCGCGAAAATTAATTAACGTTTAAAACGTAACATCGTTGTAAGGTTTTAACTTACAACACTAGAATTGTTTTATACCAAAAACTTACAATGATGTTATGAATTTTCGCAAACTAATAAAAGAATAAAGTGTTTTATATGTGCTACAATGATATTAAATTTTTTTTCAAGATTTAGCTTAAATTTAGCAAAGTTATTTAGGTTAATATTTTGAAAGTGAGTTATTATGTGTGTGTGTAAACTCAATATTAGATAGACTATCTTTTAAACTATATTTGGATCATCAATTTGAAATTCTGAAAATAAATATATGATTCATATTAAAATGGATTAACAAATTAAGTTTTAAATAAAGGTGCATTTACATATATCTCCTTCTAAATATCATTTATTATATATAAACTCAAGTAAAAAGTAAATTACATTACATATTTCCCTCTTTATGTAATTAATTTTAAGGGTTGGAAAAATATGTAATAAAGGTTTTCATTATAATGATATATGTAAATAATTCTAAATAAAGAAAAACAAATTTTAATATGATTTAATATTATGAATCACATATTTATTTTCAAAATTTCAAATAGATGTTTCATGTAATGTTTAAGGATTATCTCTTTAAAATTAAGCTAATTTTCACATGATACAATATATATATGGGAAGGATCAAATGTTAACTCTTCCTTATAGCGTTAACCGCTTAACCCTAGCGTTTTTTGTCCGAATCTTTGTTTTTTTTCATGCTTTTTATTATACATAAATAGGGGGTTTCTTTTTTTTTTGTTTTTGCTAATTTATCACCGTTTAGAAGTTATAGTAAGTGTAAGTTACTTACACTTACTTACAATCCCTATCTGTGATGAATTAGCAAAAACATAAAAAAGAAACCCTCTCTATTTATGTATAATAAAAACCATGAAAAAAAAACAAAGATACGGGCAAAAAACGTCAGGGTTAAGCGGTTAACGCTATAAGGAAGGGTTAACAATGGAACCATCTCATATATATATTGAAATTGTTCTATTCTTTCTTTCAAGAACTCCTTTATGATTATATATTTTTCTGATAATTGTGTTACTTAAGGGTCCAAATAGGGGAAATAATGTACACAACCTTTTGCTTTTCAGAAAAAAAAAAAAGTGATACGACTTTTTTGGTGCTCCATTTTTATTTATTTTAGGCATAAAATATACTTTGTAAAGAAGCTATAAACTACTGTAAGCTATGCAATGGCCGGGTCAACAAAAAAAGATAAAGATAAAGGTAACACTATTAAAATTATGGGACGCGTCATTTGCGTATAAACAATATATGCATCTAATACAAATATAATATAGCATATTTGAAATTTTTAAAACAAAAATGTAATTTACTTATAATACCAGATTAATGTCAAACACGAGACGCAATGGTAGAAGATATGAAAGGGAAACCATTATGTAGATAATTGAATACCGTTGTGCCACAAGTTTTTGGTATATAGCAAATTTGAAGGGAAACCACAAAAGTTTAGTGATGTTTTAAATTATTAAAAAGTTTAAATAGTTTATAAACAAAAAAATAACAAAATTCGTCTATGTTCCTAAACTAAAGCTCCAACAAGTTTTTTTAGACGGCATCTCTATGGGTGTTCATTGCAATGGATAGTTTATTCGAGTTATTCACATTTGAATTTTTTTTTTACCATAATCGAATCCCGACCCGAACCGAATACGAAATATGTATATCTGATCTGAATACATCCGAATGAAATAACTTTATTTTTACACCCGAATAACTGGAATATATAGGTATTATTCGATTTATTCAGGTTCAATTCATATACTTAATCCGAATAAAAAGATTTTGGATATCTGATCCGAATGAAAGATGGATATCCAACCCGAATCCATCTAAATAACCATAATAAAAATTCAAATTGGTTTATCCAGCTTTCAAACACGATTTGGGTTTCAATTTTTTTGAGCATCCCTATCGGTGTTGGTTTTTAGTCAATTAAGTTTTGAACCAGGTAAAGATAAAACTGGTTCCAGCAAGTATGCCTATAAACCGAACGAACACGAACATGGCATGTTCGTGTTCGTTTGTTTATTTTTAACCAAACAATCGATCGAACACAAACATTTAAATGAATGGGTGTTTCTTGTTCGAGTTCGTTCATTAAGAAACTTAGTGTGTTCGTGTTTGTTCATATTCGTTCGTTAATAGTATATAAATTAACAATTCACGAACATAGATGAACATAATAAAACAAACATGGATGAATATAACTAAGCAAACATAAACAAACATAACTAAAAAAACAAATACATACATAGTTAAACACATATAGTTAAACAAATTGTCACACCCCCAAATTCTCGCTCGTGGTGTCAGTTCACGTGGGTGTGACGTGTCCAGAATCACAGCTCAAGGTCGTATAGAACAACTCTATATGCGTTTTCAAAATACAATATTTGACATACACTTAGTAAAATAGTTTGCAGCGGAAAATAAATCATATTGCAGCAGAAATAATAATGTGACATCATGCAGCGGAAGAACAATAAGTTTAATACAACATTGTTTCAAACAAAATAAAAGTTAAATTGTATTCAAAAGACAGGAAATCAAATGCATGCGGAATCCTATGCTCATATCCCCTATGTGCATTTCTGTTCCATGTGCTTGTCATGCTAGTTACCTGAGAATACAAGTTTAAAAAGTGTCAACACAATGGTTGGTAAGTTCACAGGTTTTGATATATACATAATAGTAAGAAAACATGTGTCATGATGTTTATCATATGTTAGTACCGAGCCTTAGGCTCCAATTGTCAGTGCGTCACTACCGAACTAGACTTGTTTGTCCTTGCCTCCATTGTGTCTCGTGCACACAGTAAGTTATGTCAGAATTTCACGGGTTATGACACTCAGTCAATATTGTGCCCCGTGGGGTTAGTCACACCCAAACGGATCCATTCAAATCTACCACGTTGTTCGTACATTAACGGTAAGACTTTGTGAGGGCTTGTTACGAGTTCAACACTTAATGTTTGTCTAATAAACCAGCATACACAAAAATGTTTGTCATAGTATAAATGTTTGACTCGATGCAACTAGTATTCCCCCTATTTAAAACGTTTGAAAAGAGTAAAGAGGGGCCGCAAACTCACCTTAGTGATCAAGTAAAATATCGTAAGCGTAAGCTCCCGTGTAATCTGCGCGTCGGTCACCAGCAACCTATATCGTACACCGTTCGTGAGTTTGTGTAAGTGACCGTGCTAGTGTTCGTGTTAGTGCTCGTGTTTATGCCCAACAACCCTCGGTTGTTCATGTTTGTCCGTGTCGGTCCACAATGACCGTGTTTGCTCGTGTTGGTCCCATTGACCGTGTTTGACCGTGTTTGACCAAAGTTAACCGTGTCAAGTCAACGACCCGTTGGTGAACCATGTGTCGGTTGTGAATCGTGTAGCAATCGTGTAAGTGCTTGTCGTGTGCAGAACGCCCAAGTCGCGTCTATGGACAACTTACTATTTATAGTAAGTTTCCATTCATGGAAAGTTTCACAAAACATATTGATTTTAGAGTTCTAGCATGCTCATTAATCCTACGTGATCATGTTAACACATAGCACATCATCATACGGAATCATATAAGTCATTTATATCATGTTTGCGCATAAAAGTTTCCTAAAATGGAAAGTTTCCATTTATAGCATATATGATATCGGAAACCATCTAACTTAGCATATAAATCATCATGTTACATCATATTAAACCATTTAGCATGCTCAAATCATACAAAATGTTCATAGGTAGGTTTTTGTAAAAATAAAGTTACTATAAATAGTAACTTTGTAGTTGTTGCTTAAAGATGACTACTCTAAACATTTATAATCCATTTCTATATCACAAATCATCATAATAAACCATTTAACATCCTTTGATCATGTACAAATAGCCAAATTTACCATTTAACAATCTTTGGTCCATAAAAGCTACTATATTTAGTAACTTTGCTAGAAATGACCATTTCAATATCCAAATCACATCCTAAACATTAATATCATCATATTATTCATCAAATAACATGTCTACATACATGCATCTTCATCATATCATCCATATGCAAATAAAAAGTTACTATTAATGGAAAGTTTGTCAAAAACCATGTTTTTAACCATTTTAGCCAATCTAATCATGTAATATGCTCCCAATATCATCTATGAACACATCTAAATAACCAATATCATCCCAACAATCATGGATCATACATGCATGGCAATCTTTCAACATTTTGTATACAAATCACGAGTTTTATCAATACCCACCATCATGGATCATCAAAATATGCCACAAAATCACTTTAGATCATCATGGAACATGTTAAAATTAACAAACCCAGAAGTAAATCTCGTGCATGTTCATCAAAGGTGCTTGCATGTGTGCTAATGAGCATGCATGTGTGCTTGTGAGTGTTTTTAGGCTACAAGGGATGACATACTACCTTTCAAAGCTTCAATGAGCACTGAAATGATGAATAACAGCTTCCTTGACCTCCTGGTTCGTGGGTTTCGACAAGTACAAGATGAAAACGATGGTGTGTGAGCTTCTATGTGGACTCCAAGCTTCAACCTCCAAGTTCAAGCTTCAAAAATGGTCTCTAATGGTGGATTCAGTGGGTTTTGCAGAGAAGAAGACGAAGATAGTCGAGGTTTGGCGTGCAAGAGGGTTTGAAATGATTAAGATAGGTAGATTAGGCATAATGGTCTTGGTTTTATAAAGATTTGGCGTCTGGATGTCGTAGCGTACCGCGGAGAAAGGCAAAAAGATGCTTCGCGTACCGCGATGGATTTCGAGATTCAAATTCTCCCGAATCTCGTCGCGTACCGCGATAGGTCCTTTTATGGGCCATCGCGTACCGCGATGGGCCCCTGAAGAGCCCAATAAGCCTAATTTAATGGGTTTGGTTCGTTCGTCACCGTTTTCACGTTTACGAATTATCGTTTGGCCTCGTTTGAACTTCCAAGTTCAATATGTGAGTGTTTCATGAGGTTTTGAGTGTTGTGTTACACGATGTGCTAAACGTTCACCAACGTTCGTGTGTTTTGACACATGTGTGCTGTTTCTCGATAATTCCTTGAATTATCTAATCGTGTGCCAATGTTCGTACTGTCGTGCCATGTGTCACACTAAATTAAACTAATTCTAGTGCCACGTGTACAAAATCATTTAAATAAACATTTAAATAAATAAGAGTCTGACCTGGAAATTACGGGGTGTCACACAAACCTGAACACGTGATTCTAAGCTTGCATTGATGTTAGCCTATTTCAATTAATAAATTAATTAAAATTTGGGTAAAATATAAATGTCACAGGCATGTTAATTTATAAAGAAGATGAATATATCGTTGATTTATTAAAATAAATGAACTGATTAATTAATAAAAATAAACGAACCTAAATGAACAAATATAAACCAACATAAATGAACGAATATAAATAAACGTTCACAAACGTAAATGAACAAAAAAATTTGTTCATGTTTGTTTATTTATTAAAGAGTAAATTACGGTTTTGGCCCCTGTGGTTTGAGTGTTTTAACTATTTTGGCACAAAATAAAATCTTCTATCAATTCAGCCCCTGTGGTTTAGAAAAACTAACGTTTTTGGCCCCTAACCATAGTTAGATTTTGGGCCAAAACCGTTATAATAATTAAGTTTAAGGGGCCAAAACCGATAGTTATCTAAACCACAGGGGCTGAATTGATAAAAGATTCTATTTTGGGCCAAAATAGTTAAAACACATAAACCACAGGGGCCAAAACCGTAATTTACTCTTTATTAAATAAACGAACATGAATGAACTTTTATTGAACGATCAATAAACGGTTCACTTAACATTCGGTTCATTTACAAGCCTACAAGCATGGTTTGTTTTTTTGTTTTTTGTTTTGTGTTTTGACTGGTTTTTACCCAATTTTATTGGCTTTGGGTCAATTTGGTTCCAGTTTTTGATCAAGTAAATGTAAAACTGGTTCTGATTCTATTCAAGGGCAGATGTAGGTTTTGAGCGTTGGGAGAAAGACCCCACTCAAAGCCAGTCTAGTACATCTGTGTAAAATCCTATAAAAAATATATGAAAAATAAACTAAGCCCCTTACCAAATTAAAGACCCATTTTTGACCCCATTGAGTAAAAATCATGGATATGTCACTAATTCTAGTTATGATTTGTTGAGAAATTGAAACCATCTATACATATTGGTTCTGAATCCGGTTCTGGTTCTAGATAGAATAGTCAGGTTTGGTTTGGTTCCGGACCGGGTTTTTTCTCACTTAGTACTCTAGACACCTAAACTAGTAAACTCTATAACTTAATTTTCTAGAACCTTTTACATCAAACATGATCGGGCCTTGCTGATGGGCCTGCGAAAGCCCGATTAAAACCCTCTAGATTTCCTTTTAACGATCAACTTAACAGAAGTGCGCATATCCCCACTCAAAACAGCTTGATTTGAGGTAAAATTTAACATACAAAGTCATTTTTCGGTGTAGGAATAAAGTATGTTTTGAATTATCATGAAACTATGAAAGAAAGATTTACATAGGCGTAAAAAATTCACAAACATATAACATTACCACTTAGAGATGAAATTCACACAAATTGATAATGTGTCGGGTGATTATTATGACGCAAATATTAAAACCTTCTTACGTGATAATTCAATGCAATAATCATATCAGTGGCGGAGGTTTTAAGGGGGGCCCGGGGGTGCCCCGGTCCCTGCCGTTTTTCTGGTTAGAAGTTTTGATTCAATAGGTTTGGATCGAAAAATTTTATAGTATTGAGTCTGACCTCTTTGGTTTTTTTTCATAAAATTCCTTGAGCCTCTTAGATTTAAAAAAAAATAATAAAGTTGAACAAATATTGTAAGTTTTAACATTACCTTTAAGGGCCTACATTGTCAGTTATTATCTTATTCATTAGCCGATCTTTAGTTTAAATCTTGTTGTGAGCCTTAAAAATGAAAATAGGCCTTAACTATTTAAGTGGAACAAATATTTGATATTTGAAACTGTAAATTGTTTGACCCGCCTCGAATTATTATGTGCCGACCCAAATTTTAGCCCGAAACATAGCGATAAGGAATTTTTTTTTTTTAACAGCAAATGCGCCCGGTCACCAGGGACCACCCTGACAAACAGATCACCATTTCGCCCGAATAACAGAGTGTGGTGATCTAACTCACCCGTCTAGAAGGAAACCTACAACTAGGACGACTCCATGGCTCAACCCAGAGCAATATTTGCTCTAGGTGAGACTCCAACCAAGACCTCTAATAAGAAGTTCATGGGTTACCACTAGGTAAGAAGCCCTCTCATAAAGATTTTTTTGCCCCATGACTTTCGGTCTCTCAGACATATTTTTCAAGTTTTGCCACTTGTATATACTTTACACGTAAATAACTATCTACAATAATAAGATTTTTGATTTGAAACCAATTTTTAGCCAACAAAAGTAACACAAGCTGTTGATTCATGTTAAAAGCCGGCTTCGGTTGGTCTTATACGCTCCATTCTCACGTTAACTCAGCGTATTTTGTCACATGCTCATTTGGCTCGAGAAAAACAGGCTTCCAGGGGACCAGAAGTTAGGGTTTCATATATGATCTAGGAAATGACTTCAAACTGCTCGAGAATGGCAGAAAGCGATCGTGAACAAGTAGTAGTACAGCAGTATGATCCGATTCTAGAAAGTGCTGAAACCTCGTCGGTGAAGTGTAGCAATAGTAATTCGCCGGTGGTCGTCTTTGCTCATGGAAGTGGTGCTTCTTCAACTTCCGAGTGGATGATTAGGTTTATTTAGACTTTTGATTCCGCAATTTGTGCGTTTATCTTCTGCAAAATTAAATTGATTTAGTACATTGTGCTAATTATACGATTTTCGCTCACATTGTTCTTCATAAACTTGGTTAAATATAGGATCCTTATTCCTTTAGGTTGGTATTACTGTATAAGCAAGTCCACAGGCTTGGTTTTAGAAAGCCCGAGAATATGTTAACACTGAATAGTTTGAGTTTTGTAGTCAAAATTACATAGTAGCGTTAGTTCACTAGAATTCAACATGTTCATGTTCATTTTCATTTTTCTTTTTTGTTTTACGAAATATTGTTTTTGCTGTGATCAGATTAAATGTTCATTCTATATGATTAGAGTATTAAACTCCATATTTCTAGCAGAACTTGCGTTTTATTCTTCACATGATATCTAAGAATGTTAGGTACAACTTGGTTTAATTTCAGAATCTGAAATGATAATGATAAAAACCAAATGGTCTAAGACACGTGTATAGATTATCTTTGTTTTTTCTTACCATAAGACTTTTATTGAATGCCACTTTACCAGGCTTGAGTTTTATGCAGATGGAGGAATTTGTTGGCGAATGCTTTAAATGCTGTTGAAGTTGTAACTTTTGACTACCCGTGTGAGTTTTTGACTTTTTGTAATTGCATGTTATAAAATTCATGCACCATGTTAGGGTATCTGATTTTAAATTCTGGCAGACATCAATGGTGGAAGAAAGGCTGCACCAAAAGCAAAAGAACTGGTTGGGTTTCATTCAGATGTTGTAAGAAAGGTTGCTGCCAAGTATCCAGAACATCCTTTGATTTTGGCTGGAAAATCCATGGGTTCAAGGTAATGGTAAATGTAATTGTGTCGTGCAACTTATCTTATGTAAAAGTGTCATTAATCATAGGTTGCTTTGAAACTGTCACGAAAAAGATGTTCTTTGATTCCTTTCAGAATCAGTTGTTTGGTAGCTGCAGAGAACGATATTGAGGCTTCAGCTGTAGTCTGCTTGGGATACTCATTAAGGGTTTGCTACTAAACTAATCCTTGTTATTTCGTTTGGATTTTGTTCTTCAATGTTGGGTTTTTGTTAGTTTGAATTCATGGTTTACTTTCTTAACCTATAAAATTCTTTGAGTAGAAAGCATGCCTAATTGTTGTATTTCATTCTAAGACAATGTAGATATATGATAGAACGTGTAAAATGGAAATGAACCAAATGCTGTTATTGTGGGGTACACCAATGTCAATTGTAATGTTGTGATTGCTTAGGTACATGATTTATGTGGGCAGTAAAAAGGAAGAATACCCAAAAAAGAAGATAGAAAGTGTGAAAACTGCTAGATTGCTTATGTAAAATGGCAGTTGACATTGACACAATAGATGATGTTGCAGGCCACAAATGGAGTCATTCTAGATGGACCTCTCTTGCAACTTACAGTTCCCATAATGTTTGTACAGGTAAAACCACGAACCTTTAACTATATCCTTACACAAGCAAAACAGCTTTTCATTTGCTAATCTTGCTCAGTTTTATCTTCCCCCCAACTTAGGTTTTTTGTAATTAAAAGTCATTGGTATATTACCATAGTTTTAGCTACCCCATCTTTTTTAGCACTTTTTGTCTGATGTGGGGTGTTAATGGTTGTTTCTATTGGTAGCTTACCATAGTTTTACATGCCTTCCCTTTTTTTTGCACTTTTTTGTCTGATGTAGGGTGGTAATGATCGTTTCTGTCCTCTGAAATCCTTAGAAGCGATTAGGATTAAATTAAAAGTTGTAAATGCTTTGCATGTCATTGAACATGGGGATCATTCATTCCAAATTTCAAAGAAGAAGCTTCAATTAGCTGGAATGACTCATAGAAAAGCTGAAGAGTTTGCTGTTAAAGCTGTAGCAGTATTTGTTTCACAAATTACAAACAAAGAGGTGATCAACACGCCTAAAGTATATATAATTGATATTTTCTGTATATTGTTGTCACTTCATCTATCCTAAAATCAATGTCTACCTTTCTATTTTAGTTTACTTAAAAAAGGAAATATTCACTTCCAAAATGGTTTATTAATATTTCTATTCTCCATTTAATTGTATTCTATCACTTTATTACTTGCACATTTCTAAAATAATGTGCACCACATAAGGGTAAAATTGATTTTTAATTTTTTAAAACCTCTCTTTTGTCTATTGGATGCTTATTTTAGGATTGAGGGAGTAATATATTTGTTGGACAAATAGTAAGAAATAATGACAGAATAGGGCTATGCATGACTTTTAATTGTAAGGATGATTTGGCAGATGGTATAGGAGGGGACCATATAGGGATGCGGATAATTACATTTCTTATGTCAAGGATGAAACATCCATACATAGTTAAGTCCCACTTATAGCCAGGCCATTGGTAGGGTCTGGGGATAATCATGTTGATGATGTTGAGTTCATGATGATGAGCATCATATGAGATCACTAATTTTTATATCTTGATCATGCCTTTTCTCTGCAACTATTTAACATTCTGACTCAATTTTACTTCAGAACACGACAAGTTTGCCCCTAAGAGCATGTCCAAAAGGTGCTCTACCTCAACATGTTTCTAGGATGGAGGCGTGTGTTGAAGATGGTGCCGCGGCTGAGCAAAATGGTCAGCCTATAGAGCCGCAACCAATGATCGAAGAATTCAGAATCACAAAACAAAAACAATCTCGACTGAAGATCAAAAAATTCCAAAGGGAAAAACAAATACAACCAACTTGGAACACAAGGAAGAGGAAATCTGAAAGGATACTAAAAAATAAGCTCAAAAAAAGGGTTTATGACAAAGATGGAAGAGGATCTACAGTTGACAAGCCGTTATACATCGATGATTAGGAATGAGCCAGGTACTAAAAGGAATCGGTCTTCTTGCATGGTAGCTTTATGTATAAAGAATTGTTGCAAGGATTTGCTTTATGATGCCCTTTAATCATGAAACTTGGCAGGTTGATTATATGTATGCCCGGCAAAATGGGCAGGTTGGTTCGGGTTGGATAACGGATTAGAATGGGTTCGGTTCAAGATGGGTGCGGGTTAGAACGAGTTTTAAGCAAAATCATTTCGGGTCTAAATGAGTTGTTCTTAAAAAACATCAATTTAATTTAGCTTAAGATGTGTTATAAGTAAACAAATAGTCAATTTAGATAATTTTTAGTGATTTTCTCATCAAATATGTTATTAATCATTCTTAAATGTTTGAATCTATTGCATTTACATAGTTTTTTTGGTTATCCATCTTGACCCGCATTGTGTTTAAGTCATGCCCATCTCAACCCATTCAATATTATGTTACCTATTTCAACTCACTATACTACAATTATTTACCCAAACCAGCCCATTTCTTTTGATTTGGATAAAAATTGCCACCTCTAATTATATGTTTTAGCCTAGACTACTAGTCACTAGATCACAAGATGAGCTCAATGGTATTTAGATGGGTACACAGTGGTTCTTTTTATAAAGTTGAGAATTCATTAGCACTGGATAATAATATAGTATTATGAATCTATTGGATCACCGTTAAAATAAAAACATGATATTAAAATTTAATTTCTAGAAAGGAAAAAAAACTGAGAGAATATGACTCAATACTCCATAGTTTTATTTTAAAAAACCTAAATTATATGTAATTTCTCTCTAAATTATATCCAAAGTTACAGTTAATGTTTGTAGATTTAAATTAATTATATTTACGAGAAAATAAATGGAAGGAGAAACAAAAATGTGAGTGGGCCCGTGACATTAAGTTCATTAACATTTAAGCAAAATTTATATGAGTTAGGGGTGTTCACGGTCCGGTTTTTACGGTTTTAAGGTTAAACCATAAACCGAACCGTCAATAACGGTTTTTGAATATAAAAAACCAAAACCGAACCGTTGGAAATAAAAATCGAACCAAACCGAACCATTATAAACGGTTTGGTTCCGGTTTGGTTTGCGGTTTAGGCCTGTTAAAAAATAAAAAGAAAACCTACTTTTGAAAAAAAAAAAAACTTACGTCACTAACTTGTCCAAAACTAAAACATGTGAAATAAACATTACAAAACCTGTATAAAATACAAGTAAAAAATATCTACTATCAAAATAACATTACAAAACCATCAAATATACAACATATTATTCAAAAATACCATACATATGACCTGGTGTAAGAATATTATGAAAACTATTGTCCAAGTGAGAGTACATAATGTCAAAAAAAAACTTTTCCAAAAAACATGCAGTACAAAAACAAACAAGCAGGTCAAAAAAAAACAACTTACTTTCTAAAGTTATAAAATTTCAAGTACTAACCAATCAACTAACAACTTAATTAAATAGTACATACATTATACACGTCAAAATACATATGTAAATCAAAATAAAAAAAAAAACAGTAGCAGTTGTCAAAATTTCAATCTTTAAATACTAGTTAAGGTTTTAACTCGTCTAGCCTAATTGTTAGCTTATTTTTTGAATGTTGCATAGTGCATACATCAACCAATGGTTTTTTGTGAAAACCGTAAACCAAACCGTTTATTATGGTTTTGAACTTTTGAAACCGACCGACCAAATGTTTGAATAAAAAACCGACCGTGAAACCGAACCGATGACCGGTTTGGGCGGTTTCGCGGTTTGGAACCGAACCGTGAACACCCCTAATACGAGTACATCCTGATAGGATTAAAAACCATCATACAAGTTAAAAATACCAACAGTACAACACCACCAATTTGATTCATTTAGGAAATGCTTTTGAGACTTTCATGTTAAATTCACGAGTGAAGGCTAATGTTTTGATACTCAGTTATTGCATTCTGAGGCAATTGTCTTGTTGTTGCATCAACCGTCACTTTTAAAAAAAAAACAAAACTTAGACCAAATATCTTTAAGAAAAAAAACCATATTATAATGTGATTTAAAGTCAAACTCTATGTTGGAGCAAGCTTGGTGAGGTCCTTAGTTCTTTGCTTGTATCTTCATAAACTACTTTGCTGAAAATTTCAAAAATGTCTTTTGTTGGGGTAAATCTATGCCCAGAAAGATTAACTAAATCTTCCAGTTAAGTTCTCTATCGTTCACAAAACTCCAATGTTCCCAGTAACACATTTTTTTGGCATTGAACAGTCAAATTCTTCTATAAATGGCTACGGCCTGCGGTTGGTAATAATCAATCAGGTTAAATTCTAAGATCAAACAGACCAAATGATGGGTACGGATTCATACCTGGTGTAATTAAGAGGAAATATATGATGGGTATTCTAATTAGTGCTAAAGAAGAGTTACATCTTTGACTTTAAAGGTCAAAATAAACTGAATTTTGTATTAAAATTTGAAATTTTCTCTTAAATTCAGGAAGTTGTGATGGTCTACATAACAATGTTACAAAAAATAAAAGAGTTTTGGAGTGTATATATTGACAAATATTTATACATTTGAATCTCGAAAGTTTTAAGATCAAAAATACCCGTTTCTAAGTTTATGATTTCAGACATTTGCTTGAAAAATGAGGCAAAATGTGATGGCTGAATAAAGTTTACAAGTGAACATAAACAGTTAAATGATGACTTTAATTTATTAAGAGAATCCATTTGGAATTTGATTATGAAAAGGAACATATTTGACCATAAAAGTCAAAGCAAACGAACCTTTTCATTAAAAAATAATACACCAAACCATTACTCCAACATGAAGAGGCCCTGCTAGATTCTCAGCCTTTTTAACCATATGACATGAAAAAATTTGAAGATCATGAGAAATCTTGAAGTCTCTTTTTTTTAACCCTTGAAAAAAGATTCCTTTCCCCCTTTCTTGTTCCTCGATCGATCATCTTCTTTGCTAACAACATCACAATTTAAATACTCGGTTAAAGAGAGCTATGAGGGCTTCTTTTTGACTATCTTTTGTTGACTTCCTGTTGAACACTAGATAAAGCAAATGAAGCAACAATTTTGTCAATGACATCAAAGCAGATTAAACTGTACATTTTATCGTTGTCTTGCAATTTCTCATTCCCAAATATACCTGTGGCAAAATGGGCGGGTTGGGCTGGCAGTACATGGCACAGACATAGGTGCTAACAGTTGTGTAACAATTATACATGACATCTCTTAACATCTTAACATCTTGAAGGCATACTATGGTATTGACTTCCTTCATGTTGATAATATCAAAGGATTTCCAATGCTTTAGATTAGTTCCACCAAACTCTTATCTCGACAAATCCTTTATTATGTATGTTATTTTCATGCTCCCGAAATCAAAAAAAAAAAAAAAAAAAACTTCATATGTTCAAAATTTTATTTTGTTTGGATGACAAAGTATTCTTTGAATTTCACTCTTTTTTTTGTTTGTTGTGGACAACTCTACAAACAATACCCTTCTTACATGCCAGCGAAAACTGTCTATATTCTATCTATGTACCTCCACATTGGATATTCTAAAAGTTTGATAATTTCATAAAAGTTGAGTTAAGAAAAGTCAATATATAATTTTATTTTAAGTTAGATAATCAACATGTTATACCCCTAAGATAGTATTTGCCCCTGGATATTCTAAAAGGTTGGGTACATGGTACATGGATATGTCATGTATGACAAATGTTAGCCTGTACTCTCTAGCGGGCTGCCAAAAGTAACAATTATTTTTCCAGAGACAGCATTCTCTTCAGAACTGCTGCAACCCATGTTTGTAGCTTGCAGTCAAATTAAATAAATAAATAAAAACAATCAAACCAAGCAAATGTCAAAGTCAAAAATCTACTACGCTTTTTACCGTTTTTAAGTTTTGACAAGAAGCTGCTCTTAAGTTGATTGCACACCGTATATCAACTGCGTCACTTTCCCTAAGACACGTGCACTCGACTAATATTCATTAAAATTTTGTTTATTTCCATGGTAAAAGATTTCTTTTAACATGGAACAAGTGGTTTAAATTGACATAACTAATTAAGTAGGGCAATGATTAGTTTTAAGCAAAAGTTTGAATTTTTTTTGAAGGAGATTCAAAAAAGGATTACAAGGAGGGGCAACACAAGGAAATAAAAATGACTCAGGATCTTTTATGCTTGGAGTCAGTTTCATTATTAATAACATAGATTAATATATAAGAAACAAGACTGTCCAACTATAATTGCACATTCATCAAAATCAACACTGATATTGCTTCTTTTTTGGCAGAATTTCCAAGTAGTCACGTTAATGAATAATGATGCTATTGCTATAACCATGTTAGTGGCTGCAGGTGAAGCATCTCACAAACTGTAAATGGTTCTTAGAACAAAGTGCAAACATTTTCAAAATAAAAACAAATTAGAACTAAAATGTTGTTTAACAAAGCCTATCCAATTAAATATTTACAAAAAAATATTTTAACACAGAAATTGCAATAAAGACATTTAAAAAATAACAATAACAATATTAATAAAATTAACAAAAGTCCTGAATTTGTTATATATGATTTTGTTTTACCTTAGATAATCAATTTGTTGTTGACATTCTAAAAGGTGGGTATGCTATGTGCAAGACAATTTTGATTTAAAACTTCTGTAAAACGTCAATATATCATATAAGAATGCATAAGTAATGCAATAATTAAAGTTCACAACCCTTGATTCACATTTACTTACTTTGTGAAGTATGGCAATATCATTGTGTATAAATCCCGTAGCAAATTTGTGTAGTCGTTCATCTTAACCTACAACTAAAATAATTAGTATGCTATTTAGCAGCAACTGAATCTTGAATGTATTGATAATTAACCTTATCGCTTAGTCGTAAATGCGTGTAACGGTGATACAATCTTGAGGAATGGTGCATAGCAAAGGGCTAAAGCGGTAGCTACTTTTGGTGCGGTAAACCAAAGGAAGCATTCTTCTGCATAAACATCCATAAAAACGTAAAGTTTTTTTAAGAATGAACGGTGATTTGTAAGCAAACACGAACGATTGTTTACCCATAAGTGTGTGCATGATTTTGATATCCGCGTGCTTCTTATTTTCATTTTGAGCGACTCTCTCTTTCAACCTTATCTTCACAGATTTATAACTCTCGATAGAAAAAGCCGAATCTTCTGCGGGTGAATCTCCCCTAACTAAGCCTTCACTGACTGAACCCGAGGTATCTTTAGCAGTTTTCTCCTACTCAAGATAAGAAGTTGATTATTTCTCTATTGCATCATAAAATCCTACAGAAGATACCTCGGGTTCAGTCAGTGAAGGTTCAGTTAGGGGAGATTCACCCGCAAAAGTTTCGCCCTCTTCTATCAAGAGTGATAAATCTGTGGAAGATAAAGTTAAAAGAGAGGTCGCACAAATTAATGATAAGAAGCATGCGAATATCAAAATCAAGCACACACTTATGGGTAAACAATCGTTCATGTTTACTTGCACATCACCGTTCATTCTTAAAAAAACTTTACGTTTTTATGCATGTAACTGCAGAAGAATGCTTCCTTTGGTTTACTGCCCCCGAAGTAGCTGCCGCTTTAGCCCTTTGCTATGAAACATTCCTCAAGATTGCACCGCCGTTACATGCATTTACTACTAAATGATAAGGTTAATTATCAATATATTTAAGAAGCACTTGTTGCTTAATAGCATACTAATTACTTTTCTGTTATTTCAGTTGTAGGTCAGGATGAATGACTACGCAAATTTGCTACGAGATTTATACACGATGATATTCCAATAATTGAGAAAGTAGGTAAATGTGAATCAAGGGTTGTGAACTTTAATTATCGCATTACTTATGCATTCTTATATGATATATTGGCGTTTTACACAAGTTTTAAATCAAACTTGTCTTGCACATAGCATACCTAGCTTTTTAGAATGTTAATAGCAAATTGATTATCTAAGGTAAAACAAAATCATATATAACAAATTCAGGTATGATTTTATTGGACACCTATTATTACTATTATTGTTGTTATTAATTTTATTAATATTGTTATTGCTATTTTTTTAAATGTCTTTGTTGGCATTTTTGTGTTAAAATAATCTTTTCGAAAATATTTAATTTGATAGGCAAGTCGACCCTTCTCTCTGTTTTTTTTAACGGTCAACTAATCAACCGTCGGGTACTCCGTACGCGGCCCCCAACGACTAAAGGATTCCCAAGCTGGCCACTAGTCCAGACAGACGGAGCCCCTAGCCCACCAGCCACCAATTTCCAGGAAAAACCCGACCCAAGCACCCGACCAAAGGCACGCCAATGAAAGGCTGGTAAAACCGGGTGGGATCAAGAATCGAACCCAGGACCTAACTCCTATCACTTCCGCGATACGTCCATTTTATCACTAGGACAAAACATCATTGGTTGACCCTTCTCTTTGTAAGTTAAGTTGAATGATATTACATTACATTTGAATGAATTTGAAATTAAATTGGGAAAAATATTAAAAAAATTTTCACTCCAATAATATGCTAGTTGATTTAATAGTTGAATGAGATAGTTTGTTTATGATTTTAAGATGCAATAGAGAAAGAGTCAGTTTCTTATTATTTTGGTGATTATTTTGGTGATGAGAAAATGCAGAAGGTAACTCGATTTCAGTCAGTGAAGGTTCAATTAGAAGAGATGAAGGCCGACCTCTTCTATCCCATGATAATTCTATGGAAGATAAAGCTGATAGAGAGAAAGACATACAAAATGAAGCCAAGAAGTATGTAGATATCAAAATAATGTTAATTTTTTCAGGCCCTAAATATTCAAACACAAGGTAAAGAATGTTTTTGATTTCACGCTGGAAGTCTTCAACGCCGAATAAACGGATGATAGATTTTGAAGTAGAAAGCATCTGAAGGATGCCGATCTCACAGATGGTCGGCGGGATGCCTCCCTCCTTTCCGGGTCAGGTTTCATTCAAGGCTACGAGTGCATCGGTTTTTTTTGTCTATGGCTTTGTTTATTGTGCCAAACATAACTTCGCCTCCGTTCTCAAGGATATTGTATTTGTCTTCCATGGCGGAATTACAGAATCAAAGGGTGAGTATTGAGATGTGTGTTGCTATAAAACTTATTCATAGGGTTTAAGCTTGTAACAATGCAAATGATATTGGTTACCAAAGATTGGGTTTTTGCAGTGTGTTTTGATTTTGAATCCGAATGAGTACAAACCGAAGGGATGTAGCCCTTTATAAAGTAAGGAGTTGTCTCGGCTGATACGTGGACCGCGTATTTACACATCCAACTTTTATATTGAGTATTAATATTGGTACACCGGTGTATGAATAACAACACTTTTTATATTTTTTTAATGTTAAAAAATATTAAAAAAATATGTATGAATAAAAATTATGTGAGTATGATGTGATTGATTTGATTTGAATATAATGTATAAAAGAGGGGGTGATGTATGAATATTAGGACTCTTCATATTTTAGCAGCCTACTAAACCTATGCGTCTAGCCTTCTTTGACAACCAAAGATATGACAATGATTGTTTACGTATACGTCGTGTATAAAACCTATATGACACGTATGCAACTTTATAAGACGTATAAAATTCCAATCATTAACACCGACAAATTATGACAAACAATGATTTTTCCTATAAGGGTGTAAAAGGCGTGATAAACAATGATTTTTCCTATAAGGGTGTAAAAGGTGTGACAAACAATGATATTTCCTCCAAGGGTATAAAAAGTGTGACAAACAATGATATTTCCTCTAAGGGTGTAAAAAGTGTGACAAACAATGATTTTTCCTAAAAGGGTGTAAAAAGTGTGAGGTGGATGTGTGAATAACATGACCCTTTAATATTCAAATTTGATTAGAATAAACTAAACTAAATTAAATTAAATTTCCATTTTGGTCATCGAATGATTTACAACTTACTCACAGGTTCTTGCTAAACTTTACGATTAAATTGTAAATTTGAGAATTTAAGAAGTTAAAAGTAAGGACATATAAAATAAAAATAAAAAAAAGATTAAAGAAAAGAAGAATATTAAGAAAAAAACTAAATTATACATATATTACATATTTTAAATCTTAAAAACTCGAAAGGATGAAAGTGAGTTTTTTCATATAGACAAGTCGAGAAATAAAGCTTAAAGTAAAAGAAAAAAGATTAAAAAACAGATAATCATAAATAAATAAAGGAAGGCAAGAAAAATAAATGGTATATATCCATTAGACCATTAGTAGATTTTAAAATTCTATACAATTCAAAAACAAACTGATATGAAAAAAACAACAAACATGTATCAACAATGAATCCTGAGTACTTTTTATATATTTTGATATGCAATATTAAAAATTAAAAATCAAGAACAATAAAAAAAGGTTGTGTTGAGTATAACCATGAAAAACTTGCACAAATTACACATGACGTTCATAATACATGCGTGAATCATGAACGGTTTGAACAAAAACGCAATTTCAAACAAACCAAATTCAAAAACAATGCATGCGTGATGCGTGTGTATATTATGGGATTTACATATGAATATTTAAAAAAATTCAAAAATTAGGATTTAGATTTGAATATATATATTTTTTTTAATTTGGATAGCTCGAATATTTGATATTCAAAATATATTTGTTTTATTTTTTATTTCATTTAACCAGGAAAATAAAAGTAACTCATTATTTGCTACAAACGTTTACCAGTAAGTAAACTTCCAAGTGGCTAAAGGAGCAAGGAAGTTACAACTTACAAGTAGCTGTAAATCTCTAATCCACTTGTATGCTTTCCTATGGGGTTTTTGCCGCTTCCAGCCTTCCCTTATTCTAGTTTTGAACCATATGGATAATTTATGAAATAAAAGTGAATTACAAACCACATGAATCATCTCGATAATTTACTTTTAAAATTTACTTAACAATAATTTTGTAACTTTTATAAGTATATAACAACAAACATACTTATGGTTTATAAAAGTTATAAAATTAGTTTATTTACTAACTATTGTCTAAAAATATATGCTAATATGAGACTACTCCACTTGATAGAGACATTGTCTTTTAAAAATAAATATTGGGTTTGAATTCAAGCAAGGAAGAATATTTAGGAGTAGTTTAGACTATGTTACTATTGTTGGTAAAGAAAAGTATAAAAGTATTTTTTCGACCGACATATAAAAAAGTTATGGAAAATTGAATTATTTAATCATGCTAAGAAGTATACTTGTTCGTGTATTACAGAACACAGGTTTTAAGATATTAAAATTAAATTACTTTTGTAGAAATATTACAAAACCCAAACCTTCTTTTGTATTACAGTTAGTTAAGACCATATGACATACTCATAGGTGTCCGTGATTTAGTTTCAAACCACGAAACCGTTTAAATTGGTCATCGCTTTGGTTTCGCGGTCAGTTTATTTTAAAAATATATGGTCGGTGTATTTCCAAAATATTTGACCAGTTTAAAAAAAAAATTAAAATCGCAGTTAACGGTTTGGTTTATTGTTTTCACTAAAACCAGATGTTAAAAACCAGACCAGACCGTGTGACACACACATATTAAATAGTAAAACAGATAAGTTTGATGAAGTAGACATCATTTGACAATACAAAAATAGATTTGACTCACAATGTAATTTATTTCAAATTGTAAGAATTTTCTATTACTTAATTAGATTTTTCTCATATAACTTAACTTATAAGATTAAAAAAAATGATATATGCAATACAACTTTTTTCTTCTTAACACGAAAACCAAGATATTTTCAAATTAAATTATTTTTTCTTATGTTTTATATAATATTTATAGTCATTATCTAGTTATGTATAACGTAAGCACCCAAGTCTCGCCTAATAATATGATGTTATCTTTGTAGATATTAGCTTTATCTTTCGTTAAAAAAAACGTACAAGTTCCAACTATGTATTTTATGTTCGAAGGACTCGGTGATTGCATCAATACTACCAAATTCGTTTGTGTTGGGGCTAATTGATGAGGTTAGTCCATAAAAGTATTCCTTTTATTTTGAATGGATACAAAATGTTCCTTTTATGAAGAAATTGATTACAATTGGTGGGGACAAAAAAACAAACTCTCACCAACCGTGAAAAGAAAGAATTTGTTACAATGGGACCCGTTAAGATAATAACAATACTAACATAATATTTGGTAGAGCCTATAAAACTTTAAAAAATACCCTATAAAAGAGCAAAAAACAAGAAAGAGATGGCATTCTGTCCCAAACCCAAAAAGAGAGAATACTCTCAACACACACACACTAAAAGAGGCATCATTATCCTTAATTCAAAAGTAGTACGAATAAATTGTTACGCTCATTCAGGGGTACATAGAGAATAGATAACCGGACTTTATCACAGAAAGCTTCCACTTATTACATCTTCAATATGTTTTTATCCTAGACTCCTACATCAACAATATGATGATAAAGATTTGTTTTCAGAACAAAAGAAAAAATATTTCTAAACATGACACAATCCTCCAAAGTTAATAAAAAAAATATAAATTAAGTAAATTTCTATCATAAGTTTACAGTATTAACATAATATGATTACAAACCCATCATATGAGCACTTAATATACCGTTTACACCACCAGTGTGATTCATTTAGGAACAACTTTTGGGACTTTCATGCCAAATCCATGCTTTACTCTTTCAACCGTATTCATATTGGTTAGCAAAACTAGTTTAGACCAAATATATTCAAAAGAACCTCAGGAGTTCTATACCATAGAGAAACAACCAGCAAATTACAACATCAATAATCATATTCTAAGAGAGACATGACTTCAAATGAAGATGAAAAGGAGGAGGAGGAGGAGGAGGAGGAGGAGGAGGAGGAGGAGGAGGAGGAAGGAGAAGAAGAAGAAGAAGAAGAAGAGAACCTCATTAGTGTAACATTGACCAGGAAACGTAAAAGCCCTTGCAATACCTAGATCTGCAATCTTCAGAATATCTCGTTCTTTATCAACCAACAAGTTTTCTGGCTTT
This sequence comes from Mikania micrantha, assembly GCA_009363875.1. Lineage (NCBI taxonomy): Eukaryota > Viridiplantae > Streptophyta > Magnoliopsida > Asterales > Asteraceae > Mikania > Mikania micrantha. The sequence goes on from CM018682.1 coordinate 12,933,477, forward strand.
AAATCTCGGTGAAGAACAACAAGACTATGACAATAAGCAACACCATCACACAACTCGTACATAAATTTTTGGATCTGAGAAGGAGGAAAGGGGCGAGAATCACTGAATTTTTTAAGATCTGTAGAGATATTCAATCACAAGGTGAAGAATGTTTTGTTATCACGCTGTAAGTCTTCAACGCCGAAGATTCGGATGATGGATCTTGAAGTAGAAAGCAACTGAAGTATGCCGATCTCACAGATGGCCGTCGGCGGGATGCCTCCGTCCTTTCCTAGTCGGGTTTCTTTCAAGGCTACGAGTGCACCGGTTTTTTTGTCTAGAGCTTTGTATACTGCGCCAAACGTACCTTCGCCTACCTTCTCAAGGATCTCGTACTTATCTTCCGTGCAGAGTTACAGAATCAAAGAATGTTAACTATAATTGTAAAAATTGGAAGAAACAAAGAGATAAAGATTTCATCAAATCATAGCTGCTCTCTTTTATTTCAATTACAACGACTAATTCATCAAATATCAAAAAATGCATGTGAATCATTAACGTTGAACAAAAGCGCAATTTCAAACCAAATTAAAAAACAATGCATTTGTGTGTATCCCCAAAAAATATTCCAAAACCAAATTCGAATGATCCAAAATATCCGTATATTTAAGAAATTAAATTCAAAAATTGGGATTTAGATTTGAATTTTTATTAATTCGGATAGTTTTGATATCTGATTCGAAACTTATTTATTTTATTTTTTCATTTCATTTAACATGAAAATAAAGATTACTAATATAAGACTATAATAATATGCCACTCATAAAGAGCTAAACCGAGTAACCCCTAACTGGCTAAAGGACTAAGGAAGTAACAAGCAACCCTAAATCTCTAGTCAACTTGTATGCTTTCCTATGGAGTAACGGAGTTTTTGCCACTTCTGTCTTTCATTGTCTAGCCGTTTTTGGTTCATCAAATTACCCTAACTTGCTTAATCAAATTACCCATATATAAGGATTATATATGTTACAAATGTTTACAATTTTGAACTATATGGGTAATTTATGAAACATATGAACCAAAAGTGAATTAGCAGCAAATCACAGGATCTATCTCGGTAATTTACTCTAAAATTTACTTAACAATAATTTTGTAACTTTTATAAGTAATAACAACAAACATACTTTTGATTTATAGAAGTTATAAAAATAGTTTATTTACTAACTATTATCTAAAAGTATATGTTAATGTGAGATTATACCGGCCACTTGGTAAACACATTGCCTCTTAGAAAGATGTCTTGGGTTTGAATTCAAGAAATGGAGAATATATGGGAGTAGTTACCAATGATCCTTAGGTCAAGCGGTTGAGAGGAGGTACCATGTGGCATCAATATTGGGGAGGTCACGGGTTCAAGTCCTGGCATGGACAAAACAGGGGTTCCATGCTAGGCTAGGGGGTTTTCTCTCACCTATGGTGGGTTTCCTCCTATGGGGTATGGATAGGATCGGGTGGGTCTATGACCCATCAGTGATCCAAATTGCCGTTTAAAAAAAAATATAGGAGTAGTTTAGGAGTAGATTAATATTGTTGATAAAGAAGTTATAAAAGTATATTTTCTACAGACATTAAAAAATTACTAGAAAATTGAATTATATAATCATGCTAAGAAGTATACTTGTTAGTGTTTTACATAACACAGTTTGTAAGATAAAACTTACTTTTTTAGAAATATTACAAAACTTGAACCTTCTTTTGTTTTACAGTTGGTTAAGACCATATGACATACTCATAGGTAGGGGGTGGTTATGGTATGGGCTCACACCACGAAACCATACAACTCAGTAATCGACTTGGTTTTGCGGTCAGCTTTTTCTCAAAATATTTGGTTGGTTAAGAAAAATTGAAACCGTAGTTAACGGTTTGGTTTATACTTTTCACTGAAAACCAGACCAGACTGTGTGACACACTCACATACATATTAAATAGAAAAATAGACAAATTTGATGAAGTAAACATCATTTGACAAAACAAAAATAGATTTGGCTCACAATGGTTGTAAGCAGTTTATCTCAAAGTGTAAGATTTTTCTCATATAACTTAACCTACAAGATTAAAAAAATTGATACATGCAACACTGTTTTTGTCTTCTGAACATTCCAATACTAATTTTCACGAAAACCAAGAAATAAAATTATTTTTTATGCGTTATATAATGTCTATAGTTTATGTGTAACATAAGAACCCCAAGTCTCGCCTAATAATATGATGTTTTCTTTGTAGATATTAGAGTTGGCTTTCGTTTAAAAAAAATCGTAAAGGCTCCAACTCTGTCTTTTATGTTCGATGGACTCGGTGATTGCATCAATACCACCAAATTCGTTTGTGTTGGGGCTAATTGAATCAATCAGTGAGACGTTAGCCAATGGCTTGTGTTCTGCGGGTAAGTTTACAACATGGGTTTGAGAAAATGTAGTACCTCAACATGCTTGATGGTTAACTAGGATGGCAGTTCAACATCATTCATTCGGGTGCATGTAAGTTGTTAGAGAGATTTATAAGATAGCAATCTATCAAATTTGTATGTTCTGGTTCAGGCATCAAATGCATACCCAAAAAGTTCTCTCATCCTCCTTGGACTCACGACCGTCGAATTGCGCATGTTATGTTATGCCACCAAACACCTGATCTATGCAATTTGAATGCCATGACTAACTAACTACGCTCAAATTTGGTTTTGAACATAACAAAGTATACATAATTAGGTTCTAAACACAACAAAAGATAAACTTAACTTGGTTCTAAACATAAATTAAGAAACGTTTCTAAACATAAATTAAGAAACGTTCCAAACATAAAAATTTAAATAAAAAAGCGGTGCGAAGATGACTACTGCATCAGAAGGAGACCTTGTGACACCAACCAGTTATCAGTTGGTTGCATGCATATGGGAAATCATCAACTTAAATAGAGTCTATAGCACCCGCACCTACATCACAACAATGCTCTTGCATCACCTGTAATCATGTCATAGCAATGCATTAATTTTCATGATCCTATAATATATAAATGAACATATGAGTGGATACCTTGGTCAGGGTGGCTTTTGGAGAACTATTTAGCAAAAAGGATTTTATTTCAGGATACATAAATACTTCCCTGCGTTTGTGCCAACCCATGCATGAAACTTTGGGAAGAATCTTCAGACTCTTTAAGTTAGCAAGCAGGCAAGGTTGTTGTGAGATCAGTTGCAACGATGAATTCAGAAGCTGTAAAAAATTCTATTCAGAATATAATTCATGTCTAATAACTGTTGCACAGCAAGAAAGAAATATTATGGTAAGCTTTTGTATGAAAGCAGACTCATGTTTTGTTGGAACAACCGAACAAATATGAAGATAACATCGCATCATAAGTATGAATCACAGCACTTGAATGACTTGTGCATTAAAATAAAACCCTCATAAGTATAAGTAGAAGATAATATACCTGAATGACATCCGCAGTGAGTGAAAGAAACGGGACATTGTGAAACTCTTGGATCAAACCAATAACAGTGGAACCATCTGAGCACTTTAAACTATGTAAAGAGAGTTGTGCTTTTTCCAAAAAATGAAAACCATCTGTTGAGAACATGTAAGGACAGTGACCTGTGCAGAGACTTTAAATCCTCCAATATATCTTGAAATAGTTAGATTTTTCAGTTGAGGTGTGTGCACATTGACAGTTAGTTGTCTCCAGTCTCCATTTTTTTCAAGCGTCAGATTAGAGAGTTGAGGATGAGAAATGCTTAAAACCTCGGATCCAGCCACTTTGCAGCGATTTAAGGTCAGATTCTCCAAGTTAGGGTACATAGAGAGAAAACCATCATATAATGTGATATCTTGTAAATCCAATGTTGCTAAACATGAAAACTCCACTCGTGTTGATGTGAGTATGAGTTGATCACTATAAGAGACCCAACTCAAAGTGAAGTGTTTAAGAGCCTGAGGACCATAAACAGAAATAGGGATTCCAGGTCTATGCTCAAGCGAACCTGAATAGTATTTAAATAAACATGTAATGTTTAGTTGTTGGACATTAAGAGAGAATGCATGGTTCATAATCCTTAGAGCAGCATCCTGGCCATCCAATCTACTAATATAAAGCTTGAAAGAAGACAACTGAACTTGATGATTGCGACGTGAAAGGACATTGGTAACAAAGTCTGACAGCCTCTCCATCGTGGAGAAATCCTCACTGGAGAAATTGAGATGGGGAATTGACATCCACAGATACCTCCATCTGGGTGATAAAACACTAGTTCCAATAGCATCTTTTAAGCCAACAAAAGACAGGATTTTAAGGATAAGATCATCTTGCAAGACACTCAGTCTATCTTCTTCTATCATTCTCCAAATCCTAACCTGAAATTATTCCATTTACATGTCTTTCAAAAATGCAGATAGCCCTGAAAACAAAGAATTGGGTAAATCTATTACATCATGATACAGATCATCAAACTATATGCAGATAGCCCTAAAAACAAAGAATTGGGTAAATCTATTACATCATGATACAGATCATCAAACTATATGTTATATCAAGGACACTCGGCTTGGTTGCGAAAACATACCTTTATCCCTGCAAATCACAGCTTGTTGGAAAATGATAAATATTTTGAAGGCAGGCAGTGGCGGTGCGATGTAGGGTTCATTTCAGGGCTGGGAGCATAAATAATAAATAAATGTTTTGGCTTTTGCTTTTTTTCATTTCAGAGGGTTTTTTTCCCTTTCAAATTTACAAACTCAACCCGTCATGAATGAATATTAATTGAAATTTGTTTACTGTAAATTGGGTTCGTCTAATTTTTTTTTCAAATGAATTTGTATTTTGAATTAAATAACTTTTTTAGAACAAGAGTGCTGGCACGACCTGTTTAACACGACACAAGACACAAAACATGAGATGTGTAGACACACAACACAAAAATTACAGTGTCTGTTTTTCCAAACATGAACACCACACATTGAAAACAGATAAACACGAAATGGACCATTTACAAATGGGTTAACAATTAATACTATAAATATTAAATCCATCCCTACACATGACCAATTAAATAACCTGTTTGTTAAGCAACATGTCAAGAAACCTAACAGATGATAGTTTGAGCTTTTCTTGAAACCAAATTTTACGAGATCTGAGTTGTACCTTGTAAGAGGAGCTGTTGAAGACCGGAAGAGGAGCTGTTGAAGAGTCGGATAGGGGAGGCCGGAGAGGCTGAGAGAAGGCGGGAGACGTGACTAGGGACTACGTGAAACCCCAAACCAAACCAAAACAAAAACCTAATTTGAGAGGGGGGTTGATATTTTTTTGGAGAGGAATTCAATTTTTCGGAGTTGGGCCTATTTTGGTTTTGAGCCTGCATGCGATCTGGTACATGTTAAGTTTCTTTTACTATTTATTTTAAATTTTAATTTTAAATAATAAACAGGTCGCGACAGGTTAACGGGTTTTACCTGTTAAGACCCGAAAATTAATAGGTTTTAACATGTCAAACTATTTTATACACGAAACATGTTAAAGGTAAACATGAAACATGTTAAAGTCGTGTTAACGTGTCCGTGTCTGAAATTGTCGGCCCTAAGTTAAACAACCAACGGTTTTGTACCTCAAAGGCTCAAACCTAAAAATACTTGGTAAAAATCGTAATTTACTCTCTTTTCTAAAGTGAAACTGTAATTTTCGTCATGTTGTTTGCTCGAATAACAAGTATATGTTTGTTATCTTTAAAAATTATTTCTTATATTCATCTGATTTCTTTTTATAACAGTTTTTTTGTTCATGGAACTTACTTTTGTTAGGGGGTTCTACTAATTCAGTAATTCAATTAATTAAGATGTTTATTTTGATTATTTTAAATTCTAACTTTCCAATATTGCAATAGCTATCCTCTATTGAATCATTTCATTTTTTTTTAAATGCAACAAAAGTTTTATTGAAAATATAATAAAGAATGAGTGGAAAACTGACTCAAAAAAACAAGAACATATAATCTTAGTTATAACACGTCAAAAATTTCCTAAATTGCAACACTCTGCACAATGTACCTGGTAAAATGGACGGGTTGGATTAGTTAATGGGTTAGAATAAGTGTGAGTTATGATGAGTTTTAAACAATATCAATTTATGTCAAAATGAATTGTTTTTAAAAAACATCAATTTAGCTAAAGTTAAAATGAGTTGTAACGAAACAAATAGTTTATTTTAATGATTTTTCATCAAATATATTATTGATCATTCTTAACCCATTTGAATTCAATATATTATTATACTAGGTTAGTACCTCATGTATTACACAGATTAAATAAAAAAAATACAATAAATAGTTAGTAATAAAAATATAGACAAATAAGACGATTTTTAATTATAAATATAATTAAAATTTAGTACAATTTGATATTTTTATTAATAAAATAATTTCATCATTTCTTAAAACACTAATTTTGTCAAAGTTTGTTTCTTTAAATACTTTGTTTTAATTTTTTCAAGTATATTTTATAATTATTTTGTATAATCATTTTTTAAAGTGTGTTTTTAACATTAAATATTTTTACTGTATTATTTTTTAATTTAAAAATGTATAAAAAGTATATTTAATATTATTATTTAATATGAGATATATTTAAGAAGAGAGAGAAGCGGGAAAATAAAGTTGAGATGCTCTAAGGACATGTCATGTGTCATTAGAAACTTTTATTTATTAGAATAGGTAGATTCATATAGATTTTAAATTACCCATTTTGATTCGCATTGTGTTTAGGTGTTACTAATTTCAACTTATTGTATGCCATAATATTAATCATTTCAATCCAAAATATAATAATTATTTACCCTAATCTATCATTTATATTGTAGGACGAAGACTCTAGTTTTACCCATTCGAAAATCACAATTGTAAACCTTTTGTTTATCATTTTGCAATTATGTTTTTGAAAAACATGATAACTAAATAAAAAACATTCGAATTTCTAAAAACCAAAATCAGTTTTGCAAGTACTTGGCAGGTAGGTTATGTTGATTATATGTTTTTACCCTAGACTCCTACATCAACAATATGATGATAAAGATTTAGTTTTCAAAACAAAAGAAAAAACCATTTCAAAACATGACACAATCCTCCAAAGTTAATTAAAAAAATATATATTAAGTAAAACTTCTATCATAAGTTTACATCATTAACATAATATGATTACAAACACATCATATGAGCACTTAATATACCGTTTACACCACCAATGTGATTCATTTAGGAACAATTTTTGGGACTTTCATGCCAAATCCATGCTTTACTCTTTCAACCCTGTTCATATTGGTCAACAAAACTAATTTAGACAAATATATTCAAGAAAAATGTCAAAGTATGTATAACACAATAAGAAGTCAAACTTTACGTTGGAGCAAGCTTGCCAAGAGCTTCCAGTTCTTCGCCCGTAGTTCCATCAACAACTTTCCCAGAAATATCAACAATGTAAGACCTGTCTTTCGTTGTTGGTAGACCTCTGCCAGCAAGAAGATCTAAATCTTTCTGGTTAAGTTCTCTGCCGTTCACAAAAACTTTAGTGTTCCCAGCAGCACAATTTTTGGGCATTGGACGGTCTAATTCTTCTATAAATGGCTGTAAATGGTGACAATTGGGTTGCCATTTTAGGTTAAACAGACTAAATGAAATGAATATGAAGTTATGAACTCAAAAGATAGAGAAATGGAAGCCAATCGTACAGGGATAATGCCAAGGCAAGGCTGGTTCATCACACCCCAGAATCCAGCTAAGGAATCATACCTGGTTGATTAAGAGGAAATGTATGATGGGTATTGTAACAAGTGCTAAAGAAGAGTTAATGATTGACTTTAAATGTCAAAATAACCAGATTTTTGTATCCGATTTGAAATTTACTCGTACGTTCATGAAAATGTTGTGTTATAATTACATAACTTGATATGGTGTCCATATTTTGACATAAATATATAGACTTTGGATCTCGAAAGTTTGAAAGGAGTTTGCAATCTGGGTTTTGAGGTCAAACTTACAAGTTTACAAGCTATGATTCAGAAATTTTCTTGAAACATGAGATAAAAATGTGATGGCCAAATAAAGTTTATGACAAATGCACACAAAAAGTAAAATAATAGTATTAATTTATAAAGATAATCCATATGTAATTTGATTATAGAAAGGATCATGTTTGACCACAAAAGTCAAAGCAAACACCACAACAATAATATACTAACCAGTACTCTCCAGGATGAATAGGCCCTGCAACCTTCTCAGCCTTTTTAACCTCAAGATCGGTCAAAAGTTGACCATTCACAAAAACATTAGATCTCCCCTTCTCTACAGCGCTACTAGATCGTGCGAAATCTTTAAGTCTCTTTTTTATCAAACCCGCAAAAAAAGATTGATTGCCCACTTTCTTGTTTCTTGTTTGATCATCTTCTTTGCTAATGACATCACAATTTAAATACTCAGTTAATGACACATCTATCTCAGTTGCCTTTAATGCATCTTTTGAAGGTTTTATGTTATTATGATCATCAATCACTCTTTCCTTATTGGTTTTTTGATTTTTGGTCAACTCATCATTTTGACTTTCTAAAATTGGAACAGGCAAAGATGGTTTCTCTAGTACACTATCAGGGATCTGCTGTTCACTTTTTTCAGTTTCATTAGCAGATAAATTTGGTTCCGTATTGGTTAATTGAACTTTATCAACATAATTATTGTAATCAAGAGAGCTATGAGGGCTTCTGTTTGACTTTCTTTTGTTGGCCTTGTGTTGAATGCTAGGTGAAGAAAATGAAGCAACAATTTTGTTATCATCAAGTCTCAATGATATCAAAGCCGAACAAACTGCACATTTTATCGTCTTGTGATCATTCTTTCCCAAAAATGCAAGCTTTTTAGGAATTTTCAACAACTCTAAGCAATTACAACAGCTAATAAAAGGGGCTCCACCCAATATCGGAAAAGATACACGTTCACCTCCATGACTTAAAATTACCCGTCTTCTTGGATATCTTGTACCAAAATCATTTCCCAAATCAAGAGAGCCTACATGATGACTTGACAGCTTATGTGGACCGTAAGGCAGATGTTCAGGTATTGGGTAGCTGGTTCTTTGACTGGTAAAAGACGAGAAAGGACGGATCTTTGGACGAATCACTTGCCAATTTATTTTGTAGCATTGTGAACAGGAGCATGAGGGCTGGTGATGAAGGGTTTCATGTTGATTGTAGCCAAGAAAAGGGTCGTGGTACAATGAATGTAGATATTGATGACGTGGAGGATGATGTGGCAGTGATGGAGGCTGATGTGGCCAAGGATATGAACTGTTTAGTCTTTCATTTGGGTCTTCGGCTACATTGTATGATCGGCTAAGTTTGGTTCTCAAGTCATCAAGTTTTTTAAGAAGCTCAGCTCTATCATTCTCTAAATCTTGAACCCTTAAGAACTCATGTATACCACCATTGTTTGTAATATGGCCACCAAAGTGGGAACTCGAGGGACCTTCGTTTGAATATGGTAAATTTCCAAATCTACCCTTTTCGACTGTACTAGCATTTCTATGAAATCCAACAGGCCTTGAGCTGATGTGACCAAAATCAAGCCTTCTTCTCCTGTTTTTATCAGAATCTATGAAAATTTCACGTTTCTCTTGTATTGATGAAGAACTAGGGGTCAAGTTTGGATCTTTTTCGTGGACGATTCTGCCCTGCCAGAAACCAACATCAAATTCATCACTTTCTCTCTTAGTTTGAGAACTAGATTCTAAACTAACGTTATCTGTCGTGGATGGTTCTATCCTTGTATCGTTCTTGTTATCAGTTTTTTCTAAAGATGCTTTTTCGCTGGCTGGAGTTGATTGTTTACCTGATTCATTAAAAAATCAGCATGCATCACATGTATATACATGATTATTTCAAGAATGTCATTTAAGATATCAAATAGACAGTAGTTGAAAATAGTAGGAAAATCATAAATTAAATACATAAAATAAAAACACAAAACAAAAAAAAAACATCATCAATCCATGATCAGTGATTCATAATGCAGAAACCAGCATTTATTACACACACACAAGGAAAAACATAGATAATAAAGGCCAAAAGGCCAAGCAAGGGATATATATTTCTAAACAGTAATAGACATATCAAAATCATATCAAGATGCCTAGAAATTATAGCATACAATTCGTATCATTCATGTAAAAATAATCTCCATGCTATTATTATATTGATGTTGTCTTAAAATGCGTTCTGACATGAAACCTTTTATAAAAGTCAATGAATTAACAAGTTTCCTTCAACAATTCTCACAATTTTGAAAGCTAAACTTGATCAACTTGACCATCAAAAGTCAAAATCGAATGCAAGCATCACTAACACGTTACAAATCACACAAATACAGTAATCCATTTCACATGAATGAAGTGAAAATTTCCAAAAATACCTCGAAGAACAGCACCGCAACCTCCACACTGGTAAACAGAGTATTCAAGAGGCTCAGGAAGAAGATTTTCACATTTGGGGCAACGAACCAATCTCAACGGTAAACCTTCTTCCTCCATTCTTTTTCAATTTCAGTTTACCAACAGACCCACATCAAATTCACCGAACTTCGAGTTAAATTAGTCAGTTTACAAGAACCCCACATGAAAGACCCGTTCAAAACCCATTGTAATCAACAAAAAACTGTAATAAAATATTTAAAGATTGAAACTTTCTTATGGGATTTTAAATTATAGAAGCTGGTGAAGAAACAAATGACCAGTAAAAACAAAACAAAACAAAAAAGTTGGTGTTTTGGATTGAGACTGAAAACTGAAAAGTGCGTGGTGATGACCTGATGAATTACATGTTCCGAGAAAAGAGCGAGTTTGGAGGGAAATGGAAACGAATCGGGGCCCATGATCTGAAACGGGTTCTCGTTTCATTAAAGTGGATAAAAGCAAAATGTGATTTGAGGTTGTTTTAACATAGAAAAGGTAAAGCAACATGTCATTTTGTATATATATACATCTTTAGTTAAAAATGAAGAAATATATTTGTAATTGTTTTAACATTTATATATAGTTTCATTTGTCGTATTTAAATAGATGAAAAATAAATGTATGAGCATATACTTTTTTTTTAAAAGAAAATAACATGACATAATATGAAAATATGTAACATGCTCTCTGTCCCTCCACCCTTATGCTGACATATAATTTGTAACATATGCTTGCTCAATGCTCGTGTAATATTGGTTTTAGTAGTCCAAATAAAATTTCCAATGAGTTTATCTTTTACTAGATTACTGTAATTTTGTTATTTAATTCATTTAATATATAATCAATTTTACACCAAAATGGTGTGTGTATGTAAACTAACACACCCAAAATATGTATTTTTACTTGAATAAAAGTTGCTTTCATAAAGCAAAAGTAAGAAAGTGTCCTATAGAAGTGCTTTAGTTCTGCAATTTAAGCTTCTTTGGTAGCAAAAAACAAAGAATGGTTTTTTAAAGAATGGCATTTGATTTTAAGGTAACATTAACATTGAAAAAATTAGGTAATACGGAGTCATTTTTTTAAACTATATATGAAAGCAAGGTACTATGTCATTACTTCTTTATTAAAATGTCCTATAGATTTTCGTTGGAAAAAAAAAAGAGTTACATATCGTCATCTTGATGACCAAATGTAAGTGTGATTATTTAATGGTTATAACAAGAAACTTGTTGACATTAACTTTAATTTAATATTATTTTTAAAATAGTTAGTTTTAGATAAACTTCACCAACCCATATCTACCACTACCTATACAAATAAATAAAGGTTTTGCTGTCATATGACATGTTTATAAATCATCTCAATTCTCAATCTTTATTTCTCGTTTCTCTCTCATATTAAATACATTTAATATTAAATAATAATATTAAGTATCAAATATACTTTTTATACATTTTTAAAATAAAAAAGATTTTTTTATTCCATTAAAATATAACAATATTCAAAACACACTTTTCAGATATAGTCCTTTATGTTTCAAAATGACAAAATCAGCCCTTTAAGTTTTCAAATGTTGTAAACTCGACTATTTCTCTGTTAACTCCGTTAAGTATTAATATAATATGAGCATAAATGTCAAAAAAATCATATAAGTAATTGAGTGAATTTCACTTTTAATCTTTTATACTTGGTCAACGGCGGGATTAACCGCATTTTATATGTGGCGGATTTATTTACTTACTTTTGAAGGACATTTAAACGATGCAGTCATCGATTCCACTGAGAGGCCACAATTGCTCGACTTAACGGAGTTAACAGATAAAGGACCGAGTTTGCAACATTTGAAAACTTAAATGACTGATTTTGATATTTTGAAATATAAATGACTATTTCTGAAATTTTGTGTAAACATAAAAGACTAAAAGTGCAATTTACTCTATATTTTATTAAAGTTTTGAATAAAAAGATACAAGATATAACAAATAAATTAAAATAATACTTTAGATAATTTAAAAGGAAAGTTGCTATAAATATTAAATGGCATACAACTAGCAACTATGACATTTGCATATAGTAAATTTATATAATGTTTTGTCCTAATGGTATGATGGAGGTATGGGTGAAGTGATATGAGACCCAAGTCCTAGGTTCGATTCTTGATCCCACCCAGTTTTACCGGCCTTCCACCGTCGTGCCTTTGGGCGGGTGCTTGGGTTGGGTTTTCCCCTGGAATTGGTGGCTAGTGGGCTAGGGGATCCGTCCTTCTGGACTAGTGGTCAGCTTGGGCATCCTTTAGCTATTGAGGAAAATAAATGACATCACAGACACATGTTTGAAAAGGTCATATGATGGACAAGGTCAAGAACTACATGACTATTTTCTCGATATACACCCTTGTATGCTAGATAATTATCAAACATAATTGCTCATTTTATTATATACTTTTGGGAAAATTCCCTCAAAAGTCCTTTTACCGATCAACTGTTATGTTTTATTCATTTAACTTTTAAAGGATTTAATATGTATTATAAACACAGGCAACATCGCCGGTGTAGCCATTTGACTACAAAATCAACCAATTGTAAAGATTTATGTTTAGCCCGACCATATTTAAATTCACACAAGAACTTAAATTTGATGCTCGCGTTAGGATAGTCATACGCACATGTCTTACAGTCGAATGATTGTGTTTTGATTTTGGATTCCTTGGTCTCAATTCTCAAATCAGGATGCCCGTATTATGTAACACCCAAAAATTTCAAGCACTTTGTCAAAATGAAACTCATGGGATCAAATTTAATGAAGGATTGGTGAGAGAGTTAAGTTAAAAATGTGATAAAGGTTTCTAATGTGCCATAATGATCAACACTATCTAGGTACTAAATCCAAAAATATCACTAGCAATTAATTATCTTTAAAGAAATCTCTTTCAATTTACTACGAATAGCATCTAATGCAACACCAGCCATGCACTTTTTAATGTTATATCGATCCATACAAGTGCGTCTTTTCTTTTTCTCTTTTTTTTTTAAATAGAATTTTAATTAATCATGCACTACTCATTGCATACACACTCTGTCTAACTCATAAACAAGGTGCATCTAGATAACATGTATTTTTTCTAAAGGCTACGTAATTAGTTAGATAACATGTATTTTTTTCTCGAGTACACATGGCAAATCCCGATGACTCCTGTTTAAGATTTTTGTTTTTAGATAATAATAAAATTTGGTTAGATGAATTTGAAGTTAGGTCAGATTTCTGGAATCTGAAGTTAGAACACGAAAACCCAAACCAAATCTGATTGTCAAACCAACCCAGTAATTGAGCTCCTGAAAGCATCAACCATGCCGGTGTACTCAAGCGCTGACTTGCCATCTGCAGTGACAACTGAAGCTGCATGTTTCCAACCAACCATTTGCATCCTTCGGCGGATGACATCAAGAGGATAAGCAACAGTTTGACCAACCGTTCCAGCTGCAGCCCCACATGCAAGCTTTGTTGTGAAACCCAACTCAGCATCCTCTGCTAGCCCAAATGGTCTTGATTTCACCAACCAATCTTTTAAAGATTCATACACTGCAAAATTAAGACTCACATATGGTATCTACATGCACAAATATATATATATATATATATATATATATGAGAACCTGATAGAGCTCTTGATACTTTGCAAGTACAAAAGGCACAATAGGCAGGCTGGTAAGAGTCGAAACAAGTATCTTTTGGTTTGGGTCCCTGAAAAACCCTTTATGAGGGAAAAAAAATATTTTTACGATGTTGTTACATCATTTATGTCATTTCAAAACCAACATCATTTGTTGAACAAAATGATTTAGGAAAATTGATGCATCAAAACCAAAAGTACACCTTTGGCAACAATTGACCAATTTGGTTCTTCCTTTTTAGCCAACTTCTTTTTAAATGAAATCTCTGACCCGTTAAGAGGTAAACATTGTCCAAATCAACCCACTCATAAATAAATGGTTCCAGATAAAAATCTCTAATTAATAGGAAACAAGCACACATCTTTCTTCTTTAGATAGTAAAACATTAACTGTAAAACTTATTACCTCCTGCATCCCAAAATAAATGCAACAGGCACATATTCCCTTTTGGCAACTAGTCAACACAAATTATCAAACATCACAAAATATAGCATTGATATTGGTAGATTAGGCTGTCATATTGCATCAATACTGGGGTGAATTCAGTGAGCTACTGATGTAAGAAAATGAAAAAGAACAAATCGATGTACCAATTACCATTTCCAGGTTGCTGCCGGTAGAGCCACAAAATCCCTCTGATTAAACACATTTGGTATATAAAATAGGGAAGAGAAAAAGACAGAAAGAAAGGTAACCCAACTTACTAGACAATTTAAAGAACATAATACAATACATACAACAATTTTTACTTTGCGTATAGGGCCCAAAATATCAAATCTACTAGGAATTGACTTTTCAAGCTGTTTTCATTAAATTTTTATTATTCCAACATTTTAAGCCGTCTTCTCAACCTTATATTTAGGTAGGCCCTTCCAAACTCTAAATATACAATGATACAATATGAAGTTAGATTAGTTTGTCTTGTACTGCTATTAATGCAATTAACTAGTTCTAAAACAGCATAACAATCAAACAGATGCATCGAGTAAAACAGAATAACCATCAAACAGATGCATCATGTAACATGTAATTAGTTAATAAAACCAACAGTTAAAAAGAACGAAACTAAACAATGTAGCAAGGTCACGTGTCAAACAGATGCATCATGCAATAATGAAATTAGTTAATAAAACCAACAATTAAAAAATAATAATAATAAACATAATGTCACAAGGTCACGTACTTTGATGCTTCCTCATAGCTAAAGAATTTGACAGCAGAATTCGGAATGATACGAGCACAATAAGTGCCATTTCTTTTAAACAGTCCACGAAAGCCCTCTGTTCTCCAAATATGTTTCAACCCCTGAATAGTACCATTATATTTGATTGCATGAGGATTTTGCACCTGAAAACAAAGTGAACCATGTATGCTGAGTTTTTCTATATTTTATCATTGGCTAAGGAGTGAAACAAGGTTATTCCCATTGAGTATGAGATCAACTAATGATAATTTAGCGAGAGGTTCTATATCGTATTAAACAATTTTGAGTTATAAGTAAAATGACAACTAATGAGTTTCTTGTACATTGAAACAAAATAAAACAATTAGATAATTAGATAGATGATGTACCTAAAGCAAAATTTTCAGCTGTTCTAAAGGAGCAACAGCAGTTCTTGATCTGCAACATAGCTGAAAGGGTAAAATCTGGCTGTTTAGGTCAAAACTCAAGATAAATAAAAGGTTCTTTTTCTAAAGATTTTGATTGGTTTCTTGTACCATGGTTTTTTAGCTGATATGATCAATCATAATATATTCATAATTATATCTTAGGCCAGGACTGAATATAGCGTAATGTGGAGTAGGTCTAACAGATATCTTACATGATATAACTTGTAAAGGAGCTTAGAAAGGGACTTGTGCTAAACCATCATAATCACATGTCCATGTTTCCTTCTTTCCTGATCTACCCGACTCTTCTAGTAACAATATTTGCAAGAATAATTTCATATAGAAATAATAGAATTCGATCATGACAAAAGAAATAAATACATCTGTACAGTAATAACTTCTTTAGATACACATTTCAATATTTCATCACAAATCTTACCTCAAATAATAGAAGAAATACAATAACAAGCATTCAAACAATAAAACCAACCATTTCATTAATATGTTAAGAGCATTCACAGTAATTTGCCATCCCCATCCCCCTTATTTAACTAAAAGTTACTATCCCATAAATTTATCATGTATTTTCTAAAAATATTTCATATCTTAATTATCATATCTATTCCCATTTCAATGAATGATTACTTCTTTGTTTCTTTATTATTACTTTTTCACCTTTCTTTACATATAATAACTCACAAAATAATAATAATAATAATAATAAAATATTATGGGGTTAACCTGAAATTAAATATAGGGATGGATGTGGTTTCCCTAAAAACATAGGGGACGGAGATGGGGATGGGGCACTTGATGTAGGAGTGAATTTTCATGTTTTCCATGTAATTTGGATGTAATTTGAAGATGTGTAGATATGAAGAAGCCAATGTGAATTATCTTAGCTAAATCTAATCTCCAACACCTAAGATGGCCAAACTCCAAAGAAATTCAAAGTGACTAGTAACTCATGCAATCAAAATTGAACTTCTATGTATTTTGATCATCTTAGATCTTACTTTCAACATCAAGACACCGGCTGCTTAAAGACATAGATGATATCATTTGTTTTTGCAGATCAACAAGTTCATTCATTCAACCAGTTGATAACATTTATAAAAAAAGAAGTAAACCGACAGAGATCTTTCGAGTGTACTAACTACGTGATCATTAATACGAAATAAACGAGTCTACAGTAAAATCAATCACACCTAATGAAAACTAGAATCAAAAGCAATCAATGGCGGATAATCAATAGATAAAAATGTATATGAGATCGCAAAGAACTAACACTCCACCGGCGACACCACCGGCTATAAGAGACTTGCAGATGCTGAGTAAAGCGTGACGGCTAGGAGCCTTAACACCTACACTAGCAATCCTCGCTTCTTCTGCAAGGTTTGCTATCGTAGCGCTCGTCTTCCCTACCACCTCCTCCGAAGCCATGTGGACTGAACAGCCTTATAGATTGCACCGGAACCGTACCGGAAATAAATAAAAGATTCGCCGTCGAAAGCCCCCCTCCGGCGAACTCAGTGGATGTAGAAAATCAATGAAATAAAATAAAAATGGTGCGAAATTAGAAAGAAAAAAAACGATTTAATCAATGTAGGTGTGTTTAGAGGTGCGGATATCAGGTTTTTTTTAACCGGTTTTGAAACCGGTTCCGGTTCCGGGTTTTGACCGGTTTTTTAATAGTTTCGGTTTGGTTTTGGTCGGGTACAGGTGTCAGTTTCGGTTCTGGTTTTGGTTTTGATTTGTGTTAAAACTGGACCAGTTTGTACCCATCGGTTGGAGTATGACCGGGTCCACGATTCGAGTTTCCGGTTCCGGTTTTTTTGCCCACCTCTAGCCTATAGGTGTGTTTGTGCAAGACTGCAAGCGTCTCTCGAACGTGTTGGGCTCATATATGGGCCCAAATTGTCTAAAAAACGAAAAATTAAATAAAATCTAGTAACGTTTAACCTTAACCCACACCAAGAGAGAGCCCAGATGCTAGTCCAAAATCCTCCACTATGCAAGTATTCAGAATTTGATTCTTAAAGATGTATTATTATATATATTAAAATGTATGAAAAGGAATAGTATATATGTATATTATATTAAATAGTAAATTTATATATCGGTTCAGATGACGGTTTGTTCGATTTAGTCGGATCAGATATTCGGATTTGAAAATTCTGGGACCCTATCCGAAACCCGACCCGACTTGAAAACATATATTCTTATCCGATTCCAATCTATCGTAACAATTATATATATATATATATATATATATGTATGTATGTATATATGTATATTATATTATTTATGTGTCTGATATATGTAGTGACCTTTTGAAAATTTAGACTTAAACATCAAAAGTTTTTTAACTTTAAAAAATAGTAAAGACAGATAAGAGTATTAAATTTGTGAGATTTGTTTAAAGATTTGCGTTTTTATTAAATTTGAGATATTTGCTTATAAATTTGGATTTTTATTAAATCTGATATATTTGCTTATAGATTTGAGTTTTTATTTCAATTCAAACGATTGGTGAGATGGGTTTTGTGATTAATTTTTCAATTATTTTTATAACATATTTGTAAAGATATTGTACGATTTTATGTTTTTAAGATAATATGTATAAAGTTTGTGATAAGATATTTGATTTTGCTATGCAACTTATGTTTCGGAAAATGATATATCATATCTGTTCTCAGGAGTGTACTGTGATAAACCGCTGCAACGCGCGGATTGAATAAACCTAGTTAAAATAAAAAGTGAATCAGGATTGTATTTATCCGAAATCAAAACAAACATAAAATGACATGAACGCGACAAGATAAAGAATCAAGGGAATGAGTCTAAGTTATTAATAGACATGTTATATTCAAGTTAACATGTCTATATTATTTAACTAGATATGTCTAGTTATTAATAAGTTTGACTTATTCAGACATTATAAAAATTAAACAAGCTCTATCAATCATATAAACTATTTTTATGCATGTTTGGTGTCCGGGTAGTTTAAAATCATGACAAGAAAATTATACTTTTATATATTCTAAACACAAAAAAAAAATTATTTAATATTAAAGTGCATGTATAGGGTAGAAATAACATGTTTGATAAATAATAATAACAATGATGGTGGTGGTGGTGGTGGTAATAAACTCTCTTATAATTGTATGAGTTGAGATATCAACCATACTTTACAAATCTTAATATTATTAACATCTTTTTAAAATTTTTCACATAAATAGAAAATTAGAACAAAGAAAATTATCAACACAAAAGTATATGATATAAATCTTAATTGTTCGTTCTCAATCTTTGTTTCATACATTAGAAAGAACCAAAATGCCTTCTGTAGCTACTAATGCATAGCAGTGTTGCATGCTATAGTGTGTACGTATATGGTCAATATAATCCTTTTTGTGATATTCGCCTGATCTCGAAGTAGTGTATAAGTACATGCTCATAAGAAGCTTTCTACGAGATCCTTCAGGTCAAAATTACGCAAGAGCAATCACTTTGACTCATGCGACAAGTATAACAAAATTGTTCCAACTTATATTTAGTTAGGCGTGTTGAGTCAATAGGTTCTTGATAAAATTTTATTTTTTATGACTTCCTCAAACTCTAACTACCACTAACGTGATACTTGTTTCCACCCTATATTGTTTCCTTTAACATTCTAAATAAATGCGCTTTGGCCTTTAGCTTTGAAGCCTTCGGGTTAATTCATAAACATTCTCATGTAACTCACCATTAAGAAAGGTGGTTTTAACGTCTATATGGTGTGGTTGTAAGTCAAGATGAGCTATCAATACCATAAGGAATACTTTCAAGAAACAAATGGTAATGTAATCTAGTATTCAATTCCCTCTTTTAGAGTAAAACCTTTAGCAACTAACAATCAGTGTAGCATTCCACGCTTCATTCATGTCTAATTTGGTTTGAAAACTCATTTATGCTATACGGGTTTTACGCCTTTAAGTAGTTCAACCAAGTCTCAAACTTTCTTCAATCATAAATTTACTTTATTCAAATGACATATCAAGATTAATAGATTTATTATAATAGGTTGAATAGTTCCACTTTCATATATGCATGTGAGTTTCATTAAGATAGGTTACAAGAATATCAAATTAGCTGATTCTAAGTGATAAAAAAACCTTAAAATATTATATAGATAAACGTTTCATAATTAATTTTGTATAATTTGATGTGTGAAATAGTTTTTAAATGCCTAAATCATACATAGTGGAAGTACTACATGAAAGTATGGAACAGCAAGTCACTTTTAAAAACTATATTCTTTTAACCATTTTTAAAAACATATGACGCATGAGAAATCATTAGATCAAGTTGTGTTTTGTTCAATTCTCTATTTGGGTGGTTTATGGTGTATTATAAGAAAATTATCATATAACGTCTTATTAGGAGCAATAATGTGAGCGCTCTGTACCCTAAAAATAAGATAATTAAAACTGTCTAACATAAGCTAAAGACACTATAACTAATCCTAGACTTAGACTCGACCTAAACAGCTAGTTAAAATCGGAAATGCTAAACTAGACCGCTACATAGGCAAGTGTACCTATCGGTGACAGTATAGCCTGTGGAAGACCGGATATCGAACCCTAAGGACACTAGTTTAACAAAACTAACCTAGACTATAAACAAATAAAAGAGAGGGGGTTGGTGCTACTTCTAATAACCTAATGGGGACTTAAACTAACTAACTAACTAAACTAAAGACTGACTACTAAAAAGACTGACTACTACTGCAACTAAAAATGGAACTGAGAATGTGATAACTAACTCCAAACAGGACAAACTGATATTCCTAGGCTGAGAATCAAAAGTGTGACAAGTGATGACTTGGACTGACTTGCGAATGATGAAGACTAGGATCTTGATAGACAAACCTAGAATAACCTAATGGATCCCAGATCAAATACCGGGTAATTCCAATGGAAATCCTAAGAATGTAATGTATGCACTAGTCTACCGGGTCACCTTCCGTATTTTCCCGATATGCAATTGCGCTCAAACGGGTGGATCATCTCCCGGATTTTTCCACCCGCATCCTAAGATACTAGAGAGTTGTAAACTTTACTTCTTTGACACGGTTGACATAATCACTAAGGAAATATAAGACAACTCCCTCCCGGGTCGTTTAACTCAATACCCTTAGTGAAATAGACCAGTCGACTAACCTATCACCTCTCGGATTTCTAGGCTAGGTCACACATGAGAATAACAAGACTTAATGATGTCAAATCCTATGGAAAGCGATCACCAATGCACAAACTAGCCTAAAACACAAAGTAATAAGCCTAAAATACAATCTAATGATGGAAAGACATTCCTAGACACATGTGGATCTATCAATCATCAAGAATCGTCATTCCAACATGCAAATATCATCAAAGATCAACAATACAACTAGATACAAAGCATATTATCATCCATAATCACAAATCAAGTCCAAATCACCATAAAGATCACAACTTTATCATCTCAAACCTAGGCATAACCATAATCTAGCCAACAATAGTCATAACAATAGCAAAACAATACTGAAATAAGTCTAAGAACATGCTAAACTACTGAATACAATAACAAAATAAGGAAAGAAGGTAAATACTCAAGATCTTCCTTGTTTCTTCACTTCAAATCTTCATTCCAGGCCCCAAACGTCCAGAGTTTAGCTCCAGCAGCTCCAGGGGTTGGAATGAGTGTTCTTGGTGCAAGAGAAGTCCCCAAAATCGGCTGTCATCGCGTCCAATTTATAGAGAGCAAGAAATTAGGGGTTTGGGTTGATAATGGTATGGGGCGCACCGCCTGGTGGGGGTGTGTGAGACTACGCGGTGCGCGCGGGACAATTTAGTCGGGCAGCTGAGCTGACAGGCGCGTCGCCTGCGACCATGCATCCTGGCCAGACGGTGCTCGCAGAATTTAAGGAATCAGAGAATGTTCCCAGACGCACCGCCTAGGGTGGAAACGTGGCATGGGGCGTACCGCATATCGTTAAAATCTTCATTTTCTTCGCTCGATCAATCACACTCGATCCTGATGCCCATTTGCCTTCATTTCTGCTTCCCGGGGACGTAATCCTGTTCAAAAACAAGAAAATGTAAAAATGGAACAAAAAACGACTCAAAATGTAAACTATATATACGAAAATGAACTCGATTATGTACAAAATAAGATGTGTTAAACTAACACATCAAGCAACTTTTCTAATCATATATGATAAGAGATAACATTGTCTATATCTTACACTTATCACCCTACCTTAGTTTTACTAATAGTTAGATATACTAAGTACGCCGGTTATAATGTAAGAAAATCAACACATTAAAAAATTTGATTAAGTTAAGTTAAAAATAACCTTTTATATTAAATTTATCAAAAGATTTTATCAATTAGAGCGCGACACATGCCGAATGTCATAAAGTTAGCGATAAAATCTCATAGTATATTAAATAATCAAGTTAATGATACAATCTCAAAATATAACGCTATAATAAAAAAATAAAATAAATTACAAAGTGGTGATATTTTTGCCTTTATGTATCGCCAACTTTAATTTAAAAACAATTTAATATACATTTTCATTAATTAAATAGATAAATTAAAAAAAAAGAAGCATATGAAAACAGAACATCCAGATAAAATAAATAAATAAATAAACAACGTCAAATAATAAAATGAAATTAATAATAAATTTAATTTTCAATTTTAATAATAATTATATATTTTAGTTTTAAATATGTAAAATATTTATCTTTAAAACTTTTTTTACATATTTTTATTTTCTTTCGTGGGTCAAATATAACAAAAATAATTAAATATTGGAAAAAATAAATTTATTAAAATAAAGTAGTAAAAGAAACTAAAATTACTTATTAAAATCGATATACTTTTTAAATTTTTGTTGAGGTTCGTTATACCAACTTGGCAACTTGTACGCTCAGTTCCCGAGTTTATTATAGGAGAGAAAAGAAAGGAAAAGAAAGAAAAAAAAATTAGAGGAAATGAAAAGAAAAGAAGATAATTTTTTCCTTCCAAATCGGAAGGAAAGAAAAACAAAAAATTTTTGCCTAGTTTTCCTTCTATTTCCCTCCCTTTCCCCACTTAAATGAAATTCTGGAACACAACATTGTTATTTTTCTTTCCGTTTATTCGTTAAATGAAACTCAGAAACACAAACAAGTTTCTCCTTTTCTTTAAATTCTCTTCTTTTCTCTCCTTAAATGAACTCGAGAATAGAGCGGTAAAAAGAGGAAAAAAATGATCAATTTGCGTAACTTTTCACCGGCTACATCTGGAACACAACATTTGTTATTTTCCTTTCCCTTCCTTCGTTAAATGAAACTCGGAAACACAAACAAGTTTCTCCTTTTCTTCAAATTCTCTTCTTTTATCTCCTTAAATGAACTCGAGAACAGAGCGGTAAAAAGAGAAAATAAAAAATCAATTTGCGTAACTTTTAACCGGCTACATGGTGTAAAAAGCTTTTTTTTTTCTTTCATTTTATTTTAATTTTTCTAGTTCTTTACTTATTTTTAAAACTTTTTCACCTAAAGTTTTTAACGAATACATATATATGTACCTTAAACATTTTGAAAAGGGAAACATAATTTACAAAACCCAGAGTACATGCTAATTTTTTAAGCGAATGAGGATGAGACCAATACTTAAAATAGAAAATAATCTTTCGTCCGAAAAATTAACACTAAGGACGTAAAAAAAAAAAGGAACAATTGCCCTTGACCCTAAGACTTTGCCCCTCTATATATTAGGCCAGACGTGGTTTAAGGTATTTTCAAAAAATACCTATTATTATTTTTGGCAAGTATTTCGAGCGCTGGTTAAAAGTAGGGTTGTCATAACGTGTCAGACATGACACATTAAGATACGAAACAAGAATGAGTAGACACGAACACGACACGAATTCTTATCGTGTCTGTTTTTTCAAACACGAAATGAGATGACATGAGCGTTCCCAAAACTTCTTATTATTTTTATTGTTTAAATTCTTTTTGACATTGCTTAAAAAAGTTGAAATTTTCCTTTGTTTTTACAAGATATAATTACTCATGTTTTATTAATTAAATTATTTTTAAAGTATTAGATCTAAATACTTAAATAAATAGGTGCTCCTGATATGTTATCAACATTTTTTAATTGTTTTGTAATATGTAATATGTAATTTTGATTTTTTTTTTATATTTTTACTCAGATTCTGGTACTATTATAAGTTATTATTGATAAATTCTACTTTATGGTAACATTTTATTATATAATAAATATTTTTATTTATAAAAAAATTTATGTGAATTTTATTATATTATAATATTGAAATCAGACTCATGTAAAAGGAAAAATGAAATAAAAAGCAATTGATGACATGAAAGTTTTTGTCAATAATATATATTTCTCAATAAAGGGGTCAAATGACAAGTCCACTGATTAAACTTATATATTATTGGGGTGGACCCATTTGGTGTGGTGACTGTTTCCTTGGGGACGATGGCTACGTGCGTAGCCTAGAAACCACAAAAAAATATTTGGTCATATTCTAACCTAGTGACCAACTCAATACTAAATTAAATTTTTTTTTTTTTCTGAAATGGATAAAAAGTTGAATCATTAACATTTTAAAGTTTTTTTCTTAATATGTTTATAAAAAAATTGATAGAAAAGAGTAGCGAATTTTATCTTTTTTTAATAAAGTTTTTATTTAATAAAATCGTATGTAAATAGCGACTTATAGTAGAAAAGATGAAAATCGCGGTCTTTTGTAACTTTAATGCATAAAAGGTAAAACTCATTATACCTGTAAAGACTTACTTATAAAAAGAAAGAAACCTAAAAATATTTTTGACAATCCATTTTCCGTCTATTTTAATAAAAAATTATACTAAAGCATATTCATCCAATAAAAATTGCACATTTATAAGTAAATTGATATTTTAGAGAACAATATCACTTTTCATTTGGACAACTAAAGTTATAGTATTCTAGTATGTTAAAAACTAATTGTATACGCCAAGAAGTGAAAACATTGATATTGAATTACTTTTCTAAATTGTGTTTTACCAGTTAGTACTTAAGATATGTGTATATAGCATTATAATTGATCATGAACATGTCTATTATTTGTATATGTATTGTAAATTCATTTGATATTACAGAAGAAATGAGATACTGTAGCAAATCACACTCATCAAGTGTCATGTCATGTCTTATTTTTAATAAAACTTATGTTCTTTGTGTGATCGAGATTTATTGGTTTTATGTCTCGGGCTCAAAAGTAACCTTAACTTTCAACCAATATGATGTTGATATAAGAATACAATGATTACACAAGTAAACACACCGACATAATTCGGGTCGTCTCCAGTTTTTTGGTGATCTAAAACGGGAATAAAATATGGGGCTTTTTTTCTATTGTGTATAAAAACTCTTATCGAGTTTGAGACACACAAAATATAGATTATTATAAAAGAGAAAACTACAAAAAGTATAAATTGCAAACAAAATGTGTAGATCAATACAAGAAATTTTACCTCAATTGGTATCCATTGCAACTAAAAACATATTACCTAATATAATTTGCTGTTTTTTATAGTCATGTTCTTGCTAGATGAAAATATTTCAAACTAAATATTTGATAAACGGAAATTTTATTTGAAAAAAGGTCAAAAGTCACAATTATTAACTTTTGTTTATCATTTAGCATTTGTCATGTTGTAAGAAAGATTTAACGTGTATACCAGTTGTTGTTTATCATTTTGCATTTATGTTTTAGAAAATGTATAAAGCTAAATAAAACATTAATTTCTATAAGACAAACACGTAAACAAAATTTTGTCAATTGTATATATTTTTATTTTACACTACGAAAACAGAGTGCAAGAAATGAAGATTGCAATAACCTAAACAAAGGAACTACCTTTTTTTCTTCTTCTTTTATTACAATTTTTTGTGTTATTCTTTGTAAAGGCCGTCTTGATCAATATTATTGTTAAATTCTAGTCGAGATTTTAAACATCATATAACTTACCTCCTTTAACACACACGCACACACACACACACAGAGTTTGTATCATTAAAAAGCCGATCTTAGAGATAAAACCCTTAAACTTTATCTGTATAGTTCATTTGAAATATTGAAAATAAACATATGATTCACATTAAATTGATTTATTTATTCAAACCTCATATTTTTATGTAACTTTGATGCAGATTACATGCTTATTTTCAATATTTCAAGTGTACAACATATATAAGATTTAATAGTTTTCTTTCTAAGATCGGGTTTTCACAGGATATAATCCCTATACATACGTATGACCATCGTAATACATATTGTCTTTAGGTGATTGTCATTTGATTAAAGTAATTTGTTGACATAAAAACATAAAAAAAGATTCATGTTTTAAAGTAAAATATATGAAGACACATAAAAAAGTTAGAAGTAAATTGTTTTGGTAACAAAACCAAAAATGAGAATCAAAAGTATCATTAGCAAATTGTAAAAATATAGATTATTTTAATGAACAAATGATTATAGGTTTGAATTCTAATGGAAAAACATAATTTTATTTTAGAAACATATATGTATCTATTGCCGTTAAAAAAAATATAATAAAATTAATGGTATATTTCGGTGATAATAATAATATATAGTAGGGACATTCGAAAATTGAAGCAATAAAAACCTCCCCCGGAAGACGTCTCTTTACAAATTGTATTGAGGGAATACTGTAAAAAGAAAAACTTATCAACAGGCTCACGATTTTGATTCATGGCTCACAATTTTGATGAATCCCTTACTTGTTTCATATGAATCGATAATTTCTTATTCGAATCGTACGTTTTGGACGACGAAGGTATTAAATTCTTTGTATTTTTTATTTTTTTTTAAATCGAGTATTATTTGTTTGAAGTTCTAATTGATTCGTACAGAATATGATTGGCTAGTTTTGTTTCTCGTTCTTATCCGCAATCATTTAGAGTTCGTATGTCTGATTTCTTGTTTGACGATAATTTTAGCTTACGCTGAAGTTTTTATGTTTAGAAGAATCTCGACGGGCTGAGTTTTAGATCGTTCGATGATTTATTTGATGATTGAGTGTATTTACAAAAGTAATACAGATTAAGAAAATTGGAAGGTAATAGGTGAGTTGAACTAGGGTTTTTATGAAGGTTAGGGGCTGATTACCTGTTAATAAGTACCTTTTAATGGTTCATAACCTGATGGTTAAGATGCTACCTCTTAACTATGCCATTCTGACTTAAGGTTTCTTCAATGAAGAGGCTACGGTCCTTTAACAATTGGCCTTTACTACCAAACAACCCCTTAGTGTTTAAGAAATTGAATTCGTTTTGGAATTTTAGATCAAATCAAACTTGAATCTGGTTCTTCTATTTGGAATGAGCTATATCTGTTTGTTGATTGTGTTTTTGGTTTTATCTGTTATATCAAGAAACACGAGTTGAGTTTTGATTGTAAATTGTGCTACATATTAAGGATTTTGAGATAGAGTATCGTTTTGAAAACCCTAAATTTATGTTTGAGCTACTAAGTCATAGTCAATTACTAGCATTTGGGTTTCTTATACATCATTTTCCATGTATTTCAGATCTACTTCATCTGAAATCTGAATCTTGATTTCTTAGTGACATCTGCAATTTAATTTCTATGTAGAGTAGTCAAGGAACAAATTACCATTGAATGCTGTTTTTATATTGAGGGAATGGATGAATTAGTGGAAGGTGAAGCGACTTCAATTAATGTTATTGATGGCAAGCGGTTCCAGACCAAAGAGAGTGGGTTCTTAAATGAGCATAGTAACTCAAATATGCAGGAAATGCTTATACCTGATAATGTTAATATTCAGGAGAGCAAATTTAAGGGAAAGAATGTTGCTAGGGTTGACACATCAGAGCGTGCACGCACCAGCCCTTGTAATGTGGATGAAGCAGGGACAGTGGTTGAAGAGTTAACGATAAGAAATTATAACAGTGGGAACTTGGAGACAGGTGCCTCAAGCACGAAGGACAAAGTGCATAGTCCAGATAACATTTGGCATGCTTTTTTCCCAGACCAAATGCGTAATCCACATAAACAACAAATTGAGAATCAAAATGACATAATGGATCATCCACGGCATGAGGACAAGCAACCTTCTTCATCCAATGCATTGTTATCTCCTAAAGGGATTCGAACAAAGATTCTTTCACAATCAGGGTTTTCTCAGTATTTTGTGAAAAATACGTTGCAGGGTAAAGGTGTTTTATTCAGTGCCCCGGACCCAGCTCGTGATGCTCTTGTTCATATTCGTGGTCAGAATTATTCAAAGGCTGCTTTGGTTAATTTTAATTCAGCACCTGGTTCAAGCCAGGAAACTTCTGTGCATGAAGGTTTAAGTCTGAGAGGATGGCTTAAAGCTGGTCTGAATAAGGTAGACAAATCAAAAAGCATGCATATATTCAAGCAGATTTTAGATCTGGTGGATGCATATCATTCTCGTGGAGAAGCTTTGCATGCCTTACGCCCATCATGTTTCAAGATATCACGACCAGACCAAGTTTTGTACATGGGTTCTTCTGTTATTGGGAGCAAAGAGTTCTCCAATTTGGAAATGTATGGAGACAAGAAGAGAGAATTGGAGCACGGTCATCTTCTTGGTGCTAGCCAGAGCTCAAAAAGAAGAAAGCATGGGAACTTGATTCGTAGGTGGCCTCAATTTGCAGTACATTCTAGTTTCAAGGATTCTGGGTACGGATTTAATGAACAGAATATTCCTACCAGAGATAATGCGTACACAATCCCAAACAATTCCAACAGTCAGCATTTATATGCTACGTCTAAAATGGTGTCGGACTTTGACTGTGATCTATTGGAAGAACAGTGGTATGCCAGTCCTGAGGATTCTGGAGAGAGGTGCTCTACATTGTCTACATTGTCTTCAAATGTCTACTCTCTCGGTGTTCTTCTGTTTGAGGTGTGCATAGTGTTTCAATGTAGCATTTCCCCTCTTTTTTTATTCAATATAAGTATGTGCTTCATGGGTTCTGGTAATAGTGTTTATACAATTAGACAGGAAGATATTTACTTGCAACTTATATGGTATTTTCTTGATTTCCAGCTACTTGGGTCATTTGAATCTTCTAAAACCCATGCTACTGCGATGATGGACCTACGTCAGAGGATCCTTCCTCCTAGTTACCTGTCAGAGAATCCCAAGGAAGCTGGATTCTGTCTTTGGCTGCTTCACCCTGAACCTTCATTACGCCCAACTACTAGGTATTGTTTTTATTATGTTTGTTGTGTTTAAACCTTTCCTCAATAGATAACTAGTGGCACATTTCCTTTTCTTTATTTTACTTCACCTGCAATACTAATTGTTTTACGACGCCGGTACTAATCGAGTGGATAATCAGAGGCTGCAAAAATTGCAATTGTACTGTATATTTAGTGCCTGCACCTTATACATAAAATATCTTTTTAACAGGGATATCCTACAGTCTGAACTTATTAATGGAATACAACAATCATCCATGAAACAGTTGTCAACGTCTATTGATCAAGAAGATGCTGAATCAGATTTGTTGTTGCACTTTCTTGTCTCTCTAAAAGAACAAAAGCAGACAGGTGCCTCAAAATTAATTGAAGATATAAACAACTTAGAATCTGACATTTTAGAGATTGAGTCAAGGCAGCCAAATAAAACTTTGGGGAAGCAACTAAAATCATCTACAAGTCTAGGTGGATCAAGATTAATAAACAATTTGAATCATCTTGAGCATGCTTACTTTTCATTGAGATCCACCATAGGGAATCCTGACAATGATATGAAGGAATCTGGGGAGCATGAAGTTTTAAGAAGTCGGGAAAATAATATTGTGACAAAAAATATTGAAACAGATAGAAAGCCAGTAGATCGCCTGGGGGTCTTCTTCAATGGTTTGTGCAGATATGCTCGTTACAGTAAGCTTGAAGTAAGGGGTATATTAAGGAATGGTGATTTTAGTAGTATGGGAAATGTTATATGCTCACTTGGTTTTGATCGAGATGAGGATTATTTTGCAACTGCTGGAGTGTCAAAAAAGATAAAAGTATATGATTTCCATGCTTTATTGAATGATTCTGTTGACATCCATTATCCGGCTGTTGAGATGTCAAACAAATCAAGGCTTAGTTCCATTTGTTGGAATAGCTATATCAGAAATTATCTGGCTTCGGCAGATTATGATGGTGTTGTTAAGGTTAGTACCTTCAATAATCTCATGCGTACATATGAAGTAGGGCACATATAAATAAATATTATGCAAACAGGCTCTTGAGAGATTTGCTATAATGTGGTATCAAGTAGTTTTCATAATATATTATCATATGTTTTTTTTTTGTTATAATAAACAAGATGCCAATGATTATTGCTTCTGGATATTTTTAACCTTTTCTCACAGTCCCATGAAACGACAATGTTTGAGTTGCCACATAACAAACAAACAAACAAATTTACCCCGTATATACACACTCTTCAATACGGTCTGGGGGGAAGGATGAAGACAAACCTTACCCCTATCCCAGTCGGGATTGAGAGGCTGTTTAGAAGGAGTCCATGTCTCAAAATTATCGTTTGAAGTTAATCATCCCGATGCTTTTAACGTTATTTTCACAAAATAAGTAAAATAATGTTAAAATTAGTACAAATTTACTTTTGTTGCTTGAGGGCCCACACATACATTACTTTTGCCTCTTGAGTTGCCACATAGCTTACATAATTATTCATCGGATTTGCACTGAGGAGGTTTGCTTTGAAAGTATAATTTATATTACTCAACCCAAAAGACTAGTTTGATGGGTGAGAGAGCCCATTTGGCCTATAAACCCTACATCAATTGCCCATACAATCGATGTAGGACAAGTTCCATACCTTGCAATGGTTTCTATCCGTAACAAAGTTCAACCCTATTATGAAGTTATGTATCAAGTCAAATGTTGTATGATTAAGGACTGAGAGAGTAATTCTTCCATGAAAAGGTAAAACACAATAGAACACTTCTTAAAAGAGAGAATAAATGATTAGATATGTAATTAAAAGAATGTACGCAGTAAAAGAGAGAATAAATGATTAGATATGCAATTAGAAGAATGTACGCAGATTATGTCAAGTTCAAAATTGATTACCTTTAAGACCTATAAAAGTTACGTGGGCTTTAACTGTGTACGGTTGTTATTAAGTGGTCTTTAACTGATTCTTTTATAACGTTCCTTGCATATTTTCATGGATGAGCTTAGATATGGGATGCTGGAATTGGTGAAACAGTTTCTCATCACATTGAACATCAAAGGAGGGCATGGTCTGTTGACTTTTCTCGAGTTGACCCTATAAAGTTAGCCAGTGGAAGTGATGATTGTTCTGTGAAAGTATGGAGCATTAATGAGGTAAGCTTTTTTCCATTTAGATTAAATTCTGGCTTCTTTGTCCCCTTTTTTAAAATTAGTTTTACATGTAAATCAAATTTGTTACTTAGAAAGGCTAGTCATGAACTCTGCAATCTGTTATATCTAATAAAATCACTAGATTTCCTTTGCTGGGTTCCAAGTAAAATTTTACCCCATTATCATCATAACAAATAAATTAATAATAGTAAATTAGGTTCTTTTTACAAGGTATTATAGATATCCAATAAGCATCCAATCATTTTACATTAAATACAACTACTATATCTAGTAAACCCTACTTGTAGCATAGCTTTTCAGAGGGTCCAAGGAGGGTGAGATGTAAGCAAACCTTACCTTTATCACTAGGGAAAGAGATGTTTTAAGAGAGACCACCTACTCAAGTGCAAACAGGCAAACGCAAACAGAATATAGAAAATGGAGATAAAGCGCTATTATGCTACTAAAGTAAACGAAATGGTGGCGTGATAAGTGGCAACTTACATGTTAAATAGTTCAGACTTCTAGAGTTAAAGTTGTACCCCATTTTCATCATAACTAATAATAGATCATATTAAATTAGGTTATTTCTTTCTTTTAGGGTATCTTAGATATTCAATAATGATCCAAAGTCCAAACATTTCACATTACATATATATGCTTACATAGCTCATACTTCTAGTATTTTTAAAGGAGTCGTTGGATAAAAAGGTAACCAAATTTGATGGATTTATGTTTTTAGATAATTATCTTTGTCTTCACCCAAGATTGAACTTTCAAAAAATTTTAAATAGGGTTAATCTATTTAAGTTTGATTATGTTGTCTGTTTATGTGTCTTCGGAAAAACCTTCACCTTCTGAAAGGTTAAAGATGACCTAAAATCACTCCTTCTGAAAGTTGGTTGCCTGTTCATGCTATACCCCTTCATCAAATGATGTTCGGGGTTTCGGGCATATACTGTATGGATTAATAGTTTATTTTATACCTTCCTTCTCCAGTAATCTTTCTATTCCAGATTAAGAGCCTTCCTGATAAGTTACTCTAATTAAAGTTTCATCCTTTTCATATGCAGAAAAAGAGCTTAGCGACAATAAAAACCGTTGCAAATGTCTGTTGCGTTCAGTTTTCTCCGTACTCTACTCATTTATTGTCTATTGGGTCAGCTGATTATAGAACTTACTGCTATGATCTTAGAAATGTTTCCACACCCTTGTGTGCATTGTCTGGCCATGACCGAGCTGTTAGTTATGTCAAATTCTTGGATTGTGGGACCCTTGTTTCGGCATCAACTGACAGCACACTAAAACTCTGGGATCTCAATAAAGTTGATTTTGGTTGCTTATCAACCAGCAGTTGCATCTTAACCTTTAAAGGCCATACTAATGAGAAGGTGTGTTGCTCTATGATACCGCATTATTATTATTCTAACTAACTACATGTATTTTTTAACTTTGTCTTTCAGAATTTTGTTGGGTTATCTGTTGCTGATGGCTACATTGCATGTGGTTCAGAAACTAATGAGGCATGCTGTATTTAATTTTAATTTAGTTCTTATTTGGACATAAGCAAACAAGAAATTATTTCATTTTTCATTGATGTCTGTCTGCAGGTGTTTGCTTATTATAAATCTTTGCCTGTGCCTATCACTTCCCACAAGTTTGGGACTATTGATCCTGTTTCGGGTAAAGAGACTGAAAATGAAAGCAATCATTTTGTTTCAAGTGTCTGCTGGAGACAAAAATCAGATATGGTGGTTGCAGCCAACTCCACCGGTTGTCTTAAATTGTTGCAGATGGTCTAACAAAGGTTTTGACTTCTCCCCTTCAAGATTAGGTGTTGACTTTGACCATGTGGTTGCTGGTGCATCTCAAAGTCTTTGAGTTTTACCTCAAATGTTAGTTTACTTGTATACCGTGATATGAGGTATACAATTTTAGAATCTCAAGAATTATTAAATGCTGTTGTCAAAGATTAGTTTGTACAATTCCCATTTTTGAGGCTTATAAATACGTGTTACCATATTACTTTGTGACTTAACATTTGATTTATATTTGGTCTCAATTTCTACACCCTCCTCGCATGCCACAATATCACTAGGTAGGACTTAGAAGTTTCGTGTATGTAAGCTTTGTAATTATGTTGCAGATGACCTGGCAATAGATGATGTCATGTCACCACCCTGAAAGTCCACTCAGGTGCAGCCACATGGCGAATGAGTCGCAAGCTCAGTGGAGTAGATCATGATGAAGTGCGTCTATTGAATGATCAGTCAGATACTCAGATGAACCACTTGGTAACGGTTTTTACCTTTCTTTAGTAATCTTGAATTTAAGCATTAAAAGAAATGACACGCTTTTCATTTTCTTGTTTTTACACAGGTTTCTTCTCTGGAATCTTAATCTCCAAATTATTTGGTCACTCTTCATAAATCTACTTATTTTTCTTCATTTGCAAGTAAGCTATTGAATTTTTACTTTCCTTTGAGTTTCTTTAATGTAATATATAGACTTAATTTCTTCAAAATTTAAACTCATAGATCTTTTTATTATCTTCTCTTCTAGGTAACTCCTGACCATCGAGGCTTTCAGAAATGTTTGAGGATTTATCAATTTAGAAGTATTTTCTTGATCGAGCATAAAAAATTACAGATCTTTTTTACACGCAGATGTCGTGAACCTGTCGTCTGTTGTCCTAAGATCACCCATCGTAAGTAGGTAGGATGATCATTCAAAAAACAATGTTTGTGCAAGATATCCAGGTTTTTTTGCCTTCTAATTATATGTATATAATTAAGCATTGTTTTTATCCAAAATGAAAGCGCTTGGTTATTTAAACATTCAATTTTTTATTTTATTATTCCACCGACCTTATGCGTCTTGTAGGTATACAAAGCTTATAACCCACTTTGACACTCAATAATTCGACAATGATTGGTCTCATATACGTCTCGTATAGGACCTATCCGCCTCGTATAGGCCTATACGAGACGTATAAAGAGTGTGTAATGTGTGTGAGAATAAGATGTCCCAAATAAAAAGATACGGTTTCTTTTCCAATTAAAAAAGGGACTGGTTATTTACACACCACTTTTTTTAATTCAACACCCTCACCAACCCTACACGCCTTGAATAAGTCTATACTCCTCGTATATGAGTCCAATGATTGGTACTGACACCCAATGATTGGTCACGTATAGAGCAGCGAATAGGACCTATACGACGCGTGTAGGTCTATAAGTGACGTATAGGAGTCCAATCATTGGCACTGACAAATTCTGGTGGGTGTGTGAATAACACTAACTCTAAAAAAATGAGAGTGAAGACATTAATTAATAGTACACCTTTGTCCCCCCAAGATCCGGCACAAACCATTAATACTTCACATGAATTTATCATGGCTGCAATTATTATTTTAGAATTTATGATCATAACTCCTTTTTAAAATGTCACGGACATTGCGTTGTTTTAAAATCAATAAACTTCTTTAACCCAGTATGGGTTTACGCATGAATATATTATGAACTCTAGGTTAAAGCATTTATCTGTATTACAATCCTGGAATAATGTATTTATCTTTTTGAACCTTAGTATTGATTTTAGAGTAAATAATCAATGGTTTCTAGGTTTCATAAATTACCCATATGATTCCAAATTTTAGACATTTTTAATACATATAGGTCTTAGGTCACCAAATTACCCTCACAAAAGAACCATATGTGTTACAAATGTATAAAGTTTGGAACCATATGGGTAATTTATGGAACCTAGAAACCAAAAGTGAAATACTAGCAAAATATATAGACTATCTAGGTAATAAACTCTCGATTTATTTATACAAAGCAGCCGGTTCCTATACAAAGTGAATTTTTTGTGTGAAGCGTGTTGATATGATATTTACACATCGTATGTTCATAATCATGTACAAAAGTCTCTAAGAAACACGTATTTAATTATGCAAAGTTATAAAACTAGTCACATTGTGTTATAAAAATTATTACCCACAATTGAAACGAAATTAATTACACATTATATATTTTTAAACAGTGTTTAAGAATACAATGTTTTAATTGTATGATTTTTTTATCGGATATCTATAATAATCATGACTAACTTTTAGATTGTAACAATTCAATGATACACTTGATTTTTTCAATTGGATAAGACTCTGAAAGATTTCTACAAGAATCAAATATGAGCATATGAAGATTTTTTGTACGTACCCTAACATTGAAAAAAAAAGGGATTATTGGTTTCTATAAGTTCTTCTATGAAATTAATTTGTGCCCAACTATCGCACCTTCGACCCCACTCTCATGTTGCTACCCTCAGCCAAGAAGGTGTTGCACTGTTGCCCTCTTGAAACCCTTATTGATTCGAGGTTTTGTTTAAAGAACCAATAAAGTTTCTAAATGCCTAAAATTTTAATGAATTCAAACAAACACACACTTAACGTCTTTTGACTTGATAAAGTTCAATATGGTTACTTAATTTTACAAGTCAATGTAATATACTAAAATTAGAATATTTTCTTTCCTGTTTTAGTATAATCTTTGATTAACTTAAAACAAAATGTTAGCAACTAACTTATACATAAATAAAGATGTAGTGATGATTTAATTTTTTTTAGCTAAGTTGTCGCTTTTTTAAGCACCTAAACTTCATGCTAACTTAGGTAGTTCTTCTAATCTCGCACCAACATATGCAATTTTCCAAAAGAACTATATTTGCATGCTAAACTTCAACCTCCTCAACTACATGTCTAAACACATACATTGGGATGTTATTGCCAATATGTTCCAATCTCTTACAGTTTAGCTTTTCACTTTGAACTAGGTACCTAATGTCATACTAGGTGAGAATTGGGTATATTAACATCGCAAATTTTAAGTGGAATTAAATCCCATCCACAAACTTGACTTGTTCGCAAGATTTCTACATAATCCCTTAAACAGATGATCATAAATTATACCAAGTTCTCACAAACTCCACTGATATCAAATCATGCATGATGAGCTCTCGAATTATGCTGTCTAAAACCTAAGTTCTCACAAACTCCATTGATATCACATCATACTCCATCACCTTTATTAGGTAGGAGCTTAAGAGTTAGGTTTATAGGAGTGTTTACACGAGAACTATTTTCAAGGTTAACTTTCATTAGTTGTTCTCAATATAATGAGATTGAAAAATACAAATACCATTGTTTTCATGCTTGATTTTTATACAATAGATCACCTCAGCCTCTCTTAGGTCTTTCATAGCTAAATAAGATGACAAGAATTTCTTGGTTTTATAAGTTGATTTTGATTAGCACTAAAGATCAAAATGTTATTTACATACAACATAAAAATATACTGCTTTAACAGCAACATCAAACTTGCTATAAAAATACTTTCTGTCTGGTTTAGTACAAAAGCATTAGACGGTACGACATCAAAAAAATTTTTTTGATGCTATTGTTTTGATGCTTGCTTCATACCATATAGATATTTTATCAGTTTACAAATTTTGTTTTCATTACCAAGCATCACAAAACTTGCTATTTCATATAAATCTCATTTTTCACCATTCATGAATGTAACTCTCACATTCATTTGCTAAATCACAAGATTGTGTATCAATGAAGGTGCTAACAACTTAACACTAGAAATCCTAGTAACATACTAACATGAGCATACACACAGACACACAAAGATTGTATCTTGTTAAAACCCAATCTTAGAGACATCCCTTAAACCCTATTTGTACCGTCTATTTGGAATTTTAAAATAAATATGTGGCACACATTAAACCTGAATAAAAAAGTTTGGTTTGAATAAACAAATGTTATTTAATGTGAATCACATATTTATTTTCAAAATTCCAAATGGATGACTCGAATAGAATTTAAGGGTTTTCTTTCTAAAATCATGTTTTCATAAAATAAAATCTCGTGTGTGTATAAATATATATAATTTCATAACATAATAATAAGAAAATTAATGTTAGCTGGTGAGAAGAATCAAAAGTGCTACATATGAGGAAACAATCAAGACCAAATGTGTAGAGCTCTTATGTTGTATTATAGAATACAAGTACTTATTAGCCACCGACATGACGAAACCTAAAAACTAAAATAACTTGTGATAAATTAAAAACTAAAATGATATAATTATTACAAATAAATAATAGTTATAATAAAATGTTTAATTCCACATGTTAAGGAAATTCCTATGCCTAGTGTTTTCAATACTGGACTGGACCGGACATGACCAGTTAGTCGGACTGCGAACTAGTGATAGAACCGATTTGATTTGATGCCATTTGACTGATCCTAGTTGAAACAACCGGTTACCGGTTAGACAGTTGAACCGACGAATTGGTTGGTAGTCAAAACATTTTTCTCCTAAAATCCAAAGTAGTAATTAACTAAAACCAAACCCTATATTTTTTAATCCTGATTGTATTTGTTTAAACATTAATTATGTTTATTTAAACGTTTTAATAATTATGTAAGTATTTTATGATGTCATCCAGTTATCCAACTAATGTATCGGTAAGACGTATAGTTCAATATCCGGTCCGGTTATAAAAACATTATCTATACATTCTCTAACATTTTTAAACCCTAATCATTCATAATACAACATCTCGACTTCATAAATCTTCAGTTGAACTGAATTATATTATTCTTATATTATCATCCACACCCATATTCAAATAATCAACAAATATAAAGGTGCATTCAAATAAAAAACAACAAAATTTTATAAAACTAAAAAAAACCTATGATTTAAGTGGAATAAAGGTAATTTTCATTCAAGTGGAGATAAGTTACTTTTATGATTTTTGAATATAAATATAAGGCTGGAAATAATTCTTTTAGTTATCAACTAATATTGAATCTTAAATTGAACACACACGTGTGATGTGTGTGTAATAGCCAAATTTTTACATCCATTTTATTCTCATGTCTATCTATAAACGAAACAAACTACAATACTTCTTAACATGTTCCACCAAGCCTATCCTCCTAAGAAGGGGATGGGTCTTTGTAACACCTTTTAGTTTCCTCGTATATATAAAATCTGAAAATCAACAGTGAGAATGAAAATTTATCACTTAAAAAAATAGAACACTAATTATTTTTATTAGTGGTCTTCATAATTCAGTTAAAAACTATGAAGCCGCTTACAGACATTGGTTTAGTTTCATGATAAGATTTTTTTCGTTTCTTTTGGTTGGGCAATTCAAAATTTTTAAACTGAAATTAATGGGTTGTTTTGCGATTTATACTAAAAATCGAGTGTATAAAATCAGACAAAACAACCGAATTTAATTATATTTAAATAAGTTATAAAGTCGGTATATTACACGAGTTAAATTCAGAAAACTTAATAATAATAAATAATGATCATTTTAAAAATATTAAACAATTAACCATATTAATTAATGAAAAACAAAATTTTAAAATCAAAAGTTGTAGATAAGAACTAAAACGATTATTAATATAATTTTCTAAAATAATAAAGTTGATTAATATACAAAAAAATATTTATATAAATAATAACTATCCATAATACAAATTTATTTTTCAAAATTATAAGTAATATATTAATTTATAACTATTCATACATGATTTCATATGAAATTCATTTTTAATATTTAATTTAATATTATAGAGAAGAAATAATATATAGGGAGTAGAGACTAACATTTTAATATATATTTTTAAAATATTGTAGTTTATTAAAACATGTAACAAAATCTTAATTATGAATTAAGTATTCATAGTTGATTTCATATTATATTGATTATGTTAAATTTCTAAATATATATGTTGTTTTAATATTATTATTTTTGTATGAGAAAGATATAACAAAATAATGTTGAAAAGACATTAGGGAGTGACATTTGTTTTATTATTAAGAGAAAATTACATACTTCTTCTCATAACTTGTAAAATTACATATTTTCTTAAAATACAAAATTTTAATTCATAACACACGATGTTTTTAAAGTATGATTTAAAAAAAGTATGTAATTTTGTTAGTTAGAAAAAGAAAAATATGTAAATGTCCCAATTATTAATTAGGTGAGGGAGACAGAAAAAACAAAGAATGCATCAAAGAATGATATGTGTCTCTTAATTATTTATTTAATAGTATAGATTTTTATAAACATTTCATATTAAATATTTTAAATTATTTATATTAAAGTTTCAAATGGACTGGGCTTCCTCTGATTGTTTGACTGAATTGGGCCTCACTCTAGTAAATCCCAAGTTAAAATTTTAAAATCCCACGTGACTGCTTGTACGGTAAGCGGTTCACTTTCATTTCACCGCTGACGAATGTTCTCAAATCCCAGCCAAGCCTCTGACACGTATATGTTCTCCGATCGTTGTCACTAATATCCAATGATTAGTCATGTATAAAGCCGTGTATATGACTCTAATCATTGAAACTGACAAATTCTGACATCCAATAATTGCCACATATACGTCTCGTATAAACTATACAAGTCGTATAGAGGGTGTGGGGTGGGTGTGAATAACACAACCCTTATTTATTTACAACCCTTCGTTTATAACTTTAAGGATTCATTATATTAGAAACCAACAAGTTGTAAAGAATAAAAGAACCATATTTATAGTCACATGATTTAAGGGGTATAAAAATAATTTTCTATTTAAAGTAGGAAGAGTTACTATTATACCATTTAATCTTGTGGCTAAAAATGGTTTATTTAGTTCTCAAGTTGTAATAGTTCTCATTTAAACATCCCTCTATAACTCTAATTCTATATATACTAAAGATAAAATTTAAATTACATATTTATCTATTTTTTTTTTACAATTTTCATTATTTATATAAGAGGATATATGTAATTAAAAACTTTAGATAAGGAAATTTATCTAATTTAAAGGGTTAAGCACTTAGATAAAGATATATATATATATATATATATATATATATATAAAACTTTTTTTTTGAATCAGATATATATAATTTATAAACCTTATTGAGAGATATATGTAATTGCTCTCCTGAAATATTATATCACTTCTTAGTGTTTAAAAGTTACTTGTTTTGTCTCGGTTGATGATTCTATATTTCTACACTTTCAAGCTGCTTCAGTTTTATTTAGTAATTTAGATTCTACAGTGTGTATAACTATACCTAAGTCCCAACCTATTTAGGAGCTACATATAAGTAACTTCGTAATCCACATATTTTTTGAACTTTCTTTTTTGTTTATAACATTTTTAAATTGATAATAAAAAATATTAAAAATTTTAAAAAATGAATAGTTAGTAGGAATCTTTTTAATTTTCTCTAAAATGAGTTTAATTTTGAACCCTCCTACATATATATATATATGAATATCTTCATGCTAAAAAGTCAACTATTAAATATAATCATGACCACTTATTTTAAATCCTGAAATTAAATGTTTGATTCACATTGAATTTGAATATAAATTTGAGTTTAGAATAAAATAATCAATTTTAATGTGATTTAATTAATATTTAATACAATTTTTTTAGGATTTAAAATGAGTGGTTAATATTATACTCAAGTTTTAACTCATTAAGATTGTGTTATAATATGATACAATTCATATATATAAGAGAAGGTTCCGTTGTTAACCCACTGTAATTGTGGTAACTCAAATAACCCTTCAAAAAATGACCGAATCTTTGATTTTTTTTTTCATGGTTTTTATTATACATATTTAGGGGGAGTTTCTTTTTTGTGTTTTGCCTAATTCGCAAGGCAAATCGAATTTGTATCAGTGTAAATTCGATTTGCATTTCGCAACATTTAGAAAAGGGCAAAACTTTGACACCGATGCAAATCCTATTTGCATTGCGAATTAGCCAAAACACAAAAAAAGAAACTCCTCCTAAATATGTATAATAAAAACCATGAAAAAAAATCAAAATTTCGGGCATTATTTGCAGGGTTATTTGGGTTACCACAATTAAGCAGGGTTCTTATTTGAACCAATATATATATATATATATATGTATATATATATGGGAAGGTTCCACAGAAAACCTCATTTTGAAGAAAACCTCATTTTGAAGAAAACCTCTAATCTACCATTGATTAATGTAATCAATGGTAGAGATCATATGGTGGCAAGATGGTAAATAAATGATAATCAAGGATTTAATTATAAGAGTATAAGGGTAGATTAGTCCAAACATTTTTTTCTCTATCCTAAAAATTAATGAAATCCTAAAATAACTCTCTTTTCTCTCTCTCCTAATTTAAGTAAAAAAAAATTAATTCAAAAAATCTAGATTTTTACATTTAAAAAATAAAATTCAAATAATCTGGATTTTTTATTTGAAAATTTTAATTTAAAAATCTGGATTTATTTTAATCAAACGAATTAGGTATATATGAAACGAGGTTTAGGATTACATATATGTAATCATATACCTGGTTTCATATATATACTTGATTACATATATGTAATCATATACTGTCACACCCCGACCGACGGCGGAATACGTCGGGGCGCGAGATTGACTGTTCATTAGCTCATGGTGCTATTACAATGTTTCATAATTAATGCATCCATTTAATAATAATCAATTCATTCAAACAACATTTAAATAGTCATTACAAGAATTCAAAATAAATAAACTATTACATTGAAAGACTATACAATTGTTTTAAAGTTTAAACTAGGTCACTAAGCCTATCTTATGTCTTCATCATGCTTCCTTATCCTGTTACACATGTAAAATAGAGTTTGTCAACTATTTGCATAGTTGGTGAGTTCACACACTAAGTTTAAATAATAAGTATAAAAAGGATGCAAAGTATAGCCTAACTATTTATGTATCATAAGCACAGCATTAATACAAGTTTGAATAAATAGAATAAATGAATGAATGAATAACAATTGCTTGTGTCCAAACAAGTATCCTTACAACATGTTAATTCAAGTATGGCCATACTATAAAATTAACAGTTATAATTCAACAAGTTTGCTAGGTGTACTTTTCACCTTTTTCACACAAAGACAAAAGCCTTTGCGAAGATAGTATCTAACCATCTTAGGCTACTAAGTACTAAATTGCTTGACTGGCAACACACATAGAATCAACACATTGTATAAGCCTAGCCTCTAACACATAAAGCTAACTAGTCTAAGGTTTGCATCATAGATTGAATGAATAGTAGAATGAATAAAGTTTGAATAAGACATGTGTAACATCCCAAAAACAAAAATGTAAAAGGGAGTGTGAAAAAAACTCACTAAGTTTAAATAATAAGTATAAAAAGGATGCAAAGTATAGCCTAACTATTTATGTATCATAAGCACAGCATTAATACAAGTTTGAATAAATAGAATAAATGAATGAATGAATAACAATTGCTTGTGTCCAAACAAGTATCCTTACAACATGTTAATTCAAGTATGGCCATACTATAAAATTAACAGTTATAATTCAACAAGTTTGCTAGGTGTACTTTTCACCTTTTTCACACAAAGACAAAAGCCTTTGCGAAGATAGTATCTAACCATCTTAGGCTACTAAGTACTAAATTGCTTGACTGGCAACACACATAGAATCAACACATTGTATAAGCCTAGCCTCTAACACATAAAGCTAACTAGTCTAAGGTTTGCATCATAGATTGAATGAATAGTAGAATGAATAAAGTTTGAATAAGACATGTGTAACATCCCAAAAACAAAAATGTAAAAGGGAGTGTGAAAAAACTCACCTGTTTGAATGTTTGCTAGTTCCAAAGTCCTTGAATAGAGATTTAGGAGCAAGGCTATCTACTCACCTAAAGTTTGATTAATCAAGTCTTAGCATCCTAGAATTCAAAGTTCAAAGTCCTAGAACTATACCAACCTAACGGAAGTCCTAGTTTGAATTTATCTATATTTGAATGGATACTTAGAATAATTTTAATATTGATTTAATAAAATAGAATATCAAATATATTCTTTTTATTTATCAATAT
Organism: Mikania micrantha; assembly: GCA_009363875.1. NCBI lineage: Eukaryota > Viridiplantae > Streptophyta > Magnoliopsida > Asterales > Asteraceae > Mikania > Mikania micrantha. The sequence continues at coordinate 12,976,702 of CM018682.1, forward strand.
TATTCGTATGAATAAACTACACTAATGATAAATAAATAAAATGAAACACGATATATATCCATTTTATTATTTTATTGAAATGCTCTTTGGCTACATTTCCCATCCATTTAATTTATAAATGTATATTAAAACATTTTTATTTAATATTTATGAGAGTCTTGTTAATATCTTGGAATAGTTCGAAAGTTTGATTTAAAGAAAATCATTTTTAGAACTTCATTTATGAAAGAATTAATCATGAATTATTTAAATAATTATTTGTTTTCAAGATAATCTTATTTTTATAAACTTTATTTGGTTTAAAGATAATCATTTAAATTACCTTTAAAACAAACTAATAATATTCTTTATTCAAAAGTATTAAAGATAATATTTATTTATTATTATTATTATTATTATTATTATTATTATTATTATTATTATTATTTTAGATTTTTAATACTGATATGTAAATACGTATTACAATGTAAGAAAAATGTTTTTCAAATTATTCTTTTAAATGATTTTTCTAGTAAGTTTCAAAAGTTTGTTTTTATTCGTTTACATAAGATATGTGTTTTTTTTTTTTAAAATAAAAAATTAAAAAAATAAGTCTTTATGAATCAAATAGGTTTTATAATAATAAAATAAAGCTTTTACATAATATGAATAAGCCTTTACAGAATATAAGATCTAGACTTCCAATTGCTTTGTTTCTGCCCAGAATATAAGATTACATATGTAAGCTCTGGTTTCACTAACCAATTCTAAACTCAACGAACTCTAAACCACATCTTCGTTCAATTCATCTTAGAATGAACTTGATAGAAAAACTAAGCATAGGGCTTTTGTTTACAACTTAAAGACGATTCGAATGCATGTAAAAACCCACCTGAATTATCTTAGATCGATTGATTTGAGCGGAGAACAGTTAGCCGCAGAGCTTGATCCAAATGCGTACTTTAAAGGTTTCGTTCGCGTGTGTTTTATGTGCAGACATAATCAGAATGAGTCTCAGAACGTTTGTGAGTAGTTTGATTTGAGTTATATGCTTGTTTAAATCGAATTCGAATCCCGGTTTATGTTCGTTTGTTTGGCAATCTAGTTTACGCGTGAATGGTAATTAAAACCATTAATTACTGATTGAGAGTGATTTGCGCGATCGTGTGCTTGCCTAAACCACCTCAAATATTGTTGTCAACGCGTTAAATGGGGCTGGGGACTAACCGGGTCGCGCTCCGGGCATGGATCTGGGTGCTGGTTATCAACCGGGTTAAGGGGATTGGAGATCTGAGTTTTGATGTTTCCGGTTCCTCATGTTCCCATCATTTATCCCTTTTGTTTTTTTTTATTTCTTTTGTTTATGCATTTAAAGATTTATAACTTTATATTTTTATTAATAAGGATCAAGATTTAGTATATACATACACTCATATATATACATACATATATATATATATATATATTAATATTACTTTAAATCTATATTATATATATATATATATATATATATATATTTAGATTAAATTTTTATAACGTCTTAAATTAGGATTAATATTATTGGTTGTATAATGTCTTAACATATATATATATATATATATATATATATATATTGTTTTTGAATGCGAACGTTTCAAAGGATACCGAAGGTTTTGTTTTATTATAAATAGAACACGATTATAGTATTCGAATTCGTAACGGGAAACCCTGGGGATTACAGTCTCCCATACTTTAGAAAATTTCGTCCCGAAATTTATTTAGTAGAAATTTTTGACAAAATTGTTAGTTGTTTTCTTTCATCTTGTTTTTGTTTCTTTCTCACCATTAATTATCGATTTAATGTTATTAGTATTGTAATTATTAAAGTTATAGGATAATGTCTCAATATTGATAGTTTAGGAGTGTTTAAAATCAAAATTTATGTTAGAACACTTTGAAATGATAATGAACTTTACTTAGAATAGGTATTAGTAATGCACTCGGATTTCCGGATTTGTTTATAAATAGTTTATTTGTTATGAGGGTTTTGAATTTAACGATGATTGACTCAACTCATGGGAGATTAACTAAAAATGTATTTTAATATTTGGGATAGAAATATTCTCAAGATATTGTTATATGAATACTAATTTATTTGTTGATTATTCTCAACTAAAGAATAGTTCATTCGAATTATAGATTAAATTAACTAATTCATTTTCTTGGTCAAGCTTTCGGTGCTACTATCAATGTATTATTGGTGCTTATATATAGGGTATACCGCAGCCAACCCACCACATCACTAATACCTTGATAGCATTCCAATTACCTACCAAGACTATCCTAAACCTAACCACATTTGAATAGATGCTTGAATACTTGACTATCTTTAGAAATAGTATGAGTTTAGAGATATTAACAATTGCAATCTTGCAATCGAATCTCATAGTTATATGGATTTCTAAATGATTGATTTTGAATATACGAATGATACTGAATACACTAGTATGTGATATACTATAGTTATGATAACTACTTATCATTAACCTTAGTTATGATATCACTGAATCTTTGAATAATTGTTTAAACATACGAATATAGGATAACTCATTTAAGAATCATTAGCATGATTCCTATGGTTATCAATATCTTTAATTTGACCTGGTATAAGAATACACACCAAGATTAGAAATCGAGTGACAATTGATTTGACTAGCATGGTTTCTCGAAACTGTAGATTGAATTGAGTACTCTAGCCCTTGATCAAGCTTTTGATCCTACTACCAATGTACCATTAGTGCTTATATATAGGGTATACCACAGCCAACCCACCACACTACTAATACTTTGATAGCATACCAAACACCTACCAAGGGTGATAAAACTTTAGACAAGCTTTAATAGGTGTGGGAGGCTTTCACTTGCTTTCAAGAATTGCACGAGTATAGAGGTTTTCAACATTGAAATTTTGCAATAGAATTTCTCGGTTGTAATGGATAAATTGATAGGTGATCGATTTTTGAATGAACGAATGATGTAGAATACACAAGTGTTTGATATTATAAAGCCATTGATTGTGGTGATAACTAATTATCACTAATCATAGCTATAATATAGTTGAATCTTTGAGTCGAGGATTATAAAATGATTCATTTAAAAATAAATAATACGATTCATGCTAAATTGTTTGAATTTTTATATGGAATCACCCATACTAAAAATTCCATAAGTTCAATCATGTCATTCTAAACGAATTACGTAAAATAATAAATCATTGTGTCTTGGTTAAAATAATAAAATCAGAAATCATTGTGATTTGTTTAAAAACATAAGAAATAATATTCAGGATTGAATACCTTAATGACTTTTTAGAATTATTTATCATTGATTTTTCAGACATACTTTTATAGCGAGTTCATGGAATTAGGGTTGGGACATCAGGGTTTACATGAAAGATGTGGTACCATAACTTTTTGATATAGTGACAAGTCACTAATCATAAAGTGCATTATCATTGAGTTTCTATCAAGAGTTTGAATATTGAAGTATGCAATATTATAACCTTTCAGATTTAGTGATGAATCACCATCACTAAATCTTTAAGTATAATATTACTGGTTTTATTGAATCACAGAATATGCATAATAAATCAAAGTAGAATAACAACATGACCTTTTAGATTTAGTGATGTATCACCATCACTGATCTTAGGTTTAATGTTAGTTAAATCATATCATAGGTAACATTAAAACAAGGAGAGATGATATCATATTATGTAAGCCATAGTAATGAATCACCATCACTAATCTTAAGTATGATATCATGGGGTTAAAAATCATAGCATATACATTATCAATCCAAGAAATGTAACACCATGACCTTCAGATGTAGTGATGAATCACCATCACAAATCCTAGGTATAATGTTGCAAATTCTTGAACCATAAAATCAAAGAAAATTGACATCATATCTTGTGAGACACAGTGATGAATCACCATCACTAACTTCAAGTATGATATCATGTAGGTTTAAGAATTAAAACATAGGCATTATCAACCCAAGAAAAAAATAACACCATAACCTTTTGATATTGTAATGTATCACCATCACAACTTTTAGATATAATGTTACTAACTTCTTGAATCATGCCAAATATATTATTCAACAAAATAAAAATGAAATCTTGAGTATGATATAAAGGAGTTGTTGAATTATAACATATACATTACTAATCCAAGAAAGATAACATCATAACTCTTAGATGTAGTGATGTATCACCATCACAATCTAAGGTATGACATTATTAACTTTCTTGGATCATAACACATATATTATTATTCATCAAAGGGAATAACATCATAGTATGATATCATAAGATTTGGAATTATAGAATCAATGTATTGAAATCATTTTGAATCAGATTATAAATTTTAGGGAGTAGCATCCAAGTTGAACACCTTTTGGATTATTAGAATTAATGTTGCTTGCAAAATGTAACATGTTTTGGCCTATAGGTAAAAATACTCTCATTAAGAATCCTCAGGAAAGCTAGACTGGTCCATCCTCAGGGATTATGAATCGCTTTCCTAGACAGGAGTCTCAACTACCGGTATTTACCCTTCCAGTTACTACATGTTCATTTTAACAAACTTAATCCTAATGAAAATTTGAATCAAAATTGAATAGAATAACAAACAAGTAAATCATTTGGACTCATTGAGAAAACACAAGGAATGGTACTCAAAATTGAATACCGGGTGACATATTAGAATCATTTTAGTTTGTAAGGTGTTTGGTATGATATGCTTTGGCCTATAAGTGATTGTACTCTCATCAGAAGTCCCCAGGAAAGCTAGACAGGTCCCACAGTACATGGGGGATTTATACGAATAACTTTCCTAGACAGGAATTCTAACCACCGGCACTACACTCTTCCAGTTACTACATATCCACCTCACAAACTTAATTCTAACGAGATCTTAAAATCAATATTGGAATTTCTATTTTGTCTAAGGAATAATATTAGGCATTAAGCCTAATGAGTTTGAATTCCTAACATCTAAAGGTTGTTTGCGCATACGTGAGCTTAGAATGGAGTTTACTTTAGAAGCAAGTTATGAGACATTTGCTTAATCTAAGTAATCCTCGTGATAATAAGTTATCTTAATCTAAGGCATTCCTAACTAAGTGAAAGCAAAGACATATTATCAACTAAGTCATTCCACTATGGTAACATGCATCTATATAACATAACACAATAAGTATTGTATAGCACATAGCACATAGGCAAATAATAAACAATCAATGATAATACGAGATAACTCATATTTGGGTTAGCTTAGTTATAGTCTAGGCCACCATTTTCTAATAACCTAGATCCCTATAACCATGGCTCTGATACCAATCTGTCACACCCCGACCGACGGCGGAATACGTCGGGGCGCGAGATTGACTGTTCATTAGCTCATGGTGCTATTACAATGTTTCATAATTAATGCATCCATTTAATAATAATCAATTCATTCAAACAACATTTAAATAGTCATTACAAGAATTCAAAATAAATAAACTATTACATTGAAAGACTATACAATTGTTTTAAAGTTTAAACTAGGTCACTAAGCCTATCTTATGTCTTCATCATGCTTCCTTATCCTGTTACACATGTAAAATAGAGTTTGTCAACTATTTGCATAGTTGGTGAGTTCACACACTAAGTTTAAATAATAAGTATAAAAAGGATGCAAAGTATAGCCTAACTATTTATGTATCATAAGCACAGCATTAATACAAGTTTGAATAAATAGAATAAATGAATGAATGAATAACAATTGCTTGTGTCCAAACAAGTATCCTTACAACATGTTAATTCAAGTATGGCCATACTATAAAATTAACAGTTATAATTCAACAAGTTTGCTAGGTGTACTTTTCACCTTTTTCACACAAAGACAAAAGCCTTTGCGAAGATAGTATCTAACCATCTTAGGCTACTAAGTACTAAATTGCTTGACTGGCAACACACATAGAATCAACACATTGTATAAGCCTAGCCTCTAACACATAAAGCTAACTAGTCTAAGGTTTGCATCATAGATTGAATGAATAGTAGAATGAATAAAGTTTGAATAAGACATGTGTAACATCCCAAAAACAAAAATGTAAAAGGGAGTGTGAAAAAAACTCACTAAGTTTAAATAATAAGTATAAAAAGGATGCAAAGTATAGCCTAACTATTTATGTATCATAAGCACAGCATTAATACAAGTTTGAATAAATAGAATAAATGAATGAATGAATAACAATTGCTTGTGTCCAAACAAGTATCCTTACAACATGTTAATTCAAGTATGGCCATACTATAAAATTAACAGTTATAATTCAACAAGTTTGCTAGGTGTACTTTTCACCTTTTTCACACAAAGACAAAAGCCTTTGCGAAGATAGTATCTAACCATCTTAGGCTACTAAGTACTAAATTGCTTGACTGGCAACACACATAGAATCAACACATTGTATAAGCCTAGCCTCTAACACATAAAGCTAACTAGTCTAAGGTTTGCATCATAGATTGAATGAATAGTAGAATGAATAAAGTTTGAATAAGACATGTGTAACATCCCAAAAACAAAAATGTAAAAGGGAGTGTGAAAAAACTCACCTGTTTGAATGTTTGCTAGTTCCAAAGTCCTTGAATAGAGATTTAGGAGCAAGGCTATCTACTCACCTAAAGTTTGATTAATCAAGTCTTAGCATCCTAGAATTCAAAGTTCAAAGTCCTAGAACTATACCAACCTAACGGAAGTCCTAGTTTGAATTTATCTATATTTGAATGGATACTTAGAATAATTTTAATATTGATTTAATAAAATAGAATATCAAATATATTCTTTTTATTTATCAATATTATTCGTATGAATAAACTACACTAATGATAAATAAATAAAATGAAACACGATATATATCCATTTTATTATTTTATTGAAATGCTCTTTGGCTACATTTCCCATCCATTTAATTTATAAATGTATATTAAAACATTTTTATTTAATATTTATGAGAGTCTTGTTAATATCTTGGAATAGTTCGAAAGTTTGATTTAAAGAAAATCATTTTTAGAACTTCATTTATGAAAGAATTAATCATGAATTATTTAAATAATTATTTGTTTTCAAGATAATCTTATTTTTATAAACTTTATTTGGTTTAAAGATAATCATTTAAATTACCTTTAAAACAAACTAATAATATTCTTTATTCAAAAGTATTAAAGATAATATTTATTTATTATTATTATTATTATTATTATTATTATTATTATTATTTTAGATTTTTAATACTGATATGTAAATACGTATTACAATGTAAGAAAAATGTTTTTCAAATTATTCTTTTAAATGATTTTTCTAGTAAGTTTCAAAAGTTTGTTTTTATTCGTTTACATAAGATATGTGTTTTTTTTTTTAAAATAAAAAATTAAAAAAATAAGTCTTTATGAATCAAATAGGTTTTATAATAATAAAATAAAGCTTTTACATAATATGAATAAGCCTTTACAGAATATAAGATCTAGACTTCCAATTGCTTTGTTTCTGCCCAGAATATAAGATTACATATGTAAGCTCTGGTTTCACTAACCAATTCTAAACTCAACGAACTCTAAACCACATCTTCGTTCAATTCATCTTAGAATGAACTTGATAGAAAAACTAAGCATAGGGCTTTTGTTTACAACTTAAAGACGATTCGAATGCATGTAAAAACCCACCTGAATTATCTTAGATCGATTGATTTGAGCGGAGAACAGTTAGCCGCAGAGCTTGATCCAAATGCGTACTTTAAAGGTTTCGTTCGCGTGTGTTTTATGTGCAGACATAATCAGAATGAGTCTCAGAACGTTTGTGAGTAGTTTGATTTGAGTTATATGCTTGTTTAAATCGAATTCGAATCCCGGTTTATGTTCGTTTGTTTGGCAATCTAGTTTACGCGTGAATGGTAATTAAAACCATTAATTACTGATTGAGAGTGATTTGCGCGATCGTGTGCTTGCCTAAACCACCTCAAATATTGTTGTCAACGCGTTAAATGGGGCTGGGGACTAACCGGGTCGCGCTCCGGGCATGGATCTGGGTGCTGGTTATCAACCGGGTTAAGGGGATTGGAGATCTGAGTTTTGATGTTTCCGGTTCCTCATGTTCCCATCATTTATCCCTTTTGTTTTTTTTTATTTCTTTTGTTTATGCATTTAAAGATTTATAACTTTATATTTTTATTAATAAGGATCAAGATTTAGTATATACATACACTCATATATATACATACATATATATATATATATATTAATATTACTTTAAATCTATATTATATATATATATATATATATATTTAGATTAAATTTTTATAACGTCTTAAATTAGGATTAATATTATTGGTTGTATAATGTCTTAACATATATATATATATATATATATATATATATATATATATTGTTTTTGAATGCGAACGTTTCAAAGGATACCGAAGGTTTTGTTTTATTATAAATAGAACACGATTATAGTATTCGAATTCGTAACGGGAAACCCTGGGGATTACATATACCTGATTCAATACATACATGATTTCATATAAATCTGATTACATATATGTAATCATATTCTTGGTTAATTTATATATGATTACATATATGTAATCTATCAAATAAAAGTGCATTTCATATATGTATATCGAAAATAATAGAAAAATTAAAAAACTACTTATATCATCTGATTACATATATATAATAGTATTAGTTGCATATATGTAACAAGGAAAGTAACAAAAAAATTACACAAAATAACATGCATAATAATACCACAGTCTTGTCCAACGATCCAACAATCATTTTCACAAACCCGGTTACATTATGTGAGCACATAACTTTATATGTATAATCATATGTAATCATGCATGTATATTATCTAATTAAAAAATGTAAAAAAATAAAACTAAATTATATTATTTGATTACATATATGTAATCATTTAAAAGTGCGCAAAACACCCTTGGGTTTAAGACATACACATATTCAATCATACTATTTACATATATGTAACTACGGCATGTTACTCGTGCTTTTCGTCAATACATGTACTTGATTTACATACATGGCTCATGAAGAAATTTGTTTTTCATGTTCTTTGTTTCAAAAATTTGGAATCCACCTTGAATTGCTACAAAGCAAACACAGTAACAATTAACAATGTGACAAATCATTAATAAATAATCAAAATATTATTGAAAGTCATAACTCAAAATTTTAAAAAATTATGATGGGGAAAAAAATAAAAAATCCGTAAGTTTAACTTAAAACTTAACAAAAGCTTAGGAATAATTTCTTAAATACGGTTGAACAAGATGAAAATTTTTATGAAAAATATGGAACCAGTTGAAAAATATATAATTTTTATAGATAAAAAAAAAGTGTTTATGATTTCTCCCACTCCGGCACATCACCACCGCAATGGAAGCCGTCGCATCTCCGATGTGATTTTTTTTTATTTTGCAGGTATTCTTTTTTTATCAGGTTGTAGATCAAATCAAAATGGGTAACAAAAATAAGGTAAACAATAAAAATAAAGTATATAATAAATATAAAGCAAAAAATGTGTAATAAAAATAAAGATTATTCAGCAACCATCATCGAAGAACTAGTTTCTTCCACAACATTATTCGATTTCTTCCCCAACACCAATATCCGAAGATTTATTCCAAGCAGATTTCTGCAGACCACCAGCATTACAAATATTACCGGCATCCGAAATCTTCGTCTGAGTTTCCACCGGAACCGGCGCTGACGCATCCACCACTGCCACAGGATCAGATAAACTAGGACTTCGTTTATCAGAGCCAGAACACGGGACTCAGAAACCGAATCAGGCTCAATTCCTCCGTGAACAACTTGGACCCACGGAGAGACACTATGGTGGTGTTTGTTTTTTAAGAGGTAAAACATCTGCAGTCTGCGGACCACGTCTGCAGACTTCTTTTGCAGAAGAGGTGGACCAAACCCCTGCAAGAAGAGCTTTTGGGGGTGTTTGTTTTCCAAAAACATCTTCAAACAAAAAACCTCTTCATAAGAAAACCCAACCCACCGTCCCCCAACCCCACCGGCCATCGATCCTCCGGCCTCCGATCGTGTTCCACTGTCACCATCACCTCCAATCGTCCCTCTCCACCCACCGTCGACCGTCAATGAGGCTGTCACCATTACCACTGCGTCTCTAGGGTTTCATCCGACGAAGGGATGCGAAGGGTTCGATGACGGGATGCGATTGAGACTGTCACCATCACCACCGCGGCTCTAGGGTTCGACTGTGGAGGGCGACGACGACGGGATGCGACGAAGGCAGTGGGAGGCGACTAGGGTTCGAACGACTAGGGATGCGACCAAGGCAGTGGAAGGGTTCGAACGACTAGGGTTCGCTTCTGGTGTTCGCCGACTAGGGTGTGGAGGCGATGGCAGTGGGAGGCGACGGCTGAGGGGCGATCGTGAGGATGAGATGGGGGTGAGAAGGTTTGAAGAGGTTTGAAGATGATGGTCCACCTCTTTTCCAAGAAGAGGTCTCGCAGACGTTTTTTTAATGAAATGTCTGCGAGAAAACAAACACCCTACATCTTTCCTTGGTCTGCGGGGTGCAGACAAAAGAGGTCTCGCAGACCTTCGCGGACGTTTTCTTAAAAAACAAACAGCCCCTATGTGTGGGACAACTTCTATGAGATTAGGGTTTTGTGAGATAAGAATTCGAAGATGATGGTTAAGAACATAAATATGAAGTTAAAAGAATTAACATTATTACCATAATTAGTTTGGATTTATAACTACCTGAATGCCCTTTTAACAATTATAATAAATAAATAAAAAGAAATTATTTGATTGGTCAATTGAAGTTTTCTTGGTTTTCTTAAAAATTGATAGTTTTCTTATGAACCTTCCCATATATATATATATATATATGTATGACCTGCAACAAATAAATATTCTCAGTTATTGTGCTAACACGTATAACTCTGTCAAGATGAAATTAAGTATTTGTTTTTTAAATATCATTATCACTAGGGCTGTAAACGAACCGAACGAACACGAACGGGCCATTGTTCGTGTTCGTTCATTTAATTTTTAACTTGTTCACGAACGGTTCACGAACGCTAACCGAACGAAAATTCTTGTTCGTGTTTGTTCATTAAGGAATTTAGCTTGTTCACGAATGGTTCACGAACGCTAACGAACACATATTATTTAAATAATATAAATCAACATTCTTAATTTCAAGCATTGGAGATAATCATTTATAAATATATAAATTAAAATATTATAATATTAAACTAAAAATAACTTAAATATTATAGTATTAAGACAAAATTACACATTTGAACCTTTATGTTTGTAAGAAATAACAAATATGAACCTTTAACTATCTTAATTACGCTAAACAACCTTTAAGCATTTAATTTGTTTCAACTTTTAACCTTTACATTAACCTCGGTTAGATTTACCAGTTAAATCTAGTCATGTGCAAAACATGTGATGATATTCTAGGTATTTTGATCTTTTGTTATTTTTAAATATAAAACCACTATTCACGTATTATCGTATCTTATTCAATAATTTACTCCAAATTAAGGGTGTTCGAAAATTAGGGCTAAAACCCACCCAAAAGTTCACGTGGTTCCTCCCTCTTCGGTTACTACTGCCATTGTTACATAATGATAAAAAGAAAAATGATAAATCATATCCAACTACAACCTACTACTGCCATTGTTACATAATGATAAAAAGAAAAATGATAAATCCTATCCAACTACAACCTTAGGTTTCGAACAATAACTGAAGATGGATGAACTACAAGAACTTTTGGGTGAACACTAACTGAAGAGGGAGGAACCACGTGAACTTCTGGGTGGGTTTTAGCCCTAATTTTCGAACACCCCAATTTGGAGTAAATTATTGAATAAGATACGATAATACGTGAATAGTGGGTTTTATATTTAAAAATAACAAAAGATCAAAATACCTAAAATACCCATCACATGTTTTGCACATGACTAGATTTACTGGTAAATCTAACCGAGGTTAATGTAAAGGTTAAAAGTTGAAACAAATTAAATACTTAAAGGTTGTTTAGCGTAATTAAGATAGTTAAAGGTTCATATTTGTTATTTCTTACAAACATAAAGGTTCAAATGTGTAATTTTGTCTAGTATTAAACTAAAAATAACTTAAATATTATAGTATTAAACTAAAAATTAAAAATTAAAAACATACAACACATTTAATGAATAAATATAATAAATGAACTTAACCGAACCTAAACGAACGTGTTACCGAACGTTCACGAACACAAATGAACGAACATGACCTTTGATCATGTTCGTTCATTTAACCAAACGAACGGAATTTTTCGTTCGTGTTCGTTCATTTATTAAACGAAAGAATATCAACAAATTTCCCGCCGAACTGTTTGCTGAACGTTCGGTTCATTTACAGCCTTAATTATCACATATGTATAACATCTTTTATGTGGATTAGTAAATTTATCATTTAAAAATAATGTAAGTTAAAGTTACATCGCAAAAAAAATTATAAATGATGGTAATGTAATCAAAATTACACTTTTATTTAATTTAAACGGCATTGAATTTACACACACATATAAAAGATAGCCTCTTAAGAAGTAGATTGATAAGACAGATGTTTAACATGTTGAGGGTAAGATATTTTGAGTAATACAATATGTATGGTTCAGAGGATAGTTTGACCCTGAATCAATTAGACTTCTCCCATTCATAAACAACCAACCTAAACTTTTTATTAAAAAAATAATTACTATCTCTTCTATCTACACAACCAACCAAACTTATTTTTTCACTCTCATTCACAACCAATCCAACCCCAATCAAAATCAATTTTTTCATTATCTACACAACCAATCAAAACTTGCCAAATGTCAAATGAAAACAAAACAAATAATATAAAAACAACCAACCAAAGGTTGGTGGACCAACTTGATTGCCCATTTTCAGTGAATAAAACTTTTTTTTAATTATTTTGCCAAACAACCAAATGGTTTGGTTGTGGATGGGAATGGTCTTATAGCTTTCCTAGATAAAGTGTTGGATTCTAACTTAATTTTTTTTCTCCAACGGTCTAACCACGTGTTATAATATGTTGCACCATGTCTTGGACCTTCACTCTTTTGGTCGGCTGAGCTGGTTGTCTGTTGCGTGACCCAGGGACCAACGGACCATGCGCTCTAAAAGGAACACTTTCGAAACCACACACAATAATGGTACATGTCGAGGTTAGACATACAAATTTGTCATTGGTTAGTTTCCAAGAAGTAAATTATAGAAGGAATGGGTTGAAATTGATTACTATCTCTTCTAGCAAATCTTTCCTTTCTCTAGCATTTTATTTATTTATTTATTTATTTATTTTACAGTTTGGATTGTAGATAATTAAGATAGAGTTCAACCTCACTATTATTTGTTGCTATGAGGAATACACTTGAGCCTATTCCAGAAGAAAACCTCACAATTGAGTAAATTTCATATCCTTGTTTCAATAATATGCTTTAACCTGGATTCAAGCGAAAGAATTTTTATACGAAGGTAAAGATTGTAATCAGTAGGCTAGAAGTTTGTAGTTCTTGTTCAAGTATCTAGTAACTTGTTTTTAACCAGTTTTTTTTAATTAATTTTGAAGTTATTCTCCATAAATTATTTGAAAAAAAAGGATAGAAAATCAAATATCATATTAGTTTTCTATAGGTTGAACTGATAATTTAGTGCTAGATGACACATGACTTGCAAACATTGGCTTGGAAATTTGTATTGTTAGAAAATGTCATACGTGCATATGAACAACTTTTATAATTCATTGTGAGTCATGACACGTACACATATTTTATAATTTTTTTTAATTATCACAAAAGTCATATATTTTACTCCTTGCCACAAAACAAATTTTAAATAAAACAATACAAAAAGCATACAAGAGCATGTACATTATATTACGTATTGAAAACTCACATACTTTTAGATTTATACAATTTGTTTAGCATATGACTTGAAACTTTATCATTTAAAAAGAAAAAGATCATTTCAACATACATTTGAAAACGTCCCATGCTATATATATATATATATATATATATATATATATATATATATATATATAGCATGGTTGTAGAAGTCGCTAGGCGCTAGTCGGGCGGCGAGGTACCGCCTAGGGATTAATCGGGATTAATCGGCGCTAGGCGGATTGGAATTTTTATATGTAATTTTACAAATATTTAATATATACACACATTACTATCAATAATATAATAGAACACTTCAAATATATTAAAAAATAAACTTAAACATACTAAGTGAAGTACTTCAAATTACAAACTTAAACACAAAATTCAGAGTTTATGGATGGATTACGATGTTTAGTGGCAGGGTTCAACGTTTCAGATGTTGGATTTGATGTTTTAGAGACATATTACGTATTTGGGGTTGAGAAATGTCTCGAATAATCATTTATCTGGTCCTTTTTACTTGAAAAAAGCCAAAAAAACTAAAAAAACCAAAAAAAAAAAAAATAGGCCGCCTAGGGGGCGCCTAGGCCGACTAGGCCGCCTAGGCACCGCCTAGGGCAAAAATTACAAGAAAGCCGGGCGCTTAGCGCCTAGGCGCCGCCTAGGAGGCCGCCTAGGCCGATTTTTACAACCCTGGTATATATATATATAGGGCAAGGTGTAAAAAATAACCCTCATCTTTTGCTACAACTACATAACCCATTTCAACCAATCATAAACTTACACATAAGCATTTCATTAATATATTAAAAAGGGCATCATAGTCATTTTATCCCTTATAAGTTTTCCCCCCTCTTTTTTAAACATTAATAACTTTTTTATAATATATTATTTTTTTAAAAAAATTGCACCATTATATTCGTATCATTTTTCTCTTTAATTCCGTTATAGTCTCGACTAATTTTTTTTACTTTTTTTTAAATGCCCTATATTTACATCATTGTAACGAGCTTAAATATAACAAATTTATTTGAAATTTTTTTAAAAATGATAAATTACAGTGATGTAATTTACATTGACGTAATTTATCGTGATGTAATTTATATTGACCTAAAATTCGGTTTCGGTTTTTTTCGGTGAATTTGGTTTAAATTACAGTGATGTAATTTACATTGACAATAAATTAGTTTAAATTTTTTTTGAACAATGATAAATTACATCACTATAATTATCACTGTGAGAGAAAAAAAATCAAAATAATGTGTTCTATTACATCACTGTAATTTATCGTTGTAATTATCATTGTTAGAGAAAAAAAATAAAATAATGTGTTACGTCACCGTTAATTATGTCATTGTAAATTACTTCATTTTGTGTTACATTACTTCATTTTTTGTTACATTACTGTAATTTTCCATTGTTAGAAAAAATTTCAAATTAATTTGCTATTTTTAAGCTCGTTACAATGATGTAAATACATGACATCAAAAAAAAAAAAACTAGTCGAGACTATAACGAAATTAAAGAGAAAAATGAGACGAGTATAATGGTGCAATTTTTTAAAAAAAATAGTATAGTATAAAAAGTTATGAATGTTTAAAAAAAAAGGGGGTAAACTTTACTTAAAAACAAATGTCTAAAATGCCCTTTATATTAAAAAAAAAAAAGGAATCTGACACGTGTCACAATCTTATACACTTACCTTTTTAAAGTAACTATTGGATGATGATCATGTAGTTGTAGTAAAAGATAAGGGTTATCAAAAATTCCATCCTCTCTCTCTCTCTCTCTCTCTATATATATATATATATATATATATATATATAAAATATGGGATATCTAAGAAACTCACTTGAGAAAACTTTGAAAATGATGTTTTTTTTTTTAATTTTGTTTACAAGTTTCTAACATTATTTGAGTCATTTTTATAAAAAAAATATGTGTAAATGATGTAACACATATGTAACTGCTTCGCCCAGACCTAACTGATGTGTTATAAGACCTTTACATATGTGCTATATCGTTTACAAACTATCTTTTTAAAAAATTTCTCTTGGCGTTTTTCAGTTTGTTTTTATAAAAATAACCGTAATAATCTTATAAACTTTAAAACACTTAAAAAATCTATTTTACATGATTTTTAAATTTTCTTTTTTTTTTTGAATAGCGAAGGTCTCAATTGTGTGAACTCACTGTTGCCAGGCCATGTGACCAAGGTTTAGTTACCTGAACTTCCCATGAGCCACCACAACCACCCCAGAAGGAAACATTACTGGGAAAACCCCCTACCCCCCTCAGATCCCTATTTCGATACGAGAGGGTTCCAAGACCTCTTATTTAAAAGAATCTTGGGGTACGATTGAGGCAATGTCTCATTGGTTTTAAAAGTTTTCTTTAACTCATGGGTTTTCATTTTATTCATCTCTGTGTGTGTGTATATAACTAGGTTAAATCCCATGTGTTACACGTGTGAAAACTGATATGATATGTACTTTATAAGATTTTTTAGAAAAAAAATTATTTTTAATAAAACTTTGTTTTACAAAACTTTCATTTTTCCTAAAACTACAAATTTTAAAATAATTATTTTTTTAAAAAACAACTATTGTATAGATAAAACTCATGTTTTGAAAAAAAAATAATTATGTTTTTTAATAAAAAAAAGTTTTTTTTTTAAATTTACTAAAACTAATTTTTTAATATGTAAAAGGTATATAGTATAATTAGTCATTAGATTTATAATTATTTAATAAATTAGATAATATAATTAGGGTGGTGCTAAATATACCCCCTTTTCTAATTTTTTTACTTGTTGTACCCCCTCCTTAAACTTTTTAAATATATACGAGTAAACCTTATGGTTTTAGTTGTTAACTAAAAAAATCCGTAAGCTTTTAAACAAAACATAAGGGACTGTTTATGACATTATCACAATCTAATTAATTCTTCTTCCCCAACAATGTAGCCATGAGCCGAACCCACGATCGTTCTCCAAACTCAATCTATCCATCGACCATTCCAACTAAAATTAACAGATAAACATAATCAAGTTCCAAACTTTATCAATAACAAAGATTAGAGGATCAATACTTATCACGAATTTGAAGCAAATTCGAATCAAACTAATCCTAAAAAGTAGAAGGATAAACTCGAACTCAACTGTCAACTGCCATGTGGTTCCTTGTGCATTGCATCATCTTCGTTGTGATTTGATCGATGAAATGGCAGTGAATGAACGGATCAACGGGTATTTAGAGGCGATTTTGAACAGAATGATAACTTCACCAAAATTCAGGATAGATCGCATGATAACTTCACAAAAAAATTAGATTACCATGAATTTTAACAAATTCCCACTCGATTTTTGCTTATGACCATGATTATGAGTGAAGATAGGGATACATGAGATTCATCCCAAACAAAATACAATGGAAATCAAGTGGAAATAACGTTTGATGCATTTTTGTTGTGTAATAAAGTTGAATGGTTGATTTCGACAGATTTATAATTAATATTTTAGAAGGAGGGGGTATGACAAGTTGAAATGGGGGGTACATTTAGCGTAACCCTATAATTATGACTATCGTTTAATTTGAGAGATAATGAATGAGAGTATAAAAAAATGACATGTGACAAGAGTAGTCTAATATATTGACATGTGGCAAAAAAAAGATGTTTATTTATTATAATAGTAAGATAAGATAAGATACATTGTATATAAACCTATGATATTGACTTTTCAATACGTGATTGGTGTAAATAATAAAGGCATACCAATATAATAATTGGAATGCTTCCTTTGTAGTTAAAAATCAAATAAATTGGTATTGAATGGTAACTAATTATGTTGGTTAACTATTGAATGCACATTACAAAGCGAATCTCCAAAAGGATTTTGAAAGCCCAAAAAACGGGAAATTTTTTAAGAAAACTGACTACAACCATAAAAATTAAATGCACTCTGGTAAAAAAGGCCAAATCCAATGTCAGCATTAATTTTTTTAAAAGATTTTTTTTTTTAAATGTAACAATCATCACAATCCATGTTTTTCATGATTTATACTAACCACCATTTCATTCTTAAAAGATGTCCCCCTTTAGACTTCCAAATCAAAAATATGATGCCAGTAATATAAATCTAAATACCATGAAATGATGTAGCCTAAAGTTTAAAACTAAATAAAATTCGACTCCTTTGTATTTATAATGTTTCTATCAAAGAAGTTTGTAACCTAGCAATAGGATTCATACTTGTTTCTTTCTTATAATAGTTTGGTTTTTCTTATACCTGCCTGTTTTCTCTTTTGTGCTTGCAATTTTATGTCGACCAATCTAATGCACTCTTCTACTTCAAGAAAACTTTGTTATACTGTTCAAAATAAGATCTTTTATATTGAACCATGTTAAACGAACGCTTAGTTTGACGTTTGAAAGGTTTTATAATGGCCCATATTGACTAACATGTGTTTCAAGTATTTTAGTCAAATGACAAAAGTTGCACAATGTCACACTAATTAATTAAGAAAAAAAATACAAGATTACAAGGTGCCTAAGGGTTTTCAACTAGCTAATATCATAATGAAAAGACACATCTTGTATCTTTGTCTATTTACGGTCTCTATCCATTTTTTTTCTTCCAATTATTATTTTTGAATTATATGACATAATATGCAGTGGCATGCTAAATAAATTTAAAGAATAGGTGGTAATTTTGAAGTGGATGCAAAATCAATACCGATAAATATTTTTAACTTATCAACCGAAAATTAACATTATTCTTTGATATGTGTGAATTTTTTTTTTTAAATTATTTGACACAACATAATATTTTTTGATATACATGTCAATTATTTGATGTGCGTATGTGACACAAGATTATTTCAAAACTTACTAACTATATAAACCATTATATGTTAAACTATTTTATTGTTCAATTCTACGCGTTAATTAGTTAATTTATTTTTTTATTCCACTAATGTTAAATTACATACCATAAGACTATAGTAAAATCTTCTATTGTTAAAAGTTATAACAAGTGCAAAGTTAATAGTTAAAAAATAAAATCAACCATACATAAAATTAGTTTACCATATTTGTTCAATCTAACACCATGTTTATAAGAGTATACAATGTATTATCGCTTGAGATTTAGAAATATGAACCAAAGCAACTCATAAAGATGGTGTAAAAACAACATTGATCGTTCATTCTTATACATCGTAAGCTTTTCGATTTAACTGATAAATCTTTTGACTTTGTCGCTTAACCAATGAGCCGTATTAAAGGCCGTATTGAAGGCATTCTTTGACATAATGTTCAGATATTTTGCGTCTTTATTATTATTATTATTATTATTATTATTATTATTATTATTATTATTTTCTAAAAATATAAGAAAATAATCATTGAAATAAAAAAAAACACTTCATGAATGTTTTTTTTTTTATTTCCCTAGTTGTCAGCAAAACGTAAAATATGACAATATCGCCAAGTGCTTAAAATATAAGTCCAACTGTTAAATCAGTTTTTTAATAAAAAATTACAAAAAATACTATATACATTTTAGATGAGTTGCATCGACCAATTAATTTTCATTTAATGGCATTCTAATGATTTGTAGCATGCGTGTGCTGCTTATATGTTTAGGGCGTATATTTAGGGACATTAATTTCTAGAAACGTTAAGTCTACATGTGTATTTTAATGAACTTAGTTTGATTTTAAACTAACGCTTGAACTAATGTCTAATGGACTCTCGTATCACATTTAATTATTTATAAAACATGACCTATTTATAACACCATACAACTTTTTTTAATAAAAAATACATTATATAATTTTATGTTTGCTAATGTGAGACTAGCCCACTTGGTAGAGGTTTTATCTATTAGAATGGGAGGTCATGGTTTCAATCACATTCAAATGTGTAATTAATTTGGCATAGTTTAGTATATGGTTGTTCAGTTTTCGAATAGGACTAAAAAAATTGAAATTCGATTCGATTTCAATTCGAAAAACACCAAGTCGAAATTCGATTCGAATTTTCATATTCGAATTCGATTCAATTCGATTCGTGGTACAATATCGAATTTCGAATCCAATGTCATATTTTTAATTCGATTCAATTCGAAATTCGAATTTAAATTATTTATATATTTTAATTTTTGTATATACAAATAGTTACTATATTTAAAAATTAAGCTTTTTAGTTAGGTGGTTTAGTTTATAAAAACTAAAAGCCTATTACACAAATATCAATTTAACTATAAAATAACCATAATTTTAATGCTTTTAAATACGTTAAACTTAAACATCCACAACAAAAGCGTCTATCGTGAGGTTCGAGCAAATGATCATTTTTGTTGTTAATTTCTACTATGGGTGTTCAGTTTTCGAATATGACTCGAAATAATTGAAATTCGATTCGATTTCAATTCGAAAAACAGCAAGTCGAAATTCGATTCGAATTTTCGCATTCGAATTCGATTCGATTCATAGTATAATATCGAATTTCGAATTTCATATTTTTAATTCGATTCGATTCAAAATTCGAATTTAAATTATTTGTATATTTTTATTTTATATATACAAGTAGTTACTATATTTAAAAATTAGGTTTGTTATTTGAGTAGTTTAGTTTATAAAAACTGAAAGCCTATTACATAAATGTCAATTTAATTATAAAATACCCATAATTTTAACACTTTTACATACACTAAATCTAAACATTCACAACAAAAACATCAATTGTGAAGCTCGAAAAATTGATCATTTTGGTTGTTAATTTATAATATTTTGATAATTTGTTACTTTATGTTTTTTAAATGTTATCATTGGCATTATATATTGAATTCTTATCATTTTATTAGTTTAAATGATATTTCTAATATTACAACTTAGATGTTGGTTATTTGATATTTGGATATTTAAGGTTTCAATTATTTGATATTTTGAATATATAAAGATAGCAAGTATAAACAAATTTTAAATTAAATACAAATCAAACTAATTCGAATTCTAGTCAAATTCAAATCGAATTCGGATAGAATTCGAAATTCAAAATTCGAAATCATTCGATTCGAAATATTCGAGTTATTCGAAATTCGATTCGATGAACACCCCTAATTTCTACTACTTTGATTAGCTGCCGCTTTAAGTTTTTTTGTATGTTATCATTGTCATTATATGTTTAACTTTTATTATTTTATTAGTTTGAATGATATCTCTAATATTACTACGTAAATATTGGTTATTTGATATTTAGATTAAAAAGGTTTTGATTATTGATATTTTAAATATGTAAAGATAGCAAGTATAAACAATTTTTTAGTTAAATTCAAATCAAACTAATTCGAATAAAATCGAATTTCGAATTTGACACAGTGGCGGACCCAACAATTTTTTTCATGGGGGGCGAAATTTTTTTAAAGTTGTTTAAGAATCGACATATAATAATTTTTTTTATTCTGTTTATATCAAGTTAGCTCGAATCGGGTCGGATCATGCTTAAAAAAATCAATCAAACTAAATTTCATATATAATATTATTATAAAACAATACATCTAAAGTTTTTCTTATGTCTGACAAAATGGATGGGTTACTGGGTTGGGTTGAGTAACATGTTAGAATGAGTTTGGGTTATGATGAGTGTAGATTAGGATGAGCGCAGGACAGGATGAGGTTTAAGCAAAATTAGTTTGAGTTTAAATGAGTAATTTTTTAAGACATCAATTTCGTTCAAGTTAAAATGAATTGTAATTAAACAAATAGTTTAATTGAATAATTTTTGGTAATTTTCTCATTAAACATATTATTTGTCATTGTTACCCGTTTAAATCTATTATATTAACATAATTTTTAAGTTACCTATCTTGTTATAGGTCATGATTGTCAGCCTAGTTGTTCTCTAGGGGGTTTTATTTTTAAAATCTATCAAAAACATCTACGAAGAGTTTTTTAAGTAACTCTTTTTCCAGAAAACAAGTATAAGTGTCACTTAAATTTTCAACACAAGTCTGATTTTGCAAATTTAAGGGGGGCGATTGCAAAATATTAAGAGGTTCAATCAGTATTTCAACATATATATACTACTGGAAAAAAAAAATTCAAGGGCGCGGCTGCCCCCCACCCCAACACATGGGTACGCCACTGATTTGACAACAAATTTGAATGCTCATAAAAAATTCAAAATTCGAAATCATTTGATTCGATGAACACCTAAAATTTAGCAGGTGAGTAAACTTAGTGGTTCAAAAGAAATATTATTTTATGTTTTTTAATAATAATCAAAATTAGGAGGATATGTTTTATCATTTTTCTTTCTTAGTGCATAAAAGATAAAACAAATAAAAAAAATTATAACCATGAAATATAAAATAGTTGTATGAGTCGTTTTTTCTTATACTTGTGTAAATTACGTTGTCTTGAATATGTTAACCTAGAAAAGGCATGTTTTTATCAGCCATACATTGAACTATTTTTTGCAGAATTTTTCATTTTTACCTTAGTTGCTATCACTTTACTTTTTAGATTGTTTTTTGAAAATTTAATTTTTTTCCCGTCTATAATAGTAACAAAAAATTTTACTTTCGGTTTGAAAATCAAAACCCAAAATTTGACAAAATGTATTCAATTTCTGTAAGATACACAAATTCATTTTTAATTCATAAGAAATTTAAATTGTTATCCTTCCTTTGGTTTAAATCTGAATCGAATACATAGATTTATCTAAACTTTTGTTTTCTTTTTTTGAACTAAGTGGTATCCCTGCTCCCAAAAAAAAAAAAAAAAAAAAAAAAGAAGGATTGAATACGGAAAGTTATGAAAAATTTACATTTATACAACCGAGAAACAAGTAGTCAACTAGGCATCCATGAATTCATTATTCATATATGAGTAGTCAAAATCAAACACTAATATTTTGAAACAACCCTAGCCTTACGATTTCGATTTTGCTTCAAGATATAGATTCTCATATATAATTCTTATTATGATTATGGGGACCCAAAGCCACGATCTTACCATAATGGAATGGAAAAAAAAAGTATCTACCATAGACTTTGATCTTTACATTTGAATCTTCATACCCATTTTGTAAGTAAAGCAAATTTAATGTCCTTTAAGCCTCCGAACCTCCATCCTCTTTTTGTTTAAGAAGCAGCCACCCTCGAACGATAACAAGTATGGGCACATTCGCTCAAAATTCTCTCGATTCATCCCCTCATGCACCTGATCCCAAGCAACCCATTGTATGTTTTTCCTATCCTTCAAAACTTCAATAACTTCACATGGGGCTTTATATAAGGAGAGATAATATGTTGGAAAATTTTTCAAAACCGAATTGAAT